>CM034000.1:13593690-13790494 GCA_019603395.1 Cyrtorhinus lividipennis | reverse complement strand
CTCAACCGAATGGGGAGGGGGACTCGAGGGTTGAAAAAGCGAGGGGGACTGGTCGGCGAAGAGGGGGTGCGGATCCTCCGAAGAACAACAGTTGTTCGTGGGTCTTCGCGGAGTGTTGTTGTTATGGATGTGAACTCATGATGGACAAGGAGTACTTGTTCGGCAAGCTCGGCACTGACGCTGGGCTCCTCAGTGGCCACGGGCGTTACGTCGAACTCGAGGATGTCTCCAAATTGTGCCCCGAAAACAACAACTTTTCACAATATATCATCAAGGTAATTTAATTCGAATCTTGAAAACCGAAAGTTATTGAAAATCCTCAAAAGTTTATATATCAGAAGCCAATATTGTCTTTGTTTATCCTCGTACCTCGGTCAAGATGTACTCGAAAAACGTTCGTGCTGGCAAAAACTAGCAGATTTTCAGCTACTAGGTTTATTGTTCTCATCAAAATAAACACCTTTTCATTCGCACCGGTCTCAAGAAGAGTTTCTAACATACTACCAAAGTGTGTGATTCTAAATCCGGACCAAAAATGGCTTTTACACTGTAAAATTCCGCTCTCCGTTCGGGTTCTAGTTGTGCCTTACTCTTATTCAGTACTTAACAGGCCGTAGTATGGGCGTAAACTTGTATATTATAAAACGAGATTGAAATTTTTGAGGACCTAGAAGTGTGGAGTAACATTTTCCTCTCAATTTTGGGTGCTGAATCGATTATATTGGGCTTTGGATATACGTGTGCGTAAGGAGATTAAGTATAGGCGAACACGTTTTCAAAATTGGGTTATTTAGTTTTTTTGAATACCTAGACTGAGGTGTCATTTTCCTGTACATTTTGGACGCTGTATCGATTCAGACCCAAATCATATTTTTAAAAACTACTTGTTCACTCTTTTCTTTCATCTAAATATGTAGGTATTTTGAAGGCTTCAAAGATCCTTCGCACACAAGCAAAAACTACCTTGAACGATTAACTTAATTAAATTTTCAACGACTTATGAATAAATTGTTGGGGCCCAGGCTAGTCCAAATATAGACCAAAATAGGTTGGAACTCACTAAGAAGGCTTCAAAGATACTCCTTCGCACTCAAGCAAGTACTTGATGAGGATTGTGCAACGGCTTTTGAATATGCCGTTGGGACCCATGTTAGTCCTAATCAAGATAAAAATCATCCTGAAAACGACCAATAACCGTAAAATGTTTGTGCTTAATTGGTTGTTATTAGAATTTGGTAAAAAAGCCCCTCACGGAAATGATCAGTATAAACACATTCAAATTAGATCTAATTTACTGCAATTCGAAACCAAAACGAGCTTTGTTGCTGAAATACAAATTGTTGAAAAGTGTTTAATTGCCGAAAAAAGTTGAAAAGAGAAGAGCTGGGAATCTTTTGGGAGTCCTTGAAATCCTTTTTGTCTTTCTTGATCTGAACAAAGTTGTTAGCAACAAGTTGATTTTTGGGAGCATTTTTCATGGTTCTCCAATGTATTGAGGCATACGCATGAATTGGGATGCGCCTTTCAAAAAGGGAAAAACCCACGTGTGTTATTATCGTCAGAAAATCAATTGTAATGATTGGTTGCGACGTTGAAAACTACGAATTTGAGAAATTGACTTTTTTTGCAAGACCTCGTGGTCGTTTTCTGACTAGAGCCACCGGCCAATTGGCTCTTGACGTTAATGCCAATTACTCGCGGCGACGAGTCAATCTCTTCATTCGAAAGAGCGAGTTTAACGGCGAAGGAAAAGTGGTCCACATGCCCAAGTACGGGTTGGAGAAAGGGCCTAACACATCATTCCTCGCGAGTGTACAGCCACTTACCTTGTTTTCAAATCCTTCTTCCTCAATCTTTAATTTGCGTAATACTCGAAAATATTTCTACACCGAGAGATTTGTTGTTAATAGCCTATCTCTTCTCTGCACCCAATCCATCAATATTTTTCCAACATCAGCTAAAATAATCATTACCAGTTATACTTAAAACCTTGCTTGACCGTTAGATACAGTTTCCTGAAAATTATTGAAAACTGTTGTGTTGAGCCCACATCAGTATCACGAGATGAGTAGATGCCCTGATGATGGCTCTATGCAGCACTGAAAAGTCAACGTGAGAAGGAATTGTCTGTGACATTTATGAAATCTTCATTTGAATCGATTCTAAAAAGAGCATTCAATTTTGAATAAATCGTTCTATTGAGGAATTTCCATTGGCGACCCTAAGAGGGGGTTCTAAGGTCGTCGTGCTCAGTCAGTTTTTAGTTGTTCACGTTTTGTGATGTTCATGTTAAAGTGTACAATTTCAACGTGATTGTTTCTGAATTTGATGGCCTTGTGTGCCTGAATGTGAGGTTCACACTTGGGAATCTGAACGCCTCTATGTTCTATGTTCAATGTCTTCTCATGCCCACACGAGTTCTCCTCTAACTTTCTGCTAGAATCGTCCTCCATCGGCTCCATATTAATCCTAATTATTATGGAGTATTCTTTGTCAGTTTTATGCTCTACTTATCATAGTACTAAATTATTCAAATGACGATTCCAAACTCAATCAGCGAAGTCAAGTTTTTACATTTCACTTACTTGACGATTTTTTTCAAAAACAAATTGCGTTTTCAGATTTTGTCGGAAACATCGTTCTACTTGTCATGATATCCATAGTAAAGTTTTTTTCCTCCCCGCTCAAGTAGCTCATCATCCAATTCGAACACATGCAATAATAATTGATGATTAGCCCCATTATAATACATTAACTGCTACATCAGCGTCAATAACACCATTAATTCTCGATCAACCAGCCGATTAACATGTTGAATGCTGTTTATGCAAACGAGAACGTTATCCGGATTGTAGATTATTGTTACGTACAATGTTTGGTTTCAATAATCGCATTATGCGGTATCTTCGGCTAATTTTGCCAAATTTGGATTTTTGAAAACCACATTCAATACTGAATTGATTGATATAATGGTTTTGAGGTTTACGACTCCTAGAATAGCTGAATCTATTGTGAATCGATATTTGATAATGAATCGTTAGTTTATGGCGCATTTTAAATGCGAACGTTTGTGGAATAAAACAAGTAGCATGGGATTATTGTCCTACCGGTCAGATTTCTAAGTCCTTTTGACTTGCGCTCATCAGAACAGGTGTTTTCAAACGCCGTCTTCAGATTCTGTGGGAAGACCTTGTGAGATGGGTAGGGTGCGATGGAATCCACGACGTTTTTCCCATACAGTAGCTTCCAACAGGTAGGAAAAGGAGTCGGTCGGATGTGGAAGAAGAGGATGTGGGAGAAGAGAAAAGGGAGCACATCTGGAGTCTATAGTTTGTGAAGGATGGAAGCAGGTGATAGTTTTCGTCGGGAGACGTTGAACGCCTTAAGGGGGGGGGGGGGGGTTGCACTCTCATGTCTGAACATCTGGATAACTCTACAGGTCTAATGAATCTGAAAGTCTTCCTAGTCGGCTAGTATAATGTTGGGTGGCTTTTCTAATGCCCGGTTTTCGAAAATTATTTCGAATGTAAGATGCAAGAATCTTGTTGTTCACATCTATTATGACCTGTGCCTTCTTAAGCGTATTTCATGAGTTACTAATACCTATGCAACATCGCTGATTTCCACAATAAAACTTCCTCAATGTGTCTGATTAAAAACACGCCTTAGTCGTCGAAAATGGGGATAATGGAGGAAACAGTGGGTGTGGCGTGTCCCGGACCCATTCCATTGATTCAGGGTCTGAAATTTGGTGGAAAATGATACCCCACTAGGTACTAGAAATCTCGAGGACACATTAGAAATAGGCAGATGGGTACTCATTTTAACCCATTACCTCTTCCAGTGGGTGCCAATCGATCCAGACCCCGACTCATTGCATTCAGCGTCCAAAATTTAGGCGAAAATGCTACCCCACAAGCCTAAATCGCCGAAAATCTTGAAGATCAATTTTTCAAAATACACATTTTGACCCCTACCCCCCTCCCAAATTTGGTCTGATCAGGCTGAAAAGTTTTGAGGATCAGCTAAAGCCAGAAACGGGTCCCTGACCAAAAGTTTAGATTTTTAGAAAATTTTTTTACTACTAAAATTGGCGTACGGCGGACGGACATTTGCTTATTTTGATCTAGACAGCTTGAAACGCTCAGAAATTTTTTTTAAATGTCCGTTCGGCGTCAATTCAGGATCAAAATGTGTTTCTCGCAAAATGGATTTTATTGATTTATGGCAATCCAGACATTTTGGGTGTCAATTTGGACTAAATTTTGGACGCTGAATCCAGTGAGACGGGTTCCGGAACGATTGGAGTTCACTGGAAGAGGTGGTGGGTGAAAATGGACATAAAGATAAATTTTATCTACATCTTTCATAAATGGGGTTTCAAGATTTCTGGTACCTGGGCGTGTGGGGCATCATTTTCCAGTAAATGTTGGACGTTAAATCGATTGGGATGAGTGTGGGACACTCCAAACTCAGTGATTTCCCCCATTTTCTCCATGCTCCTGGTCAGAGGAATAACCAACCCCTTCGTAAGAATTTGCAGCGTTTCTTCATCACATTTTCTTCAAAGCCGCGTAACGACTGGCTCTTACCATGTTTCTGCAGCAAGTCCCTCAAGACGGGTTCTCTCAGAACAGAATCACAATTGATAGGTGTACGTACCAACTCTTATAATAGTCATCGGAAGAAGGTTGGATTTCAATGAACTTTGAAGAGGCAGCAAAAGGTTCCGAGGACAAGGGTGCTGTTCGGCCACTTCGCGAAGGCGGCTCGAGAACTAAGATGGAAATGTCATCGCTGTAAACGGCATTCTCTGGTCGTTTCACGTGATTAACGAGCAGTGAGACCCCGACACGGGCTTTTTTCTCCATTTCATCTTGGTCACTTCTTGAACTACTTGCCCTCTGAAGTCACTTTGCTGGGAAAAAGGTCGTATCCTAGACTCATGACCTCTAGGCGTTTCCTTTGATGCCTACTTGGTTTTGATATTATTGTATCCCCCTCAATATGGTTGCAAGCACTCATTATCCTCCAGATGTGCAGCAAGTACGTACGCTGGTCGTAGCCTATTTCTGATCCTGCTGCTGATGCGCTGAAGTCGCTGGGATATTTGCCCTCTCTCTGAAAATATTCCTTTTGCCTTCTAATATTCTTTACTCACCTTTATTTGTAGTTTAAAATGGATTTTCATCACCGTCAGAACAATCTTGTCCGCTAAAGGTAGCGTAGTTCGTGAAGCGCGTGGCTGATTCATCTCATTTCGCAGAATAACACGCGCAGATCAACGCAGTCCTCACGATCTTTTCCTGTGATTCATTCATCACGATAACCTCGAGATGGAGATCCTAGACCCTAGTTTTATACAAAGGGAGACGTCGAACTAGTATTTTTCTCTTCAACAGAATTACCATCTCCTCACTGGTTATTGAACACGATTAACACTTCCCGTGAATATTTAACCTGAGAAACCAAAATTCAATTTCATTGACCAATTTCTCAATTTTTTTTTCTTTTTTTCTTTTTCACGAAAATCGGAGTAACAGGGAGAACTAAAATTTAGTTTAAAGTTTAAAAAAGTTTAAAAGTTTTTAGTCTAGTTTAAAATTTAGTATTTAATACTAATAAATTTGAAAGGGTTGTTCATAGGATTGTATAGGTCATTCGACTTGACCTGTGATTGCTTGATGATTTTGTTTTGGTTGGTAATTCCTTGAATAATCAATCAACCTATGTTTTCAAGCAGGAAGTTAACCTCTCCGATTAGCCCCAAAAAAATTGTCTATGCGTTTCAAGGTGTCTAGATCAAAATAAGCCAATGTCCGTCCACCGTACGTCGTTTTTAGTAGTAGACAAATTTTCTAAATTAAAAAAAATAAAATCTGAAATTTTGGTCAGGGGCACATTTTTGTCAAACCTTCAAATTTGGGGGGTATAGGTGCCAAAATGCGTTTTTCAGAAGAGATTTATTTCTCCTTTTGAATGCTAAAATGCTTTTGATTATTTAAAAATCAGAAGAAATGTAAATTGCCTAAACCAGAATCCAAATTTTCTTGGAAAAGTGATTTGTTCAAACATCTCATCTCTTAGGACCTTTACAATGGTATTTCTTCAAATTACGTAGTTTGAATTACAAACCTTATGGTATCGACCTACCGATCGACCATGTGCAGTTTAAAATTTTCGCCAATTTGAGGTCTTTAGCCTCATTGTGCGCCCGCTGAGCTCAGGGCGAAGGTCGTTTTGACGAATGACTTTCGGTTTTCTGTTCAAGGCAGCTTTCACTCGAACCAAAAGTCTATAATTTTTTGAATCTTGAGCAATACGTGGAATCCACAATCACGTATATTTTCTTCTGATTCAATTCAACTCGCTGAAATCTTACAGAAAATTTTAGAAAAGCTGTCTGTTTCCATTGTGAAATTGAGTTGGCAAGTTTGAGGGAAACAAGTCGATTTTGTAAACTCAAACTCGGATTTACTGTGAAATCGCTTCACCTGCCAATTCTCAACTCGAACTTTGTCAAGTTTGAGCTTTCTGAACGATCGAGAAAATGGAGATTGATGACGTCGCGGGCTCGTGAGTGGGTATTGGCGTTCTGCGAACAATGTTTCACTCGCCGTTTTCAATCATTTCCGCTTACTGGTCACCCCACATATTACTGCTTTCGTGACGACTCTCAATTTTTTTTTTTTTTTTTTTTTTTTTTTTTTTTTTTTTTTAATTTTGAGGAAAAATTTGATGACTATTGAATATCTGCCTGGCTTCGTCTTATCATTATCATTGCCGAACGAATCGGTTCAGTATGAAGATTGCTGAAACACTGCATTCAAGCTTTACGTTCCCGTTCAAGACAAATATATTGACTAGAAAGGAAGTTAATGATCGAATTTCGACGATGAACATCTTATGTACGTATTAAGTTCCATAGTTGTTAGATTGTTCTCGTTATAGGGACAGGATTTCAGTGTTTTCATTCGATCTGTACCAACACGAGTCTCGTTAGTTCAAACTTTCCTCTTCTACGTCGCTTTGTGTCAATCTACCCTCAGTGAATAGAAGAACGGGTTTCAACAACCAAAGTTGAGAACTATAGACTTGTCAAACTGGACCAATATTGACTACTATCGGTTCTTAGCTGAGGAGATCAAGAAACTTCGTGAGATAGAAGGGTTTTGCGAACGCTTGGGACATGAAACCTGTTTGAATCATTCCGTATCACCGATACACATTTTTTTCCAGCTTCGGGGGAAAAAAATCAGTCGATTTGCAAACGGTCGTTGCGTGAAGCAATACAAAAAAGAGCCCTCGTCCTCGCGAGTTTCTCCCCTTCTGCGCCTTTGAAGTTCAGGACAGTTCTCATCCGGAGCCCGTTACGTTGGTAGGACTGCACGCAGGCAGCAGATGGTGACGGGGAACCGAAGTGGGGACCCCGTACTACCAGGCCGCTAAATACACTCTTAATTCTTTATATTATCGGGCGTAGAGCTACACTGAAGGGAGATAAGGATAAGTAACTGGGCAGCCCTGAAGAGTACCACTGGCTCAATGATCACCACCAAAAACTCTACAAATGGCTCGCTCAAGGGCTCAGAAGCCATTCGATAAATTGCTAAATCAATCTATTATCGCCTGAACACAACCCTCCAACATAATATTGTAAAGTTGATTCCAATTAAGTGAAAACCGCATGTTTTACAGATTCATTTTTAGAGTATAGTTCTTATTGACCCTCGAATTTGTACCAACAGAGAGGGAGAAGAAATTCAATCCAAAATTTATTTTTTGACGTTTCAAAATGTGTATATTTAACGTCCGGGCTGGAAGAGAACCGTAGAATGCTCCGGAAACTTTTGAAATCATGTCTTTCTGATTTATAGTACATTCGTGACACATTTTCTGCCCAATTGCAACGGAAGAGGAGAACGAGTGAAAATTATAATTTTAAAATTCGTTTTATGGGGGGTTTGTCTGCTTGTGGTATCATTTTTACTCAATTCAAAAGCTGAATAGATTGAGATTTGGAGTCAAAGAACTTATTGATCAAGAAAAATATCTTGAAAATAAATACTAGGAAATCAAAATAAATAAAAATAAAATTGAACACAACGGTTTCTAATACGGAATTTATTCTAGGTACTATAAATATACGCATTCTCATACGAGCGAGATCTAATTAGAATAATATAATAAATAACTGCGGAGTAATTTGCGGCATTTTAATAATTTCTCACTACCTGCATCGTTTTGTAGTAGTGATGACGTTTGAAAGTGAGTCCGGGAACCTGTTCGTGCAACAATTTGATTGGAATTGCCAACGGTTTATCAGGAGATGTAATTGCAGCGTTTACTTTAATTTATTTGCGTAAATAGTGCACTACTTTGGCTGAGATTCTAGCAAGAAAAAATAATTGTAAAACGAAAACTAACCAGACGCCTATTGATGATCTATTAAAATTGTCGGTTTTGAGTAATATGTACGTTCTATTTGCCTGCACACGGCTGGATGGTCTGTTGAGGATGAGGGTGACTTAGAAAATTGAAGATTTCTGCATGCAGCAAGTCCACCGTCGGACGGCGACGAAAAAGCCAGGTGCTGTGGCTGGTGCTTGAAATCTTCTAGCCCGCCCTCCTCGTATTTGCTCCTCCCAAAAAAAAAAAAAAAAAAAAAAAAAAAAAAACTGTTGTATCCTTCCTATTGTTCCGCGTCCCGATTTTCGTTTCCCTTGGCTCTTTTTCGCTGCTCCAAAGGTCTTTCAGACGAGGATCAGGTAGACAGTGGAACGGAAGATTCGTCATTGTAGCAAGCGTCGGCCGATGCATCTCGTAGGATTCACTTCATTACTCTCGATTCTACCCACAAAGGTCGATGGTTTTGATGTTAATTCCGTCTATTACACTGTTCATAAAGGGCTTGATCAGTACCTAAGCAACAACATCTTGACGAGTTTCCCCAGCTATGTCAATTGAGTCTTATTGAAAACACTCCAAGGCGGCCAAGTTAGATTTAAATCCTCTGTCGATTGATATGGGGAGGAGAGCTTGTTCGAGCAGGCTTGTTTGAGGCACCCAAACATCAGGACTAGGTGCCATGATGTGCTTGAGGCATCCAAACATCAGGACTAGGTGCCAAGATGTGCTTGAGGCACCCAAACATCAGGACTAGATGCCAAGATGTGCTTGAGGCACCCAAATATCAGGACTAGGTGCCAAGATGTGCTTGAGGCACCCAAACACCAGGACTAGGTGCCAAGATGTGTTTGAGGCACCCAAACATCAGGATGAGGTGCCATGATGTGCTTGAGGCACCCAAGCATCAGGACTAGGTGCCATGATGTGCTTGAGGCACCCAAACATCAGGACTAGGTGCCAAGATGTGCTTGAGGCACCCAAACATCAGGTTAGGTGCCATTATGTGCTTGAGGCACCCAAACATCAGGATGAGGTGCCATGATGTGCTTGAGGCACCCAAACATCAGGACTAGGTGCCAAGATGTGCTTGAGGCACCCAAACATCAGGATTAGGTGCCATGATGTGCTTGAGGCACCCAAACATCAGGATTAGGTGCCATGATGTGCTTGGGACACCCAAACATCAGGACTAGGTGCCAAGATGTGCTTGAGGCACCCAAACATCAGGATTAGGGTGCCATGATGTGCTTGAGGCACCCAAACATCAGGATTAGGTGCCATGATGTGCTTGGGACAAACCCAAACATCAGGATTAGGTGCCAAGATGTGCTTGAGGCACCCAAACATCAGGGTTAAGTGACAAGATGTGTTTGAGGCATCCAAACATCAGGATTAGGTGCCATGATGTGCTTGAGGCACCCAAACATCAGGGTTAAGTGACAAGATGTGTTTGAGGCATCCAAACATCAGGATTAGCTGGCGAATGTGGTGGCAAGAATACAGCAACCCTATCGTTCAATGTCAGCCATCAAACTTCGGTAATACTACTTGGTCTTCTTTATTTCCACCAAGAACTCATTCGCTTATATGTTTCTACATTCAAGATCCACCCTTGGTACCAGACAGTGAGTCCATCTAGTCTCAGTAAAATTCGTTTTTAATGCTCTCAAATCCATAAAGCCTGGCCAACTTTGTCTGGTTCATTTTGTTCGACGCTTGCGAGGACGTCCTGCTCCTTTTTGAATATTCAAGCTCTGATGACTATGGTAAAGAAACCCGTTCACCCACGGAGGCGGGTCGTCCATTACGGCTTGTGCGGTCTGATCATTGTAAATGTACCTTATTTATTCAAGGCATTTGTATGCCAATACGGTTTCGATGCGACTGCCCCTGACGTTGTCCAGTTTCTGCGGTGGCTTTTCAGTAAATTCCATTATTAAATGCGCTACTCGAATGTAAATTCCAAGATAACCAGCTTCATGGATCAAGTAACGTAGGTGGAGTCCGGCGGTTTGAAGTCGGAGTTAGCCAACCGTTTCGAAAAACAGCCCAATAAGGTAAATGATAAGAGAAAAACATTTCTGATATAAAAAATAAAAATAATAGAAGTAACCCCTGGCAAGGCTATTTCTGTCCATGCTGATTTTAATCGCACATACAATCCTGCTATAAGTTAATTTTTTTTTAAAATACGTTTTAAATACGTATTACATATAGGACTTGATTCTTCTTGGTTTTATGTTTTTGAATTATATGTACACTATTGTATTCATTAAAAAAAAAAAATCCCGTTTCTTTTAACGTGTTAATATGTTTGGACTCAAACTCCGGAATGGGCATCTGCCGTCCGTTGCCTTGTTTCGAAGAAAAAGAAAAAAGAAGACATTTGTATAGAAACCTAGTTAAAATTGAATTACGAGTATTTCGCCCCGATTGTCTAAAACTAGGTATGGTTTGAGAAGTAGTATTTTGAGGGATTTTCTTGAGAACGTAAGCCTGTGGTGTATTTACGCAAGTGAATTTTAGAAGCTGAATCGATCGTCTATGATGATTTTGGAATGATATTTGCATTAAATTAGATTAGATATAGGTAAAAATGCGTGTTTGGAAAATTCTCGACTTTTGGGGGACCTAGGCTTGTACCACAAATAAATTCTCTACGCTGTATCGATTAAGGTGGCTCCAGAATGACTGCCGTACTCAGGTATGGTGCCTATTAGTCAAGAAGGGTTTTGAGTTGGGAATTTATTTAAATGTCCGAAAAATGTATTATTGTGTACTCTTACTCTGTAGACTAAATAATAAGCCTTTTACCACGAGGGAAATCCATCCAGAATGTTGAAGTGTTTTGAAATAATTTGTATCGCCTTCGTCGGGCAAAGAACATATTTTTGGTCTTGAGTAAATGATGAGAACAATCGTATAAAATGTTTTGATCAAATTTTAATATCGCTATTGAAGCATTGTACTGAACTAAGCATATTCCGCCAATATTTCCTAGACTTTAAATTCGATTGCAATGTGTAGTTAAGTTGCCCGAGAAATGGAGAAAGGGAAGAAAAGAAGCAGTTTTTGGGAGAAGGGACTCAAAATTCGAAAATACCCTGCTAAATTCAGCAGAAGTCCGAAGAAATGCAAGTCTAACTCATACTTTTTGGTTCCGTTTTCGCTTGAAACCTGCAGTATTCACCGAACGTATATATTATTTTGATGAATTAAGGTATACTACTGGGTGCTTTCGCCTGGATTCGGCGTTCGAAAAAAAATCGTTCTCCAGTTTTCGATTGATAACAACTAGAAAACCCTCTGGTTTTTGCTCGAGCGCGTGGCAGTTTCGAACGACGTGGGAGCAATTAGCGAGGCACGAGAAAAGAAGGGGAAAAAAACTCGCAGGATAAGTTGGAAGGAAAAAAGGAATCTTATGAATGAGGACGAGATGTCCAGGTGCTGTTTGCACCTGCCGAACCGATAGCATCTAAGGTGAAGGAGGTTTCAACTTTCGGAAACAGAAAGCGGTCAAAATGATCGTCGTCTGCCTCGTGCCCGCATGCAGTGGGAGGCGATGTTTTAGTTGATGGGGGGGGGGGGGGGTTGTGTCTCTGGTCTCTTTGAACTGGTTTTGTGAGCTTTGTGTGAATTATCTTGCGATATTGGTTCAATCAACAGTTCATTTTGCATCCGAGGCTGCGAAAACTTTTTAGAGTACAGATTCTGATTTTTTTTCCTTTTTTGAGCACTTTTATTGCACCGAATAAACTCAATGACAATATTATTCTGACTTATATTACAAAGTACATTAATAAGGACTTAACCTCTCTGATTCGTCTCAAAAAATTTTTCTGAGCGTTTCAAGGTGTCTAGATCAAAAAATTCTTACACACGGGTTGGTTATTCCTCGAATGGGGGAAACAGTGGGTGTGGCGGGTCCCAGACCCATTCCAATCGATTCAGGGTCCAAAATTTAGTGGAATATGATACCCCACACGCCTAGGCAACCAGAAATCCTGACACATACAAAATGGGTGGATACATACCCATTTTGACCCATAACTTCTTCCAGTGGGTGCCAATCGTTCTGGGACACACATCATTGAATTCAGCGTCCAAAATTTAGTGGAAAATGACACCCTACTCGCCTAGGTAGCAGAAATCCCGAAAACACATTCAAAATGGGTAATAAATACCCAATTTGACCCATTACCTCTTCAAGTGGATGCCAATTGTTCTGGGACCCATTTTATTGGATTCAGCGTCCAAAATTTTGTGGAAAATGACACCCCACTCGCCTAAATCACCCAAAATCTCGAAAATCCATTTTTCAAAAAACCCCTACCCCCTCCAAATTTGGTCCGATCGGGCTGAAAAGTTTCGAGGACCCATCTCGGCTGGGAACAGACCCCTGACCCAAATTTCAGATTTTTAGAAAATTTTCTACTACCAAAAACGTGCGTGGACAATGGACGGCGGGCGGGCATTGACCTTTTTTGATCAGGACATCATGAAACGTCCAGAAAAAATTTTGAGCCAAATCGGAGAGGTTGACCATTATCATGAAAACATAGGTTGATTATTCAAGGAATAACCAACCGAAAGGGAAATGTCCGTCCGCCGTCCGAGGTTTTTGGTAGTTGAAAATTTTCTAAGAATCTGAAATTTGGGTCAGGGGGTCTGTCAGTTCCCGGCCTAGGTCGGTCCTCGAAAGTTTTCAGCCGATCGGACCAAATTTGGGAGGGGGTGGGGGTAAAAATGTGTATTAAAAAAAATGGATTTTCAAAATTTCTGGTACCTAGGCGTGTGGGGTATCATTTTCCACTATATTTTGGACGCTGAATCGATTGGAATTGGTCCGGGACCCACCACACTCACTGTTTCCGCTTTCTCTGCATGCGCCTGGTCCGAGGAATAATCAACCCGTGTGAAAGAATTCGCAGCGTTTTTGCAAGGATTTCAAAAATCATATTTGCGCACCCCGCACAACTGCAAATTTCAACTTTTAATGTTGGAATGCTACCGTATTCGTGCAAAGGAGGCGGTTGTAACGCATCCGTTGCCGGTGTAGGGCTGGTTTTACAAGTCGTTAGCCTACGATAAACTCGGATACCATGGTTATCAATCTTGTAACAACAGATCCAGACTGGAAGATAGCGAAAGCGAAACTCTTTGTTCGCTCATGTAACAAGGGAATGCACAGGTGGCCAGTCAAGGACGAGCCCGTAGGACCCCGACCATAATCGCTCATTTCGACTCGGTGCGAATTCTCGTTACGTCCCATCACCTGATGGCGGTTCTTCGAAATCAACTCGCAAGAATGTCGAGCTCAGCTCAAGGGCGAAGAATCTTGGAATGCCGCAAGATGAGACGATACGTCGTTCACCTTTAGGGATGATAGATGTTGTTTCTGCGTTCCGAAGTACTCAAGTGCAACAGGGTTGGCAATTAACCGTCAATATTTGGATTCGATTACATACAAGGAAGATAAATATCTATACGGGAAAAACCTCGATCGAAATACACGTAGGAATAAACTCCGTTTTGGATCCTGGCTGCGCCAAACTTATTTTCAGTACAAACCGGAAGGGAATAGATGAAAATATGAATATTGTAATGTTTTTCGAAGTATTCGGGGACCCATGAGATTAAGATATAATTTTTTTCTAACAAAAATAGACGCCTACCAATTTAGATTGGCAAAAGTGGGAATTTGTTGGAATCGTTGGAATTTTTGTTGAGATTTTCCGAGGATTTGGGCGTTGAATATCATTTTGATCAATAATATGATCCCAAATACCATAAGTCAAAACGCTGCAAATGCTTTCACGATGGTGCAAGAAAATGGGGAAATCAGTGGGTGTGGATTGTCCCGGAATCATTCCAATCGATTCAGCGTCCAAAATTTAGTGAAAAATGATACCCCCACTCCCCATACTCTTGCTTTATGGAATAATGAACCATTGTGGCAGAATTTGCTACTTTGGTTTACAGTTATTCCACTTATTCCTTGAATAATCAACCTATGTTTTTGTGTTTGACCTCAATTTGTACAGAATGTTGGTATACAATGTTCTGCTTCATTGTTGGCATCATTCTCATTTTGGTTGGTTATTCCTTGAATAATCAACCTGGGTTGATTATTCAACATAGGTCAAACAATGTGCAAAAAGTCAATCTCTCCGATTTGCCCTAAAATATACTTCCGCCGTCCCCGCCGATTTTAGTAATTGCTAAGAAGCTGAAATTGGGTCAGGGACCCGTTTCCGGCTCTAAAGATTCTCGAAACATTCAGCCCAATTGGACCAAAGGGAGGGGGGGGTCAAAATGGTTTAACAAAATTGGTTTCCGAGATTTTTTGGCGATATAGGCGTTTGGGGTATCATTTTCGACTAAAGTTTGGACGCTGAATCGATTGGAATGAGTCTCCATGCTCCTGGGGCCTATTCCTAGAAGCTCTTCACTCCTCACTCTCCACTCTGAATGTGTAACCTCCCCACTCTACGAAAACTTTTCGTTCCTAGAAAGTGCGGAGCGTTATGAAGATGTAGAGTGAAATGAAGAGTCAATGTTGACAGCGTTTTCAGTGTTCTACTCGGGTTTTGTTCCAAGAAACTCTTCACACTCGTATGCAGAGCCAATACTGTGGGTGGCAAATGAAGATTCGTCCATTTTTTTGATGAGTATCCAATGACTTTGCCAAATAGCAGACAACTTTCCAAATATCATTTAGGAGATAATTTTCACTTGAATTATTATTTCGGATGGATTTTATTGGAAGAGGAAAATAATCATAAATCTTTGGATTGGTAATTTGATCTATTTTTTGTAGCTATGTTTTTACAAATAATGAAGAAAATTTTGTCAGGGACCCGCTCTTGGTCCTCAAAACTTTTCAGCCCGATTGGAGCAAATTCAGGAGGGAGAGGGTCAAAATGTATACTTTGAAAAATGTATTTTCACGATCTAGGCGTGTGGAGTATCATTTCCGACTAAATTTTGGACGCTGAATCGAATGGAATGAGTGGTCCGAGGAATAGCCAACCCCAATCAACTCGTACATTTATTTCCCGACCAATGGTTCAGACGACGATGCTCCCCCGGGTGTTACACGTACACACAGAGAAAGTGTTAATTTCAACTTAAGGAACTTGCGACCAAAATTAGGAATTCGCAAGGTACCATTAGTTCAATTAATGTGGCACGTACGTCTATGTATCGGGAGACAAGGAAGCGTGAAATCATTAATTCACTTACGTACCTTCCAAATAACAAATCTTTTTCTTTTTTGACCACTTCTTATACCACCTAAATCTCTTCTTGACTCTTTCTCCTGGCCATTGCTTGTATAGTTGAGAGATGAAAGTTGTAAGTAAGACAGAGTTCAATCACTATGTTTCAATTTCGGATTTTCGTAGCAAATAATGGCGCACGATTCCTTGAGTTGGGTCCCTCAAGTTGAAATTAACTTTCTCTCTGTGCGTACGTGTACCATAACATCGTGTAACACAACACCCGGGAAAACATCGTCGTCCGAATCCTCGGACGAGAAATAAATAATAATAACGCGTGGGCATACTCATGGAATAAGTATTAGGAAGGAATACTTATGTTCGTCATCAAAACATGAAGCGGCCATCGCGGTGTGGGCGGCGGTAAAAGTCTTGAGTTTTGCTCGTTTAGGTGTCCTAAGCGCGAGGAAGGCTACAACAAAATAGACACACAACAACAACTCACTCTACATTTCTTGTAGAATAGGAGAGTTGGAGTGAACGGTTTCTAGGAACAGGAGGTTCTCCTACTCTTCGTAATTTCAATATGAAGAGTATGAGATGAAGATTCGTAAAGCGTGGAGTGAAGAGTTTCTAGGAATAGGCCCCTGGTCCGAGGAATAACCAACTCCTGTGAAAGAATTTGCAGCGTTCTATGAAGAATTTACGAGTTTTAGTAAAAACATGAAGTGGGCACCTTGGCCGCGTTTCTCACCTTTGCACTGTGCATGTGCAGTAGACGGCAATTCTGTCATGACGCAGCGCTGTGCTACCGCATCAACATTGTGGAGTGTCTCCGTTCGATTAGATCCAATTCTAATCCGTTCAGTTGACTACGCTGATGAAACCCCATTTCCCCGTAGTTGCTCAGCGACGGGACCCGTGAGAATTCCCGCGTAAAAAAGGGGTCGAAGCTGCCGCCCTATACAACGAGGAAAGGTAATTCATTTTGAGCCGTTTCCTAATGGACACTCAGTTCCCGCCTCACGGTTCTCTTTAAAGCCAGTTGGCGGGGTCGCCGATGACCTTGTCCTCACTTTCCGGTTACAAGAGCGTTTCCGTTTCTTCCCACGCTGTTTTCAGGGCGAAGTGGTCGCCGCCTCGGAGCTACCCCCTCAACCCTCGCCGCGCACGCACTGAGTTCCCTTCGACTCCGACTTCCCCGCGCGACAAGTTCACTTTTATTCGATTGCTCAATTCACTCAGCGGAGCACAATCATTCTCAGCGTCACAGTGCTCAGTGCTAAAAACGACATTGAACATATATCATCTTTTCAGCCACCAAATCAATACGGACCTTTTAGAGATGTTAATTCTGTTCTTACCGATGATGCTAGAATACTTTCCAAAGCCTTCTTTTAAAATAATCGCTAGGTAGCGAGAAGTTGGGTACAATATGAGCAACTATTTTGGACTATTTGAGGTATTTCAGATCAATTCCAGGGTATTGATTCAAGGGTATTTTCATAATTTTTATGAATGAGTACTGGGTTGTAAATGGTGTTCAAAAGAGAGGATGTGGCTGTTGATACATTATGTGGCTTTTATTGGCATTTTTAGAAAAAATTGAAGGATTTTTTTTTTGACAAAACTTGTATCTGGCGGCATTCCTCATCTCTGAAAGAGGTGAATCCGTGGAAGGGAGATGGTGAAAAGAGGTGAAGAGGCCAGTGAAACACAGAAGACGGGTTTTTCGATGCAGAAGATTTTATACCTGCTAACTTACTGCACCACGAAAACCTCAGGCGGAGGGACGGGCCTCGGGATGCTTTCGTCCCTTCGCCATTGGTAAACATATGGTGCGCACAAAAACTCCGCCGGAGAACGACGGCCTCACACGCTCCGGCCCCGTCCTCCGTATTTCATCCAGGAGCGGCCATTTAAATCCGCCTCTCGGGGCTCCCGACTCCCGTCACCCGTCGTCTGAGGCCCGTCAATGAGGATCTCTTAGTAAAAGAATAAGAAAAAAGTCATGCGCAAAAAAATATTAATATTTTTTCTTGTTTTATACAATCAATCAATTTTTTCGTAATTGTCTACAGGAAGATCATTTAATAGTCATACAGGGTGTACCGCGAGCGGCCCATCACCTCATAATCACCTATTTCACCGTAGAAAATTGCCGTCTTTTTGAACTTCATAGTCCAAAGCATTCGTAATAGGCCATCCAAATTTCAAATTGAAAGCCAAAATTTTTAATCCGAATTCGTATCTTTGATCACGTTTTGTGGACTTTTCCCCACTGCGTGAAACGGGTGTGTGCTAAGTTACCATGCCATCAAAATTGATTTTAAATTCGAATTTATTGCTTTGAAATGGGTCATAATATGGAAGTTTGAATTGAATCTGATTCAATCCCCTCATATGACGTCAGTCCCACAGCCGGTTTTGTCGATTTGAACCTTTTGAAGACAGGTGGTATCGACTACAGGTAGTGAAACGTATGCATTTCGGGGGAGTACTCGAAAAGGAAGCGGCTGTATACTAAGGAAACAGGAAGCAGCTGTGGCTTTCTTTTTCATCTTTAGACTAGTTCATTATTACATTACTCGATAAGAGTCAAGGGAAACATTAAATGAGGCTACGAATGAAATTAATTATTTTTTTTTGTTCAATAAGAAGCGAAATGAATTGATAAAGCAGACAAGTATTACTGAACTACTCAAATCTTGAATATTGAACATGTCAAAATTTTCTTGCTCAAATTATGTTGTTGACTTCATATTACTGTTGACACTCAGCTGCCCCTACTCCTCCCTTGCCAAATTTGTTCAAAAACATGTTTTTTTAAATCTATTATTGTTATCAGCAAAATAAAAATTTGCAAGAAAACATAAAAAATTACTGTTAATACCTAGTTTTTGGTAGACTTGGTTGGATGTAATCGATTTTCGAATTGCATTTTTGTACGTTAAAATAGCACAATCATTGACCATTTTTGAACGCACATGAGCTGTCAAAAATGTCAATTTCCCACAAGTCGCCTTCAGTGACAGCGTCAGAATTGACGGATGCGGGGGGGTTGAGCGCCTCTCCCGCCGCCTCTGCGGCTCTTCAGCGGGTGGAGCAAGCCCGTCGGTGCCCCACCTCCGGCGGAGACCGCTTTGATGGCAACGGGTTGTAATCCGTGTTTTGATTGTTTGACTGTTGCGATTGCGTCGCGTAGTTACCGTTATGGGGTAGGTCTTCTGCAGCCTTTTTCACTTTTCTCCGTCTGTAGAAGTTTGTTGTTTTCTGCCTAATCGTGTCAATCCTCTAAAGTTTCTTACTGTTCCGCTCACGGCAATCACGGGTGTAATCAGTACAATCGGTCTGATAATCGGGCCTGATTGTTTTTAAAAATTGAATTTCGTTCTATGTGCCTTTTTTAAATTGAAATTAAAATTTAAGAGACAAATTTTGTCTCTTTTCCTAGGAGGAATGCATTTGTTGAGTCAGGTTGTGATGAGGGTATCGGATCCGAGTGTCGTTTTCTGAACCCTCGGCGTTCCTGACCTTGAGAAGACCCCCTTTCCCCGCTGACCCTAGTCCCGCCTCGGTCGTCAGACGGGGACCGTTTGGTGCGTTGGAAGCTCGGTTAGCGGCTGAAGAGAGTCAGAGCTGAGCTCGGTTTCTCCCAAACATCTGTTCGCCTCTCGCTTTGTTCTTCGTGGGGTTCCCCGGGCTTACACGGGGGGGGGGGGGGGGGTTCTGTCCGGATTCTTGCGCTCTGCATGACCCCGTCTTCCTCTCGGCTGCGTGACCCCTCGCTCCCTTCGCAGCCTCCCACCGTGTACCGTTAAATTAATCCTTGCCCATATCCTGGGAAACTGACCAATCCCATGGAAGCAAAAACTTAACCTTGAGATACGCATAGTCGGGATACCTTGAATGTAACATCTTTGTAAAATAAAAAAATTCTAATTCTAAAGTGCAAATTCATTTACAAGGGTTGGTTGGTCCTTTGACCAGGAGCACAGAGACTCATTCCATTCGATTCAGCGTCCAAAATTCAGTGGAAAATGATACCCGACACGCCTAGATACCAGAGATCTCGAAAACCAACTTTTAAAATAGGTAGATAGATAGATAGAGGTAGATTGATACCCATTTTGACCAATGACCTCTTCCGTTGGGTGCCTATCGTTTCAGATCCCGTCTCATTAAATTCAGCGTCTTGAATTTAGTCGAAAATAATACCCCACACGCCTATATCGCCCAAAATCTTGATGATCAATTTTTTGGAAAAATTTTGACCCCTACCCCTCCCTAATTTAGTACGATCAGGCTGAAAAGTTTTGAGGAACAAATAGAGCCAGAAATGGGTCCCTAATCCCAATTTCCGATTTTTATAAAAATTTAATTCTCTACTACCAAAGTTTGCGTGGACCGCGTACGGCGGATGCCTTGAAACGCCCAGAAAACAATTTTGAGCCGAATGATGGATTGAATTTTTACATGAAAACATAGGTTGATTATTCAAGGAATAACCAGTCAACACTTATTTTTTTACAATGGTTGACCATAAAGTGAAGGGGGAGGCTAAGTATCACATTTATAGGTTTTCGAAATAATAATATAAAGTTTTTCAATATCCTAACCTCAGTTATTGAGCTATTACGCTGAAATTTCCTTCGTGATCCCAACGGTTGAGCAGTGACAAATCAATATTAAGGGGTTTTGGGGGAGGAAATATGATACGTACGGTGGCACATTTTAACCTTGCTACAATTGAAAAAATTGCATTAACAAAGTAAATGGTTCAAATCAACATTGACAACTCATTCGTTTCCAATTGTGTTTGGAGAATAAATGCCCCGGTCTATCAAATTGTGATTTATACATTTTCTTCATCATTTTTCCTTTCCCATAAACACGTTTGAAACAACTTCAGCGCCAAATTTTGAGAGTTTACTGGTTCTGCGGAAGTAGAAATGAGCAAAGATGTATATAAAAGGGCTATCAGGGCTTTACAGAGGGGTTTTCGAAGACCTCGGCCATATTGAAACCACAAAAGACAACCATGGTGCTCCAAAGCATGCCAAGGGTCCTGCTCATCGTAGATTCGTAGGTATTGATTCTGAGGGCATTAACAATAAGATGGTCGGAGTGGAACACACGCCAACTGATGAGAAACCGGCCATCATGGACATGAACAACTCGATAAAACTGAGGAAATTCTCACAGGTACTGGGACTGTATCAGTCAACCACTTGAAGGGCAAGTGGATTCCAGTTTGTACCAGTTTCTTTGTACGCTCAAGTGGCCAAATATATTCATCCTTGTTTAGAGTTTGATCCGAAAATAAGTAAAGAAATCATTATATAAACTTCTGAAAGACTCCACAATATGGACTCTTGATGGCTTTTGCACCAGTTATGGTTTCTTATTTCTTGAATAGTTAACCTCTGTTTTCATAACCTCTCTAATTTGCCTCGAACTTTGACCGTGCGGTTCATGATGTCTAATTGCGTACGCCTTCCTCGTTGTTTTTGGCAGTAGACAATTTTCTAAAAAGTTGAAATTGTTGTCATGGACCTCTTTTTGGGCTCAGTTGGTTTTTGACACTTTATAGCTTGATTGGCTCAAATTAGGGCAGGGTATGGCCAAAAATGCTTAAAGTCAACCCCTCCGATTTGCCTCATGATTTGTTTCTGGGCGTTAATTCAAAATATGCAAATGGCCGTACGACTTTGGTTGTAGAAAATTTTCCGAAAATCTGAAATTTTGGTCAGGGGTCCGTTCATGGCTCTCGAAACTTTTCAACCCGATCGGACTAAATTTCGGTGGGATAGGGGTCAAGATGTCGGAAAAATTGATTTTCCAGATTTTTTGCAATCTAGGTGTGTGGGGTATCATTTTCCACTAAATTCTGGACGCTGAATCCAATGAAAAGGGTCCCATTGGCACCCACCGGAAGAAGTTATGGGTCAAAATGGCTATCTATTACCATTTTGAATTTGTGTTTTCGAGATTTCTGCTACCTAGGGATATGGGGTATGATTTTCCACTAACTTTTGGACACTGAATCCAATGAGACGGGTACGAAACGATTGGTGCCCTCTGGATGAGGGTATGGGTCAAAATGGGTACATATTCACCCATTTTCATGTTAATGGTCAACCTCTCCAATTCGGCTCAAAATTTTGAATGTCTGTTTTCGAGATCTCTAGCACCTAGGCGTGTGGGGTATCATTTTCCACTACATTTTGGGCGCTGAATCGATTGGAATGGGTCCTTGACACTCGCTGTTTTCCCCATTCTCTTGCTCTAAGGAATAAATAAATTGTCGAGGAAGAATTTGCAGCGTTTTTCTGAACCAATCCTAGTTCCATCGTGTGACTGGAGCGGCTTCGTCCTCCGGCAAAAGTTGAAGTCGCATGTTTTGACCACGTTTTCCAACGTGTTTAGGATATCCCATGAAAGTCGACGGTTTCGGGAAGGTTATTTTATTGTCGAATCGTATCGTCGATACTTCGCTTCTTTCCATTTCGTCTTGGTCGAGCTCCCGGCTCGTTTTGTATCTCGGCAACGACCATTGGGAACCTGGCAGGTGCTGGTTTGAGATAGCAAGTGTTTTCTACTCCTCAAGCCTCCCTATCGCACGCCATCCGCCAGCATCTCGCCTTTTTGCCGTACACGAAGGAACCAGTCAATGAAGACGTTTAGACCGAACGGTTTTTTTAACCCTCTTTCCGACTGCGGTGTTTTCCGTGTATCTTGTTATCGTTATGACGTTTAAGACAAGGTGGATCCTCGCCGAAAGGATGAGTTGAGGCTCAGACTCTAAGAGTAGACGGAAAAAATAGGAGATAAAAGCTGCTGTAGCGAGAAAAAGTGACGAACGTTCCTCATCTTCCCCATCGGACTCTTAGAGATAATTCTCCTGTCCACTACAATAATAATTGTACAACAGCCAAGAGTTTTTCGCAGTTTTTTCAATTCTATGTTTTTTTTGGCTATGAACAAGTAATGAAAAATGATTATACAGCATCAAAAGATGCGGTATTCGAGATTGCTCGAAGTTTTCGACTTTTTTGTCGTATTTCGCCTTGTAGCTCCCTAACGATTTACCTGAGGATAAAAGTCATTTCGACCTTTTTACATCTAGATTAAATTTTGTAAAAATTAAGTGCACTCTTAATTTTCTAGGCCCGAACGTTTCCGAGAGACAGAACGGTGAAGATTAGAAATAATATCAAAATGTAGAAATTTCTAGCATTGACTCAGTTTTAGGTAAAATATCGGCCTGGCATTACATGAGGAATGCAGGGGTTGTGAATCAAAAGTTGTAGGGTAAAATGACTTCAATTTGAGGGGGAAAATAACGCGTAGTCCCTCAGCTGCAAATTTGCAACCCTGTTGAGTCTCTTGGTTGCTGCTGAAGTGACGTCTTTGGCGATGTAAGCGTCGCTTTTGCAATTTTCCACAGCATGATCCGTGTGTGGTCGCCGCTGAGTGAGTTTTACTTATCCTACTGCTGTCATCTGATTTGAGCGCCACAGCTGTTGTAAGGCGCCTTGGTCGATTCACACAAGACACAACATGACGTCTGAGGTATGCGCTTCACCTGATCGTAACCCGCATTATCGAACTGGACCCCTCAAACATCTGCACTTGATCCAAAAACAGAAAATCAGCTGGTACAGTCGACAACAGGTGCCTCCTCAGTCCGCGGCCCTCGTACCGCTTACATCTGCTTTTTCGCTCGTGTGCGTGGGGTTGTGTGACAAAGTGCATTGAAAGAGGCCGCGGGAGGGTGTCTGCGCCAGATGTCCTATTCCCACAAGCTGTACTTGTTGCGTACCGACCGCTCCAGCGTCATAACCCACTTAAAAACCACCTCGTCGTCCATTGACGTCTTCGAGCGAATCGATGGATTCTCGACACGGATCTGGTTTCTGCTTGACGATTAACGCCAACTCTCCCCCACAACAAATAGACGCCCTAAATTCCTTCGCTCGGTTTCTGAGCGCTTTTTTGCGCAATCTCCTTCGCCGGAGCACGTTAAATGTGGTTGGTGTTCGAAATACTGGTATTGGGTAGAACAGGAGGTTGAAGCTGCGACATTACAGAGATGGACGTACAACTAGGTAAATACTATAAATGAATCAACAAATCTGTTATAAATCTGTCAATAAGAAAAAAAATTCTAATAAATTCGTTGAAATGAAAAAAAAAAAATTGTTGTGCAATTTTGAATACAATTTAATGTCTTGTGATTTTTTGCAAAATATGATGTCTTTTGGTTTGTTATTCCTTGAATAATCAACCCATGTTTTCATGCAATAAGTCAAACTCTCCGATTTGCCCCAAAAATAATTTCTGAGCGTTTCGAGGTGTCTAGATCAAAATACACAAATGTCCTTCCGACGTTTTTGATACTAGAGAATTTTGTGGAACACTGAAATTTTAATCAGGGACTCTTTTCGGACTCTAGTTGGTCCTGGAGCCTGATCGGGCTGAATGGGAGTCAAAATGTGTATTTCAAAAAGATTTTTGGCGATCTAGGCGTGTGGAGTATTGTTTTCGAATAAATTTTGGACGCTGAATCGATTGGATTGAGTCTCCATGCTCCTGGTCCAAGGTTTTCTCTTCACGCTTTGACTCAATGTTGAGTAGTTGAAAATGTATTTTTAGGGATAAATTTCTCTTTTTACTACAAATTTGAGAACAAATCAAGCCTGTGAATCCAGTGAAATGAAGGCGATTCTTGGATATAACGAGATATACGCCTTTAACGGTGACATGTGCGACGAATAATTTTTTTCCGAGATAAAACAGGGTCCAGGAATCCTCTTTATATACGACACTCGGAGTCTTAGGAAGGTACACGTGTACCCAAGAGACGAAAACTAGCGCCTGTCGAGGGTTTCAGAAATATCTTGGGTGTTCAAGCTTCGGCAATCTTGTGCATAATTCATGCCCGTAGGTGGTCCATTATGTTGGGATTCGGCCGATAGAGGGCGGCGAGTTATTCTGCGGGATACGTTTTGTACGATCCTCCGTCAAATTTTCATTCGACTCTCCTGGGAACCTCGTTTTTTCCCTTTCGTTTGCTGCTCAAAGGTTTATCGGACCTGTTTCTCGCGCGATTCACGTCAATTTTGATTCCCTGACAGGTTCACAAATCGCCACACGTCTTAACGTTTTCCTCAACATGCAAATTTCCCTTCGATGCTCCCTGAAAATAATATCTTCCATAATCTTTCTCTGATAAAACCAATCGTAGTCAAGAGTAAACAATATCTTTCTTGAGCGAATTCCCTGATGGAGTCCGAATCGTTATTATATCGGAGAGCTGAGAGGTTCTTGTTCATAAGCAATTATAATATTAATAACAAAAGCGGTATAATCAATGTTTTTTAAAATACTTAAATTATTAGAGTCGAGTGCGTTGAAATGTGTAATTCTGCGATTGGCCCCGTATAGCCAAAATGGTCTCTCCAAGTTCATGAAAAAGAAACGTCGTATTTCCCTGAGGATGGGGAGGACTATCTGGAGTTTGTTTTAAGCATTAGTATGATAATCGAAATTTAGGCTTGAATTAATCACAACACCTTGAGATTTTAATTAGGCGACCTGGGTGACACGTTGGCGCCCGTCTGAACATGGGAGTTCATTATGTATGGGTATTCCCTTGATTTGTGGCACCCTCTATGACATGCCATGCACTTCGTTCAAGTTTGGCTTCAGGCTTATCGTTTCAAATCAGTTTTGGAGTTAGAGAAGGGTTGTGGTTGCCTTTCCTCAAGCTTCCAGGAATCGCCTTAGCTTTATCATCAGTAAATCCAACAAATTCTCTTGGAATCGAGGAGCCAAGACCTCCTGGTGCAGAGATGTTATTCGCAAATGTGGTCTCCTCTTATCACTTTTCGTATTCTGTAGGTCAGGCTATTCGTATTCTAACCACCTAACAAAATTAGGATAAAAGTTATGAGCCGAAAATTGTTCTATTAATTGTGCGGGCGGTAAATATCAAAGGCTTCAGCCATATATTTGTACACGATTAGTTTCATCCTCGACCTCTTCTTGTTCTACAGAATTTCAAGTGTATTTAGCAAAAATTTGACTACAGAATATCACTACATAGAAATTGATTGTGTTCCTTCCAGTTATTGAATAGTGTTGTAGACAACCGCAACAACCAGTTTTCGTACAAGTCGCAGTGCTTTGCGCAAGCTTTTTTTTCGTGGGAATACGACTGATCAAGCATTCGTTTGTCTAATCAATGATCCTGCCGACGATATACGCCATGTTTATGAGATGTGTTCAACCCTAATCTTTCATTCGAAATCTTTTTCTTCCCGTATAAACCTGACAGGACGAGAAAAAGCGGAAGTTGTTGACGCTTTGTTGATTATTTTCTTCGTGCAGTGATTTCCTCACCGTTTTTTTCTCTCTTCACTTCGGTTCACGGGTCGAGTCCCAGGAACGGAAAAAAGGCCTACTTTTCAACGTTCCCTCCTGAGCCGACCTAACCCTTAGCACTCGGACAAGGGAGGATCAAAGAAATTAACATGAGAATGGGGAGGGTGATATCTCTTCGCTTCACAGTGTTGCCAACTTCGTAGGATTCCCACTGTTTACCCCACTAGGCCGAGGGATTGGCGCAACCGCAGAGGGCATCATTGTACGTTTTTCTTTTGATATTTGTTGACGATTTGTCTGCTGGAAACCGTCGCGTCGCTTGATAATCCACAATGGAATGTGAACTGAGCAATATGCCAGTGAACCGTTTCATTTTGTTGTCGAGCAACAAAAATAACTCATTAGCCGCGCATTTCTGCCCCTTTTTGTCAAACCCTTGGCAAACTTCTTCTCCCCCTTTGGCTCTCCAAATCAAAAATTTGCTAGTAGATCGATATTCCTAAACGTTAAGAATTCAATCCAATTCCCTAAAGCGTCAATGATCTGAAAAGTACGGACCTATTGAAGGTCCTTTTCCGCAAAAAGTAACCACAACAATTACAGTCAGTTCCGCTGAAATGTATTGACAACATTCTGGTTTTATTATTCTTGGAAAAATACACCCTTATTGACAAAAAAAAAAAAAATCTTTCCCCCAATTTCTCGTCTACATTGTTACATACGAGTAAAAAATCGTATTAAAAAATCAATAGGTAAATTCAAATAAAATGAAGAACTTGAATTAAATGTGCCGGGAAACAATAATAATGAATAAAAACGACGTATTTAAAATACTAAAAATATCAAAGTATGTATTTCCAGCCAATAATTACTTTTGCGCCCTAGGATTCTATACATTATTAGATAATTTCAGACTATTTCGATCTCCGTGTTTTCTCAATATGATAATTCAGCCTTTTTCCGTCGTTGAAACGATCGAATGGAACATTTTTGAGCAACAACAAGATAAATAGTGTGCTCGTTGTAAATGTAGAAGTAAATTCAGGCGGATGGGCACAAATAGACGTTAGACACGAAAAATCAATGTAATTCAGATTCAAGCTTTCCCCCTCTATTAACCCGTGTATCCAAAATCAATTCTGAGAGAATAATTCGAGTCAAACCTCGAGCCGAACAGTTTTAAACTTGCGGAATCTCAAAAATTGGACGAATTTAAAAAAAAAAAAAAAAGTATAATTTTATTGTTTTGACCCAGGTGACGTCAAGTTTTAATGCAATAATTATGCTTTACCTAGAGACCGAATTGAGCACTTACACCTAAAAGTTCATAGGTTATGACGATATTAACAACGAATTAATGAAATTAAACAGTAAATTACGGGAAAAGTAGTTCTTTCAGACAAATAGGTTGGTTTGAACTTGATAATATGAACTTAGTTTATATTTTGGTATAATTTTGAATATTGGTGAGTCTTGACATTCCCTGACTTCCTCCAGGTTGACGTTTTACCAAGAAATATGTTCAAACTTTAAAATTTCTACTTTATAGAAAGAAAATTGCAAATTTTCGACGCCCTCTACGTCGGAAACTTGGTCTAGAAGTTGAAATTGGACTAAAATTCAAGTAAATTTAATCTATTTTTAAAAAGTTCTAAATAAATTTACTCTCAGACGCAACATATAAATGCTATAAGGCAAAATTCGAAAAGAATACTATATATTTCTAGGATTTTCAAATGGCTTGGGATTTAGTTGCACACAAATCGTAAGCCAATTTTGTGAGAAGTTTCTGAGACGTAAAATGTTGGGAAAATCTTAATCTTAGAGGACACGATTGTCTCGAAAGTATAAAATATTGGTTTTCGATATTTCAATTGTGAATGTGTCGTTTAAATTGAGTCGTTTGTAAGTTATTTCGTCTTCCTGATTTCTTTTTCTCCAATGCACATCAGGTTATTCTTCATCTCGCGGCCCTTTTCGGTTGGAAAATGTAACTTGTTGAACGCTTCCATCTGCCCTCGAGCTATCGAGTTGTTTGCATCGGAAGCCGCGACAAGCCCTCGACTGCTCTCCTTTTTTCTTCGACGAGTTCCCTTCATTTGTCTGACGTCATTTTTTTTCTACTCGTGACGTCAGAGACTACGTTACTGAGAATCCTTTCTTACCATTTTGATTGTCGTTCCCTGTTCAGCGGACAAACTTCCCACGCTGTAAATGTTACGTCTCCCTCCTGTCTCGAAAATCCTCCCTTTATCGATTGACGTTGACGGAATCGTCTCAATAACAATTGCGTTGGACGTAAACTCTGTCAATAGAGTTCGTTCAGTTCGTATTGTTTCTTCAAACGATAACTTTCTCCTACTCGTCAAACCACTCAACTCGCCACTATTTTCAGGCCGTTTTTCAAGTTCCCCTAATTCTAAGCGAAATGGGCTGTGGAAGAAGATAATATGGTTAATTGGAGCAAGATTATGAAGACAACAGTAAGTGTGGAGCGTTCTAGGCTCATTTCAATCGTTTCAGGTCAAACATTTAGTAGAAAATGATACCCCACTCAACTAGGTACCTTAAAATCTCAAAAATCCACTTTCAGAATAAGTAGGTTGTTGCCTATTTTGTCCCAATCCCATTCCCAAAGGCACTGATCCGTCCGGGACCCATCTGAACCCAAAATTTGTGGAAAATGATATCAGCCTAGTACCAAAAATAGTGGTAAACGATACTCAACACTCTCAGATACCCAAAAATCTTGAAACCCGCGCACTCCCCAAAAGTCCCAAAAATCGAGTTTTAAAAACACAATTTCACTCATTCCCTCCCTAAAATAGTTCCGATCGGGCTGAAAATTTTCGAGGACCAACTAGAGCCAGAAGGAATTACTAACTTCAATTCAAGGAATAGCCAACCAAAAAGGAGGTTTATTTATGTCTGTCACACGTTACGTAGGTACTCATTAATGTATCTACTGACTCAAAGATTGTTTATCAATTACCGCAATTCCAGGGGCGAAAATGACCAAAAGAGTTACCAAGGAGTATGAACTGGTGGCTTATGTCCATGCCGCCATTAGCAAGGAATCATTCCTAACCTGTACAGGAGGGAGTGTGAGTCTACAAACTCAAGAGTCACTTCGCTTATAAGAAGTATACCAAATTTAGAATTCGTTTTTCTTAACATTTTCTTAAGACATGAAGGAGAAAATTGGAGTTCTCACCATGTCCGTTCCATTACCCTGGAACAAAATGTATGAATGGAACATTGTTTTTCCTCTAAACGTCTAATCAACTTATCTGCAACAGCACGTGGATTGTAAAACTTTCTTGTGTGTCATAAAACCCAGTAAAATTACCTAGGGCCTATTCCTAGAAACTCTTCACTCCTCACTCTGCACTCATCAAATCTAAACTCTTCAGTCTACAAAAACGTTTTGTTCCTAGATAGTGCAGAGTGTTATGAAGAGGTCAAAGTGAAATGAACAGTGAAGTTTGGAGTTGCAGTTTTTGGTGTTTTACATGAGTTCTGTTCCAAGAAACTCTTCAATCAAATGAAGCGTCATTACTATACATTTAAAATGAAGATTTTTTTTCTATTTTGTTGGCAGAGTATCCAATGACTTTGTCATATAGTTGGGTACTCTTCAAAGTATAATTTGGGAGATAATTTCTATTTAAAACATGATTTTGGATGGATTTATCTAAAGAGGAAAATTGAATATTTTGATTGGTAATTTTGGACAATTTTTGTTTTTGTTTTTGCACAAATACAACAAAACATTGATAGAGATATTTCATAGAGACAATGTCCCATTGATCTTCATCAAGCTGTGATAGTGTTTTTATTTAGATATAATAGTGTGGTTGTGGAAGGAAGGTTACAACAAAATGGGTTACTCTTCAACTCACTCTGCGTTTTGGGTAGAGTAAGAGAGTTGTGTTGAAAAGTTCCAAGGAACAGAACGTTCTTGTACTGTTCACAACTTGCAAAGTGAAGAGTATGAAATCAAGAGTTGCAAAGTGGAGAGTGAAGAGTTTCTAGGAATAAACCTGTCTCGTTACGTGTAAATCTTTCAATTTTATCGGTCAAGATGTGCATTTTGATGGCTTTTTGGGATTTCGAGGAACTTGCGTAGGGATGTTTTACCCTTTCTCAATTAATCGCAAATTGATTTCCACACAATCACGAGCCTCCTTGTACGCACTGTGCTGACCTGGATTTGCAAAGCCATTGCGAGCCTCTGTGTGCTTAAGACCACCGTTGATTTACACTTCAGTCTAAAAGCTGATATTTTCGCATGTTTGAACGGGTGAAGACGCTTTACTTTATGCGGTCAACGATGAGGATGGTTATTGACAAATGTTACGTTATTAATTATAAATAATTTCCTTTTGAGAATTTAGTAAAAATTACACACAATGGCTTTGTAGGGTTAATGACGCATATTTACCGCATAGAACCGATTTCACGTTAAAGGGACGTAAAGTTGTTTTTCTCTGCTTCCAACATTTTCTCTCCTATAATTTATCTGGGTTGGTTCACAATACTACTCTCTTGAGCGGTCAAGAAAGTTTCGTGAAGACATATCACTTCTGGAGAATTCACCGTAATGTTTCGTCCGTCGCTCAACCATCCCCTGTAAACAATATGGATTTTACCCGCGTTGAAATTCACCTTCTGGATTAATTTTGTCATCGATGCCCAATTCATCGCTTCTCGTATTAATTTCCGTACCAATTCCCGGCATTTAGCGTCGTTGTGATTCAAATTTGCGCCTAAACGGTACCATAAGGCACTTGCCGCATTCCACAACTTTCTACGCCTGCTTGCGGCCGCTGGCGTACTCGCTTGCACAACCTCTTCCAATCACATCTCCCCCTCTATTCGCATGAAGTTTACCTTCTCCGTGATTTTTCGACGAACCACCGGTCTCAAAACGGCAGCAAAATCGTTGTGCCGAATCTAACTCGATTGAACCTTAGCACATTCGTAATATCATCGTGTTTACCAAAAATACATTTTTTTCGACCCTTTTGCGGGCTATTTTTATTCGGAACGTTAACAATATCCTCCTATAACCCCCCTCAAGCCCGCGTCTGAAGGGTTCGCAGTGATTGAACAATAAAACCCATTACGCAACTGTTGCCCTTTTCTGGTTTTGTAAAGTGTTTTTCACACTACACTAAAAACAATGGGATATTATTCGGGTGTTCGTCGCAACTTTTGCGTTCACGTCGGAATTTGAGGAACTTTTTGAACAAAATACATCTCCTCAGATCCAGGAAAATTCTAGGCTTGGCTATTGATATCTCAGAAATGAGAAACCAAAACCGTACGAAACGAAGTCGTAAGAAAACTAAAAATTGTTCCAAAATGGCGGATCGTGCTTGTGGATTTTGCATTCGGAGGACATCGTGTCTTGGTGGTGAACAGAGTACCAGTCTACCGTAATTGAGCGCCAATTGTCGATCTTGCTATCAAATTATTGATCAAATAAACTCGATTAAATTTCTTCTAAAGGGGTGCATGGGGGTGCGCGTTTGATCATGCGCATGCGCTCTTCATCAGAAGACTGCGAAGGGGCCATTTTTCCTGTTACCTGCGTTCTAGCTGATTGCTTCACTTTCTCGTAGTCTTTGGAGGTTTGTACGGTCCAATTTTGGTAATGAATTTTGCATTTCCTACCCGGCCTTTAGTTATTCCTAATTTATTCTCAATCAATCAGTTTAAGCGCCAATCATTTGGCCCTCACAAGCGCCCCTCGGCACCTAACAGAAACCTTTTGAACCCTAGTTGGCCCTATTTGAGAAAACCGGTGATGTGGGCTCTCGAATCGTCACTATACTGAAAAATTTATCGAATAAAATACTCGGCACCGTCCGAGGGAACATTTTTGCAATGGTGGGAGTTAGAAAATTGAAAAGAACGTGATTGCTTATCTCCAAGGCCGAAAAACCTCCTTTTGAGTTTAAATAATTTTTGACTATTAGAAGACCAGTCATTCAATGTGAATGTTATGATTGTATTTTTTGTGGTTTTACCAAGACTAAAGGTAAGTCTCACGGGGAAAACAAACACGAACAATTTGGTGGAATCCATATTGAATTGTCACGAGATTCACAAGCTTTTTATTTTTATAAATCTTGCTCCTTTACAGACCTTATGTACTAGGTATTCTCACGCTTGTGACATAGATGTGGATTGGTCAAATTCGACAATGACGACACTCATTGTTTCACTCTTGATTTTGGTTTCTTACTGTGCGTTCAGTAATTTTTCTGCATTTATTTATAATTCATGGTTGTTTTCCACGAAAGACGTAGCCTGAAATTTTATCCTAAAATCTGCAGAAGGAAATTGAACTGTTTTAAATCAGATTACCCTAGAGAAATATTCTTAAGCGTTCAAGGGTAAGGGTGTGTATGTTTTTCGTCAAGAATTAATGGAAATTGCAAACATTTTTCAAACGTGTAGGAACAAGACAAAAAGAGCTGTTGGACTAACGATTCCTAAAGCAAATATATCAGGTATCGATGTTTTATTCGTGAATCGATTGTAAAGTCGATGTTTTTGTTACCAATTTTTCTCTCATTAGGCCCTATTGTGAGGTCCGTCTGCTGGGAACGAATCCTCCTCCGGTGGGAACGAAGGTAAGGAGGCGTCCGGAACCCAACGGATAAAGACAATGCGGGGCGAAGAAGCCCAACAGCTGATCGTTACTCCCCTCCGCCTCACCGCCGGCCCGTTCCCCTCAGCCCGTTCCCATGGCAACGGTACCCCGGAGGGGCGCCTCCGTTTCGGGGCAGAGGTTTTGGGTGGATTCTGGAGCAGGAAGCTGGCTGGCCCATTACCCCCTCGTCGCGTCTCATCTCAACCCCCTCCGCCTCCAACGCTGAGGCTTTCATTAGGATTAACCTTAATCTAACGAGACGGAAAGTGAAGTACTTATCTACCCTCGCGCCATCAATGTACTTATTGTTGCTACAGACTTACTAACTACTTCTAATTTTAATTACGTTGCTCTCCAATATTCATTACGTTGCCTTCCTAATTGTCTCATTCAGATTATCGCGTCGTGGGAGTCCATCGGGCATGATTTTCCAAAATCTCATGGGTTTTTACGGGCGCACAAACATTTCAGACCGAGTTCAACTGTGATTTGTCCTGACATCCTATTTTTGGCTCGGCAGATCAGTTTCTCCTGACTAATTTTCTAAAAAAATAACCCAACGATTTTATGCCTGAAGCATAACTCTCTAATCTGCCTGAAAATGTGATATTTTTGCTTTGATGCCCGAGATAAAACTGAATTTTTCCAAAAGTGTGAAAATTTAGTCAGAACCTCCTTTTGGCTCAAGTCTTGTCATAGAAACTGTTGCGTTTCATCTGAAGGAAATGTGGCCGAAACACAATCTAACTGGCGGAATTTCAGCAACCTGATTCGGGAAGCATGAAAACGAATTGGCGTTTCAACTAGAGTAATAAATTATGATTGGGTACCTATATTATTGGAGCTATCAGCTAACGTCAGGTCAATTATTTGCTTAAGGAGTTGTTTCATTCGCATGACATGTGACGTTGGTGAGGTTTCATGACGTCATGATTATGTAAAAACCCTGCAAATTCTTTCACAGGGGTTGGTTATTTCTCAGACCAGGAATTCCGGAGTATACTCATTCCAATGGATTCAGCGTCCAAAATTTAGTGGAAAATAATACTAGATCGCCGAAACTCTCAATTTGTCGACTTAATTCCATTTGACCTCATAGTACCTCAATTACTACGTGCATGTTGAAGTGCTGAGAAAAAAATTAACCATTATAATCCACATTGAAGCGTTCAGCGTCATTGGTGGCCCTTGGGTTCGAAATTGGAGGGGTACCGGGTTATAATTTGTATTATGAAACCCATACCATTCCAAAATCCATATCTGGTCAGAATAAAGTAGAATAAATATTGCGTTGGGACTTTTTATTCACAAAATGGCATTAACATCAACGTTATCGGTTCAATAGTTGATAATATACGTATAAAATACTTAGTTGTTGAGTTTTATCTACTTCGATAACCCTATTTCTGAAATTCGTCGAACTTAAATTTTGTCGATTTCTTCCAAGAACACGTATTGCATCGTAGTTACCTAAAATTCGAAATGAAGGAAAGATTTTCATTTGATGTAGATGTGATTTCGTTAGATTTGAAGTATAAGTGATTTGGGGGAGACAAAACCATTTAAAATTGACTACGTTGGGTGAGATTCCTCTAATTTTGAGCTCGTCAAGTTGGATTATTTTTTGGTTTGATTCGAGGAAAATGATCATGAAACTTGATGAACTCTCGGAATGAGATTCGACATTTCGATACGAGTAGAATGAAGGCTCTATCCCGCCTCTGCCGTAAATCTCGATACGCTGTGGGACGAAACAATCTGGAAATCTCGGTTGTCACTCATTTTCGATGAACCCAATTGAGACGCCGACATTATGAACGGCCTGTGTCAAAAAAGGGGTCGGTTTTGCATCGCATTTGACGTTTATTTTCTTTTTTGTGTTGCAGTACGAACCAGACGAGTTCGACGGGCAGTCACCAGGGAGGTACGGTGCTCCTCCTCTCACTCCAAAAAGCGGCCTGTACTCCTCATCGGACTATTACCTCGGTATGTACGACTCGAAGACAATTTAACACAAGTTTCTTTAAATCTCCTTTTGCTGAAACCTCCACACTGAAGATTCCTGACGAATAAAGACGCGAATATTCGTTAGCAGGCGACCCTGCGTCTCTCACACAGGCCACCCATATTCCATATAATAAAATTATTTTTTCCTAAAAAATAACCCTAAGCTAGGCCGAAACACTTACAGGAGAACACTTAAGACTGCCTGAATCCTAATGAAAACCTTATTGTACCATAAGCATGCGTCTCACTTCTTTAATAGCTTATGTATGCAGCAAAGAGTCCTTCAGGTATTACGCACTCTAGAAACAGTCTACATCAAGCAGCTATCTGCTTGATTATAAATTCCTCCTTTTCATTGAGCTGGTGAACTAGTTTTTCTCGTCACTGAGCAATTTCATAATTCAAAGAGAAATGGATTTCGTCCGTGTAGTGCGCAGATAGAAGCGAATATTTATTCGCATATAAGACGTAGTAATAAGGCTATAAAATAGCCGCGACTTTTTTAAAAATTTATTTATCATACAAAACAAAATCTCAGTTTTTGGCAAAACTTAATGGTTGATTTCGAAAATAATAAGTCAAATGCGTACCAAGTTTGTCGAACACCAATAATCGATTTCTGTAATTTAGAGGGTTCAAGGAAACCAGATTTGAAAAGATGCGGCAGTTGAGCTAGAAAAGCTGAGACCAAAATGAGAACGATGTCAACCTAACTAGGGTCGTTACTGTGCAGATTGGGCCTAAAATGGAGAATAACAAATCAACGAAGTCAATCGCGTACATGTAAACAGACATTATATGGGAATGAAAGAGACTCCTATGGATTATGACTCGTAGAGAGAGAATCTTTATTCACATTTCTTGTTTATTCACTCGATTTTTTTAACAAAGCTATAAATAGAATTGGTAAATTAAGTACTAATAAATGGGAATATCGAGTCTATGTTGAAACATCGATGTATCGTTCGACAGCGCTCGGTTGACATTGCCCCATGTCATGTAGTTTGTTTAGAAAACTGACAAGTGTTTGCTCTTATGCTAACAAGCCTTACTAGGGTGTTCTGAAGGAGCAGATGTGTACTGAAGTACTAATGAGTTTTTCTTGCAGAGAATGGTGGTACAAACGGCACGGGCGACACTTGGACACCCGCTGGATACTATGGAGGAAATCCCACCGTCCCGACGTACACCACCGCTGCCAATGTCCATCACGAACCTCTGGTGAGATAATCGATTAGTTGAGTCTCGAATGAAATCCATCTTCGTCGTGATTGTCGTCTAAATCGATGGTTTCTTGCAGGTGGGTTACATCAGGAGCGTATCCCCGAGTTCGGGACGCGAACCTCTCCCGCCGATGTCTTCCCTACGAACGCCTCATTCTCCTGGTGGTGGGTCTGGCGTGGTTGGCCCACCGCCTGGACCTGCTCCTGTTTCTGCACCAGCTCCTATCTATCTGTCACCTGCCACACCGAACCCTCCAGGATCGCATCCGAGCGACACCCTCGTCGGAAAAGCTTTAGCGTCTGTAAGTTCTACCACCAACTATGAGTCTTTTCTCGGTAGGAAATCTAGCTAGGGGTATTGAATCTGATCGAAAAACTGACCTAACCACGCATGCGCTCTGAAAGCGCCTATCTGTGGTGGAAAGCGCCATCTCGAGGACGAGGAGACATTGAAGGGCCACAAGATGAAGTCTATCAATCAAGCTGGTCCGTGTTCTTTGCGCTGGTGGTCGTTTTGGCCTCTTGAAATAAGAGCCCTCAAAGCATATCCCTCAATATTCGATTCAGTTTCTACTAATACAGCAACCTTGACGCTAACCGTAATCATCAATTCGGCGTCCAAAAGTGAAATCACAGGGGTTGGTTACTCCTCGGACCAAGAGCATGGAGAAAATGGGGGAAAACAGCGAGTGTGGAGTGTCCTGGATCGATTCCGATCGATTCAGCGTCTAAATTTAATGGAAATCGCCAGAAATCTCAAAAAACTAGTTTTTGAAAGACAAATTTTGGCCATTACCTTGAGCATGAAAAGATTGGTTGATTATTCAAGGAATATCAAACCAAAACCATACCCCTTACGCCATGATCCCCCAAAATCTCGTGAAATTATATTGAAACAACCCATTTCCACCCACGCCCTGCCACGGTTTACGGCGATTAAGCTCAAAATGGATTTAAGCACAACCAGGATCCGCAACTAGGTCTGTGAGCAACATTTCTGGAGAATCGCCTTTTGGCCATGGCGGTGCACGAACATTTTGATTTGGGATTTTATGCCTTATGCCTTCTGAAGAGCTAGTCAGTCACACGCAAAATACATTTGTTTGGCTGGAGATTGAACCCTTTTCCTTCTCCAAAAATTCTCCATTTTGCCTCTGTTCATGGTGAGTTGAGGATTCAGAGTTCCAGGACCCATCTCAGTCCTGTGAAGTGCACAAGCAAAACAGCGCCTCCCACCGGCGAATTTGCACTCGCATATCGGTTTTGAAAGCTCTCAAGGGTCCTTTGGAACGAGAGAAGGACAGTCCAAGTTTCGGTTTTCCTACCGTTGACACTTGCAGGACGACTGCGACTGACCAGTATTCACCCAAGTATAATCATCTTCCGAGGAAGACTTGGAACTTCTAGACTCCTGCTCAGGATGGTAACTAGCAGGATCCTGTGCTCGATTGCTCATTAAGTAATTGTCAACTTGATCGGGAAGGGTGGAAAGGGCTTTTTGGGTCCAAGTCGGAAAGGGCGTCCTGGGTAACCAAGCGTGGCACCCTCCGTCTCCTGACAGTAAACTCTTGGCGGTAGTTTCTTGCAGTCCCTCGTGGAACCTCGCCACTGTTATAAGATTTCGCTCGAGTCTGCCCGATCTCGGTCATGGATCTGAGACCGGTAAGTAATGAAAATAAGATCCTTCTCTCCGAAGACTTCTGTTTATGCCGAATTGTTTCTATCACAATTCCCTCCACATCCTCCTTCACATCAATTCGGTCGCGGTTTGTTCAAGTTTGCCTTCTTTTTATGATATTTTCAACGTTTCTATGCTGCAGGGAGCATAATCTTCAAATGGAACTCGAAAATTACGTGAATATGGAGTGAAATTGAGAAGGATGCCTCCAATGGCTCCCTTCTACCTCTCTTTATATACAATTCATTGAAAATAATAATAATAATAATAATGATTGTACAAATCATTGTTGGAGGACAACGTTTTTCACCATCAAGTCCATATTCATTAATTTAAGTCAAATCGCCTGAAAGGAAAAAGTATGGGTGAAGATGGGTATTTTGAAAATGGTTTCTGTTGTTTTATGACGATTATTTAGTTTATCGTGGATATGCGGGTTTGTATTGAGATTGGAACAAACCGTGGAAGTTGTGACTGTTGCTAGGAAAACGGACACGAGAATGAAATTTGAAGGAAAGGCTGTGATATGCAGATTTCAATTAAACATATCGGAGACAAATTTTGAATTTCAAGAATGAAAGTAAGGTTTTGGCAGACTCAAAAGCAATAAGACTAGACGGTTAGTGAAGATAGATCAGGGGGATTTTAGTTGGTTATTTCTTGAATAATTAATCCATGTTTTCATGCAAAGTCTGCAATCTCTCCGATTCGGCCCACATTTTTTTTCTGGGCGTTTCAAGGTGTCTCGATTAAAATTAGCAAATGTCCGTACGCCGTCCACGCTGGCTTTGGTAGTAGAAAATTTTCTAAAAGTCTGACATTCTTGTCGAGTTGGTCTTGACTTTTCAGCACGATCGGACCAAATGGGGGGAGTAGATATGTATTTAGAAAATGTATTTTCGGCTATCTAGGCGTATGAGATATCGTTTTCGACTAAACTTTGGACGCTGAATTGATTGAAATGAGTCACCATGCGCCTGGTCCGAGGAATCCCTGTGAATGAATTTGCAGCCTTTCTGGAAGGCGAACATTCTGGTTTCAAATTTATTTATCGAAGGGATGAAATTTGGGCGTCAAACATCAGTTCCACGTTGTCTGTATATTGCCACTTCTGTTCCAGATCTATCCGACTGAAGTCAGCGCCAGCAGCTATTCGTCCAACCCGTCAACTCCCGTCAGTTCGCCACCGCCTCTCCAAACCGTCGGCGGAGGTCCGCCCGGTGCCGGTGGCCCCGGATGGCAGTCGCCCCCGTTCGTCCCCGGACAACCCCCGCAGGATCAGGGGAGAACCGTCGTGGCAGTCGTACCACCTATGCACATGGTTCGTCAAACATTTCCCTCACTTAATTCGTTCAATTGGGTTGGTATTCGTAAGCTCGCAACAAGCACATTTGTTCACATTTTCATGCATTTAAACGTGCTTTGCGGTATCTGATAGTAGCCCCGGTATTTTGGGCTCACCTGTAACCAGCTTGGCTGGAAGGTAGGTACGATGCTTGCGAAATAACACCTTCTTGACAATTTCATGTTTTGTTTTGTTTTTAAATGTACATTTATGTTTTCTCCTCAAAACAACGTGATAATACTGCTGCTTAAAAACGATTGTGGGGATAAATAATTTTAAGTGAATGAAAATTTATGGTGATGGACACCCAAGCCTCCTGGATTCACTTGCACTTACATGTTTTTGTGTAAAACATCAGTCTTGCGATGCCATTAGATCATAATATATCATTAAAATAAGATAATTTGAGTTTAAATGTGTACTGATGCTTTCAAAAAGTGCATTGAATGATTTTTGAAAGTACTCTAAAGTGGGAAAAATAACATGAATCGTGTATCTCAAATAGATTCATTTATTCATCTAAACTAGAAAAATTCACAAGTTCATTTCGCATTTACCCCGTGATTGATACATTCAATATTCAATTTTGGATTTTTTGAACTGGCTTATTGATTTCAATGCCATGTTTTCCTGCAGTATTTGATGTCACGTAGTTTTCCCCAATCAACCTACTTCCTTCACCTCGCACTATTCATGACCAGTCTTGTATTGAAAATGCTCGAAAAATAATTTCCAGTTTTAATATAATTGTCAATGCGACGCCCTTGTGCTGAAATTCCAGTTTGTTCGAGTCAGTAAAACAATAGTTTTATTCAACTAATTTATTTACTCATTTTCTACATTAGTTTAGGCAAATCAATAATAAATTTTATCAAAAACCCACCGCCATCTGTCTTCTGTTCCCCCAGACTCACTGCCTCAGCTTCAGATCGATATACGCAGTCGCGTCATTAATTACACTTAATTGAAAAGCTTTGCTGCAATTCCTGTATAGTCAATGAGTGTCGTTCGAAAGTCAATTCTGAAGCTCTTTGGTCATGTTAGTGCACTTTTCACCTCTCCTCTCCGATAAATTCCTACGTTCCTTCGTGTTTCCTGTTTTTAAATACCGGCCCTCTTTATTCGGTTATTCACACTTTTCTTTCGAATTATTTCACTTTTGTGTGGCTTTTCATTTCCGGCCTCGCTTTTTTTGTTATGATTTATTAAGTTTTCTCATTTTTCGTTGTTTGATTTGGATTTTTTGTGTGTTGTGTGTGTTGTGGATGAATAGGATCAACAAAGGTTGGACGATGCCATTGGTTTTCTTCGAGATCACACCGAAGTAAGATATTAATTTGTAATTCATTCAGTGTATAGATATACATAAATATAGGCCTATATTCGTTTGTTGGGCATAATCCGCTAACCTCTCGGCAGCACCGCATTTTCCTGTTAGGTTCGTGGTGCACGCAATTCGTCGGGCTTGAGGCACGGGATGCTGTTAATTGATCAATATTTGTTTAATCTAATTGGTTCAAATATGCATATATTCATAATGTCATTAGAATTTTACATATTTTTGATTATATGAACGAATCATAGGGAAAAAAGGTGAATCCTCGACTTATTTATTTGAATAAATTGCATCTGAATGTACACCTTTTTGCGAGAACGTACGTCTATGAAGAATCCTAGTTTTAGAACAATAGGTGTAACCAATTCGACTTTTATTCATCATGGTTTAACAATTTGCAGGGGACGCGGATGGAAGAACGTCTTGACGACGCAATTAACGTTCTAAGGAATCACGCAGAAAGTCAACAACTCCTCGCCCATTGCCCTCCTTCCCTTTACCACAACACCATAGAACTAGTGAGTGTTTTTTTACATTTATTTATTTTAAAATTGAAAACAATAAAATCACGTGTAAGCGTTATTTGAAGCAACTCTTGTCGGTACTTGGCCTCTCACGATGACACCTTTCAGACGAACCCTCATGGAGTATATACTGGTATGCCGCCTGGAGACATGGATCCAGCAACAGCAGTCAAACTTGAGCGCCTTACCTCAGCGAGTAAGTGATTTGTTTCCTGATTTGAACTTAATGAATGTCGTGTCAAAAACTGACTGATTATGGGCTTCATCTTCGTGTTATTGGCTACTGATGGGGAAACGTATGTGAGATCTCAGAAGTGTTTTAACCTACCCGGGCCTGCGTCTTATGAGGATAGGGTTGAACTGTGAACGAGTATGTGTAAACTTTAGTTAAGATAACCTTGGCGTTTATTGATGAAACAGTCATTTTACCTCATGGCAGCGACCCAGAGGCAGATGTGACCATTGCGTTGGCCATATCATGGCTGATTGTTGTTGGAAACCAACGCTTTGAACTTTTTTTGACTGTATATCTCCGAAGACGAAGTAATTTTGAGTAATCCCACTCAAGCACTGTAATGTTTTACCCTAAGCCCATCACCAATGCCATAAACCGTTTGTGATAGGCATGCATAGGACTTTTTTTTGGCAGTATACCTCTTAAGGCAAAGTTGTTTAGTGTATCCTCACTCAAACACTGTAGTATTTTACCATAAACCGATAACCAAAGCCTAAATCTTTTGCAATGGGAATCAATAGGCCGAAAAAAAAGTCCAAGTGAGTCCTTTTTTCGTTGCAGTTTGTAGTAGAAAATGATCAAATTTTGCTTAGGACATGTACTTATTGTTGTTCATGAACCAAGAATAATACGTTATTAATATTTATAAATCAAAATATTAAAGTCAGTGTTGAGAAATATTCGACTTAGGTTGTTCATTGAGAGACATTTTTGCCAAAAAATGAGAAACTTCCCACTTGTGTTTTCTAGGTTGATGTACAGAGAACACTTACTCAGCAATTTCCACGCTTTTGCTCAAAATATAAGTCATAATTTAAAAAATTATTAAATGCAATTGTAATGTAGTGTCAGTAGTGAGTGCTGTTTCGGTCACTTACTACAATGGCTCGAATATTTGAGAAATCAACTTGGCCATTTCCAGCAATGGTTAGTTCTAAGAAGAGTCGCCTCGCAGCGCTCGCATTGATGAGACATAATGAGTTTCCACTCTTTTCTGCAGAGTACCTGAGCTGGAGGATGAACATTATTGACGTCTTACTCATCTCCTGTTTGAGCACATTTGTGTCTGTTTTATGATGCATTGCCAAGGTCATTCCAATCATTCCTATCCTTCTGTGATTGAGGTTTGGTTAGGTCAGTGCGTTCACAAACTAGGAACCATTGAAATCAATGCTAAAATCTGTCGGTTTGTGAACTTGTCTCCCATTTTCATTGCAAGTTGAGGAAGTTGCATGCAGTCTAACAAATTCTATCACAATGGTCTTCCCATTTGGTGTTTGGGACACCGCGCGTATAGGTTAGGTTACAATTAGCATTTTTCAATGCAACTGCTGAAACACCTTTTATGTCCAAGTTGGTCAATTCGGTAAATTTGGTTCCAGCAGATGTTCTCATGGGAAAATTTTGCGCCGACAAAAGGAAAGACGTCACAGACTGCGACTCCAAACCGAGTAGTTCCGATCTCCTCGTCGGATCGCCTGGCAGCGGTGGAGGGCTCCCAAAAACGGGAGGGAAAAGAGTTCGAAGGTAGTGAGTAGATCGGCAGTTTCATCGTATTTTTTTCAATGTCAAACGATTGGTTTCTCGAGGTTTCTACTTCGTATTTTATTTTGCTTCGCAGCTGTTCAAGCGTTGACGATGACGACGAACAGGACCAAGGCCAAAAAGCGCACAGGGAAAAAGAAAGGAGACAAGCTAACAACATCAGGGAAAGGTCAGTATATAAATGATGAGGAATTGCTTCAGATATCAATGTCCCTTCCTCTAAGGTCGATGGCTTGATTCTTAACAAGGTACTCTCAGCGTTTTGGGAGAAAAATGATTTTTGATGCCGGTTGTTCATAGTTACGTAGATGAAGTTGAGAGAGCATGCTCCATCAACATTTATTAATCAATGTTATGAATCGGATATTACACAAGTATGAAACCAGCAATGATTATTATTAAATTTACTTATATTTATTATATCAATTAAGGATGAATTAGGACCCTTGAAATGAGTGAAATTATATCTTTGATGCCGATAAAAACCACCCTTTATGAGTTCTACTAGAGGAAGATCGACTTGAAATCTTATTACTGGTGGCCTTTTACGGTAGCATCACAATAGTAAACAATATTTTATTGCGACTTTGATCTTGTTGGAAATTATTAAATGAGATTAGGGGTTTTTTCATGACGTATCCACCGTTCCCCACGTAATTATTTTTGGGGGTGGCCGCAAGATTTTGTATTATCTTGTATTGATTTATAGTTCGCTATGGATTGGCCGCAATGAATTTAGTGCAAATTCATGATTGCCTCATATTTGGTCATCTTCCGTTGTCCACTCTTCGTTCTCCTTTTAATGAATTGGGGGTAGGGGTAGTTGGGAAAGGGGGTGTCAAGCACATCATATTAATTGGACTCGTTTTGTCCGGTGAAGCGAGAGAATGCTCGGTTTCTCTCGTCTCGTGCGGAGCGACGACGAGTCGACGAGTTGCGGTGACGACCCAGAACTGAAGGCTTTGAGGGAGAAGGAACGTCGTCAAGCGAACAACGCCAGAGAGAGGTAACGTCCGCTCAACGAGGTTATTCCTCGAATTGATGGATCTAACTCAAATCCAACTGTAATTGAGCTTACGGTGCGGTTCTCATGAGAAGCTCCCGGCGCTTCTAGCCTGTGTTCGATGATGGGATGTGGGCTTACTGAGTGATCTGTCGACTGTAACACTGCTTCAGTCTTGCCGGTTTCGGTCGTCATTTTGAGGCTCTTTAAAATGTCATAGAGACTACAATAACACCAAACACTCTCCCATAATACATGTTAACCTGTTTAATCTGCTTAAATCCTGATACAACACAATCTCCACTGAGTTGTACAATATTAGAGCCGAAAAGTTGATGGAAGTTCGCCTAAATGATTCAAATTTCATTCAGTGACAAAATAAACATCAATAAATGCCGAGATTTTACGGGTTCTCTACCTTCGTCTGCCAAAGTCATACCACTTAACCATATAACGTCATGATTCTGCTAGACAACAATTTCTTGTATCGCATAAAACAAATTTTTAATGGATTTCTTGAGCTCCCAAGTTCTAAGATGTCAAATTTTGCAGCATAAATTTCTCTTGATAGCGACTCGGTGTTAACGTCCACGAAGTGGTGTTATCGTCCACAAGATCACTCACCTTATTACCTTTTGCTTCATCTCATCAGCTAACAGCAGTTATATACTAATGAATTAACACGGTCGTCAATCGGTGAACAGAATGAATACCGATCTTATTGTTGTGCTGATTACTCTTCTTAGTCGAATAAAGTACATCATGACGCGTTCGTCGTATCAATAGTTAAGGAGTTTTCCCTTACAGCGTTCAATCTTACGGCAGTAAAAAATTGTAGCAATTTAAAAACGGAATCCACATTTGAAAAATCTACAATGATCAAAAATTTGGTGGTATTACTTCCTCCAAAGGTATTTGGTTTCTTTTAAGAAAATCATGATGTTTAGAACGTTATAATTTCGATGGTTCGAAGGTTATCTAAATTGGTGTAATGCTTATGGACCGATCGGCAATCTCAAAAATGGTAATGTGATTGGGATAGCGAATGGGAATGCACATGATCCTTGAACCTGTGACAAAGTTCTCTCTTCGCAATGCGTTCATTCACGCCATTTGGCTGCCGGTGTTGCCCTAAATAGAGAATACAATATTGCAGAATCTGAAATAGTTCCTGTTGCCTCTTGTGAACTGTGAATGTGCATACAACCCAACTTGTTATGATGAATACGTTCTCACCAACTGCATTGATACAGATTCAGTTTGCCTCCCCTATTTGGGCAAGTAAACCCACGGATGAACCTCAAATGATGGTTGATCGGCATTCTAACTTTCACCTCTACACTGCGCACCTACTGTCGACGCTTTTGGAAATTCAAGTTGAAACCAAATTTAAGTTGACGTCAATCCGATAAATCAGCCAAGCGGTAATCGAAACCGTGAACGTTGGAAGGAAACATTGCTCAAATCAACGCAAAATGAAGTACGAAATCTGTGAAATAGGGACCTTTGAGTACCGAAAGGATTTCACGCTCACGAATTTGCTTCTGCCTCCTGATTCCGCGATTTCATCCTTCCCTCGGATCCAACGAATTTCAATTCAACTAGTATTCTATTCCAAACGCATCGCGCTTTTCAAATGCAATCCAACGAGTCCAATTGTGATCCAGCCAACCTAGTTTGAAATAACCTTTGTTGGGGAACCTCACTTAGGTACAAGTGAACCAAACAGAGTTCATGTAGTCGTGGATACCAACCAAATTAATCTTCTTTGTGGGTAGTCTCTCTATACTCTCCTGAGAAGCGTAATTTCCCCCAAAACAGGTGTACGATATTTTGGCACGACTTTGGATATAAAAGCTCATGTTGCCATTTTATAGTAGGTATTGCTAAAAAAAAACTAGTGTTGTCAATACTAATAGGGATAAACATTAAGCACATAAGGCGAAGTTCAAAGGGCTGGTGATCGTAGGTTGACAGAAATGAGAAAGCGCTAGCTCGGGTTGTTAAATTTTACGACTTCCCGGCATGTTTTTATAGGATATCGATTTTCCTTTAAATTGTCTCCAATATTTGGGGAAGCAAGAACGGGTTTTGTTTCATAATTGTTATAACATGTAGTTCCAAAAGATTTTGTGAATGAAAAAGAAATCTATACAAATTCTTCGTTATTCAAAGGCAGTAGACTACTATAGTCTACCGCCCTTGTTATTACAGCTTTGCGTTCGTTCATTGTTGCTTGTTGGTGGAGCATGCTTCCCCAGGAGGCATCTGGGTTTTGTGCATGAACCCGCAAAGTCGTTTCGAGTTTGCATAATACTATAGGCGACGCTCGGCCATTTTCTTAACTTGTAAGGTTGACGGTTTTCATGAGAATTGCTTTGGAATTCGGTCCGTAACTCTCTTGAAGACGTCATTTATCTTGTTCATGCGCTCAAACTCCCGTTGTCATATATAATCTAGATTTACATTGATATAAAGAAATAGCATTCGCTTTACCTCCTCACAATTGAATAGTATCGCAAGTGGTGAAAATTTAGGGTTAAAAGGGTGTAGAAAATTTCCAAATTCATTCGTGGTCGTAGTTGAATTGAAAAATTACAAATCTGATGAGTTCTGCCACTTCTCTAACGTGCTTTCTACAATTTTGCTTTCAGAATCAGAATAAGGGATATCAACGAGGCGTTGAAGGAGCTCGGACGAATGTGCATGACCCACCTGAAGACGGACAAGCCCCAGACAAAACTGGGCATTCTCAACATGGCCGTCGAAGTCATCATGAGCCTCGAACAGCAAGTTAGAGGTAAGAGCTCGGTCAAAATAACTTTCTTAAATGATATGGTTGCTGTCGTGAGAATGGTGGAATGGAGACAGGCTTGGAGAAGCTTTGCCTCAACCCTGTGTTAATGTAAAATGCATCTTTGGTGTGTTTGCCTTATCAGCATTACGTCATTTTCAGAGAGGAACCTCAACCCAAAAGCCGCTTGCTTGAAAAGGCGCGAAGAGGAAAAGTCCGAAGAGGGACCCAAAAGTCTGGGAGGTCCTGTTGGACCAGCAGCGTCTCATCTCGTCAGTGGCGCGATGGCCCATTTGGGAGCGGCGCCTTTCGTCCAACAACCACCACCACCTCCACCGCCCGGCCTCTCGGGTCATCAGTAGCACGTAAGTGCCTTACATTGTGTCAGCTCTCTCAACAGCTACCTCAAATGAGGTTGTTGAGTAAGGTGGTGGGGCATCATAGTCATAGGGAATGATTCTGGATGAAAAGTTCCACCCTTCATGTAAGAGGGTGTTTCTAAAAGAAGGCCAAGCGCACCCTCCAGCTACTCCTGCACACAGCTTGGTCCTACGGGATATAAAGCAATAACAGCAGGAAGATTACAGTAGTGCCAATACCCCTAATTGGGCCTCCACAGCGATAATTATTAGAACCAATACTACCTCGCTCAATTGCGCCACCCCATTTTGTGGCTGTTAATATGAGGAGCAACAGCTGGATCTGGATTGCTTGCGGCTCTCCAACGAGAGAGAGAGGACAATCAGCTCAAAGAGCCAGCATTTCTCCCCCCGTCCATCGATGGAGGGGGCTTGTGGTAAATTTTATGCCATTACTAAGGCAGGCACTCGCGTGTGAGGTAAGCTCCTGGACAATCGTAATGGGATACTTACTGCCGGTACTCAGTTGGCCTCACGACGTCGAGTTCACGCCGGGGGGTGCTGGATTCGAACCAGCAGGCTCGAAACTTCAATCAGTCTCGAGCCTCAGGTACCGGCGCCTTGACAACCTCAGCCCCAATAGCATGTAAATCGACTCGACTCTTCGAGATTGACAGGAGGAATGAGAGAATAATCTTGTTTCCTGCCAAACGTCTTCAAAATTGCAGTTGTAGCTGAAAGCTCAGACGTACGTTGAGGTTTTATCAGCAAACTGTTGCTGCACCAATTCCTTGGCCACATAAACCAGCAGCGCAGGGGAAACCTTGCTGACATTTGCTACACCATCGAGAATAAATGTGTACAAAAGTGACAGCCATTTTGTTGGAAGTACTAGTTTGCAGTCCAGTTGTGACGTTCAACGAGCTCTCCAGACTGCTGATGGTTTGTTGTAAGCCTCGTGTGCCAACTCTACAATCATATTTGACAAATTTTACCGAGAAATTTAAATATGAAGAAAAATGAATCTTCTTCGCCTTCACAGACGAAGATTTCTTCTAGAGCAGCAGTCACTGTGTAAGAAGAAGGTAATTAATAAATTTAGCCTCTGACGAATTTTGACTTGAACTCCCATCTTTGGCTTTTTGTGGGGGGGCTGAATGCGTTTTCTACCAGGCATTTGCTGTCCTAGTGAACGCCTTATGCCGTTTGTCCCTGTAGTATGGCACTACCAGGACAAGTTGGTTTCAACCAGTTTAGTTTAGCACTATGGAAGCGTCCCTCTACCTACTGCGATTATTAAGGAGGTGGACACCTGAACAGCTTCAGGCCCTGTTCGTTCGCAGTTTTGCGCATTACGTATAAGAAGTTGACAAACCCCAATATCACAAAATCTGTTCCTCTTCTTTCTTCTTTGTTGTCCTTACATCAATCTGAAACCATCCTGTCAATCCTAATGCGCTGTAAAACCACCACAACTTCATCTTCAAATTTCCTGATTTCCAGACGAGCGGTGGAGGCGGCCTCTCCTATCAGCCAGTTCGGTGATCGCCTCCAACTACCAGCAAGAAATTGTACATACCAGTGACGTGAAGAAAGAGACTTTTATTAAATGCAGATTATAAATAAATATATATATGAAATATATATTAAATTACAAAAATATGCTTAGGTGCTGCTTTAAACAAATCTACAGTATTCTACTTTTTTTGTAAATTGAGATTAAACAAAAATCAAACAATCAAGTTGACTAAAATCAACTGATTCAAGGGATTTACTATGAGCGCACTGGAGAGGGAAGGGGCGTTTGGAGTATTTGATTAGCATGACAACAATTATACATTGTATTTTATTATGTATAATATAACGTATATCTTGAACGTTATATTGTATATCATACATTGTATTTGTATGCTTCTAGGTTATTTTTATTTGAGTTATAGACAATCCCATGTCACGCCCTCTTGACCAACGTGAATTTTTGTTGCATATTAGTAATTTGGCGTACTTAATTATGTTCCCTCACGGATTTACCGTCGCATTCTCTCGGTCATGTGACATATCGATGATTTGCCTGCGAAAGCTCACTTGTTTGAGATTGACCGAATTGATTTGGTAATCCCACACGACATCAACTTTCTCGAGGCCCACCTGTAATTTATTATCCGAAATACGCTTGACATAAACACCGGTCGTTTTATTACTTTGAAACATCACTCTCACCGGTGTTGATTTTTCAAAAATTCGTTCCAATCGCCTAAAAGCGTCCACCTTGAAAAATTACTTTTAGTGCCATATTTTGTACTTTTGTATGATTTATTTTGTAAGTTGACCTCTCTCACGCTCCGGTATTGAATTAGATAAGGCTGCGCAGTGAGCGCCGAAAGTATGATAATTAGATTAATGTAAAATAAGATTAAATCAAAAATCTCGAAACTGAGTAAACATAAAATTTTGTTTTCAGCGCTATTCGGAAGATTTTCACGATTATGTGGAATTGCGAGGGTTTCACTTGTGCTTGTTCATCCAGATATGGTTTCGGCGTCTAGTCATGTATTTGTTCTATGTTCAAAGGGCTTTGTTTTCCCATCTTAAGAATAAACAGACCTCAAATCCCCTTTCCTAAGTTTACTCATAATGACGAGGCGCCATTTTTTTCTATTGTGCCATTATTCCAAGGTTTTACGTAAAAGTTTATGGAAAGGAATTCGTGTATTGTCAAATTTATGTAGTTACTAGCAATTTCTCAAGAGCGCTCAAATGGGAAACAATTATTTTAGATTAAGGCTGATTGGAATTGAGGAAGATTCCCCCTTTTTCGTCCGTGATCGTCTTTTTTCTTTATTATTGTTCATTGGACTCTCTAATTACTGGCTCTCATTACAATGCCTCTGCATCTACGATGATTGTAGATACACCACCTCTTGAATGCCCCACTTTTTCAAGAGTGATGAAACGGCCGATTCGCTCCCGTTCTAAATCCTTTGTGGCTGCTCTTACAGAAGAACGGCCCTAATGATACTATTTCCGCCCCTGTTCGTTAAATAAACCCTACCAATCAATCAATTCATCTCATTTCGAATGATTTCCGTCATTAGGCGGCTCGATGACCCTAAAACGCCTCAATTTAGATGCCTATTATTTTCGATAGGTTTCGCTCTATATCTGGATGAACGACCCGAGTGGAATACTTCGGTTGCTAATTCAGTTTCAATTTTAATGTGTACAACGTGTAAAAATCGTCTCGACAGGCGATCACACGCAGTGATGTACCATGTGTGTCCAAAGTGGTTGAAATTTTGATTCGCTGGTAATAAACATTAAATATCCTCTTTCCCCATAATCCTCCCACCACGCATCACTTTTTTCCAACCCGGGAAATTGCTCACTTGTGCCATTCATTTTTTTCCTCGTCGTGTGAGAACGCCAAAAGAATGTACCATACCTGCTCTGTAGACCGCGATTGTAAGGATAATTATTACTCAGACGACAAAACCTGAACCGCATTTTCTCTTCTGGAAATGTAGACTATACAAATTTTGCTATACTTCAAATGAAACAAGAGCCATTATCCTATGTAATTATCAACTCCTCATCGTTATAATCTTCTTAAGAATACATGCTGAATTTTGTTTGGTCAAAATGAAACTCCTATATCTCCATGTGTACGAATGGCTCTTGTTATATTTGATCGTCCTATTTTGCAGTTTAGTTCGTTTTGACCAATTGTATTTACTCGCAAAATCATTGTGAGTATCCTCGATTTGAAAGTGAAAATTTTACAACCGGTTGAACGAAGGCTTTAAATGTCATTAAAAGTGACAAACATTGAAATTTCATGTCAGGAAAAATTCCATTTTCTAAAACATTCATTTTACTCAGAATACTGGAACGCACGCTGAGTAGGGCTTCCAATATGAGCTCGTACGAATATTGGCCAAATTGTAAATGGTTTTGAAACATTTAAATAACATATGAATATTCTCGCGACCCCAATCTCCAAAAGGTGCGAGCCTCGTGAAGAATCCTTTTTTTTCTAAAGAAAATATATTTAAAACGCTATTGAAGTGTCTAGGGCTTCCACTTCTTCTATCAATACCGGTTTATTCGGTGTAAAAGTACTTATCGGTTTTTTAAAAGCCCCTCCCTTCTTCCATAAATAAAAAACAACAACAAGAATTTTGGGACAGGCCCACCACATGAAACCGCCGTGGTGTTGTATATAGAACTTATAAAAATCATAGTGATTTTAGATTTAAAATTTTAAAAGAAAGAAGAATAAAGGAAAAAAACTACTTCCTCCCTGTTATTTTTCTTTATTCATTTCTACCTAGTTTATAAAATTAAAAAAAAATTGTGTAAAACTTCACATGATGAAACCAACCCGGTTAGCATGGGGTTTTGTGAACTTGTTGCGGAAATAATGTTTGAATCTACTTATAGGAAGTCTACTTATTGCCATTACTTGTAATCATTTGTTATTTTTCTTTTCTCTTCGATTTGTTGATAAGGTAGCGTGGCAGAAATAAAGCGATAACATTATTGATATGAAAAATTGAAAAAAAAAACAGCGTTGATAGAAAATATTCTGCAAAACTGAATTTTGACCATGTTCATGGTGTTTGGTGTGAACGAGTGAAAATCAGAAAATATCCGTAGTCCTTCGTCGTGCGTTTAATCGCCGCTCCTGTCGCATCCTATGGCAAAGTATATTTGCGTGAGCTTTAAATTTCAGGTTTTCACCGTTCGCGTTGAACAATTTTCACGTTAACGTTGACAATTTATTTTTTCAACCGCAGGCAGCCGTTAGTTGGCAGCGCGTTTGGAGCCTTAGTACAGTTTTCGTTGTCATTAATTTTATTGTGTTGATCGCATGTGCTGCCTATCTGCTGTGCTGATATTTTTAGTTGGTAAAAAAAAATTTTTGTCCCTGTCCTTTATCCCCGTCCTGGTCTTTCTATAATTTTTCATTTCCTTAGACCCTCTTGTATTTTGCTCTTGTTTCTTTCTTATTCCTGTATTCCCGTACCTTCCTTAGCTCCCGAAACCTAAATTATTTCAATGAGAATGATAAGGGAGAAGCTCTGTACATAATTGATAAATAAAATTATTAAAAGATTACGAAAGAGCGTTCTATTATTACCTACTTCCCACAGGTTATGCGCTGCAGCTGCTATCTGGTGGTCTCGATTTGCTGAAATTGGTTACAATTTTGGTTAGGAACTAAAACCGCAATGCAAGAGAATTTAGTTTTCATTTGATGTTCATAAATGGTTGGAACTTAGTTCTGCTTGTAGGTCAGTAGGCAAATGCACTTTTTCAATTTTCTGAGTGCCTGAATGGGTACCTACAATCTATCATGAGTATGTTCATAATTTGATGTAGGAAGACTAATTGATTGATTAATCTTTCAGATGTAAGAAATCTGATTCGGTAACGAAGCCTCCAAAGAAAAATACTGAAAATCATCGATGTTTTGTTGCTCCAAATCAAACTTGACGTTGAGAACAGAAAAAATGAAGCGAGTCTACAGAAAACTTCATGTTTCTTTCGATGATTTGAGACCTCTAAACATAGGAAAATGAAAAACGCCATCGTATGAAGGGCAAGTAGCATGAAAGGTGTCGTTAGTTTCTTTTCTACTTGATTAATAATTTAAAAAAAAATATTTTGCATTGTATGACCATGACTTTTGGATGGGTCCATATAGGTGGGATACCCCGTAAGCCAGTACAAGTTTCCCCTTTCTTCTCATTAACTGTTATTATCAAATTCTGCCCCGACTGAGTCTAATTTTAATCTTAATGCGCTTCGTGTTTTTCGAAGGTTGTTAAAAGGGCAAAGGCTAAAGACGAAAATGATTGATGTTTTCACGCTCCCGAAGCGAATGCAGAACCGATATTGGTTTTGTTTGATAACATTGGAGGAGGGGGTTTGTGTTCCCAGGTGAAAAGCTAATGATTGAACCGTACGAAGAAAGAGGGAGGTGCAGAGAGAAAAAAATTCGCGCTCCCCACCCTCACGTGGCCTTTCACGAGGGGTTGAATCGAACAAGACATGTAGCTAGTGTGTGCACTCGCTGAGGTGATGTAGTTGTCTTCTGTATTGTCATCAGAATGGTGGATCCGAAACCTAATCCCGTACGTAATACACCAATGTTGAGCTAATTTAGTCAAATATAAAATTATTTGATCAAAAATTACTCAGAAAAAAACGCAATGATTTAACATTTCTCAGCGAACTGGCCTCTTCAGTTACTCATGTCCTCTGCCGATGCACCTTTACATTTAGACTTACTGACAAACGAGCAGAGAAATCCTCAGTCACAATCAACCAAACGATTTCAATTCTAAACCGCTCAAGGACGCCGCTTAATACACCGTTCTTGATTAATGAATCTCGGCTTTTATTCGGGTGACGCCTTCCCGATGAAAATGGGTGAAAAGCAATCGAAAATGCCCTTCTCAAATGATTCGGGTTTGTTTTCTTCAGTTCAATACAGCCTTGTCTAGCAGAGCTGACGAAAAAGTCCAAGGTTCGTCAAAATGTGGTCAGATCGTTGGTACTGCTCGTTCTGATAGGTGACCCCTCCTAGGCGATCTCGCTCGTCCAGTTTGACGGTCAGTTGATTTATGTACATTGTTTCGTAGTCGATCACAATTTCAAAAATAAATAGATTTGACTTGATGAACGAAGGATATCAAACTTTTCTGTAGACATACAAATTATGTCTAAATTATGAGTATTTTCAAAGTCTATGCGTTACCCCCTTTGTACTAGCTTCTTTATTTATTTTTCTTGGTTTATTTTTGGGTTATTTCTCGGACCAGCAGCATGGAGACTCATTCAAATCGGTACAGCGTCCAAAATTTAGTGGAAAATGATACCCCACACGCCTGGGTACCAGAAATCTCAAAAAGCCACTTTCAAAATTTTTTGAAAACACATTTTTAATTTGATTTTTTTTTTTTTTTTTTTTTTTTTTTTTTTTGTGGCTAATGAAGGTAATCACATTTTTTAATTGTTGATTTTAAATTTCACCAGGTGATTTTAAGGAAATTATAACTTTTATTCCAATCTACTACTATTATTTATTACTTACTAATTATTAGTGGTGACTGCAATAGGGAAGGACAGTTGACAAAAGCAAGCAAAATTCATGTTCAAGTTGGATTCAAACACATTTATTTAATACTCTTTGGGAAATGAATGTATGAATTGGAATATGATGGAGGAAGTAGCACCGACGTCACCTTAGTTTTCGGACGGAGATTGACGTTAGCGTCCAAGAAGTCCCAAAGAGGGAGGCACAGCCGCACCAGGCGGAAGGAGTGCGCCCAAATTCATTCCCGGCATGTTCATATTCATCCCCGGCATGTTCATTCCAGGCATTGGTGAGTTGGGATTCAGTCCGAGAAGATTGTCAATGGCGGTCATTCCTGGAATTTGGTTGGGAGCCGCGAGAGTTGTGGCCAGGAGAGCGACGAATAGCGTGCAAAATTTGAGACTCATCGTGAAAAGACTGTTCAAATTCAGGATTTTAGCGAGAGTATTTGTAGGCACTTTTTGGGTCCGTTATCAGAAAACGTCGATAGATAGGTGATGAGTATTTAAATTGATTTAAATGAACGGACAATCTAATCGCACTTTCAACAGTACGCAGAAAGCTGATGAATATGGAAAAGAGGCATTTGTCTGGATTCCCGACCTTAGTGTGCACTGAACTAGTCAAATCGGAGCTTTCCCACGCTCGTAAGCTCACGGAAAGCTGAGAAGATAATCATGGAACTAATGAGCCCAGCCCATGCAACTTGCGCTTCCTCATTGTCTGCCAAAGTGAAATTTCACCCCCCCCACTAAGCTGATGCAAGTGAGCCAGATCGGTGCAATACGTTTCGGCAAACGCGTCGGAGAAAATGAGTTAATTTGGAGATTCGTTTTGCCATCAAATATAGGATAACTTCTTGCGAGTGTTTAAACATTAGAAGAGCGGTGATGGATGAATTATTATCACTCATTTTTCACTTTGCATATTTCCGTTGGTCAGTGTCAGTGTTCGTCTTCAATTTTGCGCGAAAATGAATTCAATAAATCGATCACAATATTGAATAGTAAGTTTTTCAATTACGTCTAATCAAACTAATCCTATCTTCTATAAATATTGTGTAAGATAAAACTTGGCCACAAAACATCAAATATCCGATCTTGCAATTATAAAATAAATTCCTAAAAATCAAACCTGATTAGTGACAAAATATTCTCCAACATTGTTAATTTGTTACTTATTACCGTATTTTTAGTCCTTTGCGTCATTAGTAGTGCGACGTGTTTTGGTCGAACTCCAAAATAAAAAAAATGAATATTCTTTCACAGGGGTTGATTATTCTTTGGACCAGTAGCATGGAGACTCATTCCAAACAATTCAGAGTCCAAAATTTAGTCGAAACAGATACCCCACACGTCTAGATCGCCAAAAAATCTCGAAAATCCGAAAATTTTTCGAAAAACACATTTTGACAGCTTTGAACGTTTTGCTCTAACTGGATCAGATTTAGGAGAAATTAAGTTTTTGTTGCAGGAAGGTAAAGTTTGATGCTTCTTTCAACGGCTTCATCGACTTTCATACTACATCATAATGTTTTTGAGGGGGCTATAGTCATTTAGATAAATATCATAGCAAAGGTTAGTCCAAACCTCAAATTTTTCTATAAACTGTTTCTGCGTTTGTTCTTTGTTGCCGAAACGTATTACAATCGGTCTGCTATTTGGCAAAACGTTCGTACTTTCCCCCGAGAGATACTGAGATATCAATTGCATTGGTTCCCAGAACCAATGTATTATGTTAAAATTGTATTTTTTGGGGAAATACTGTGTCAGATTTACTGGCAAATGGCTAAACTCTATGTCAATTTCTGGTAAGAAAATTCCTGAATGTACAAGAGTAACGCATGTTGGACTTGTGAATTCGAAGACACCTCATTTCTCATTTCTTCAACTTGGGGAAAATGGAAACAGTGGGTGTGGCGGGTCCCGGACCCATTCAAATCAATTAAGGGTCCACAATTTAGTGAAAAATGATACCCCACACGCCTAGGTTACAGAAATCTCGAAAACACACATTCGAAATGGGTAGATAGGCACCCATTTTGACCCATAACCTCATCCAGAGGGCGCCAATCGTTCCGGGCCCCGCCTCATTGTTTTGCATGAAAACATAGGTTGATCATTCAAGGAATAACCAACCAACAGGGAAGATGTCCATTCCAAGATGAATGTTTGGAATATTTTTGTTTTCAATTTATCAAATGTATCATCAAATGAAAATAGTTTTAGAAAATGTATTATGGCTCGAACTGTGGAATATAATTATTTTTTTACAAAAATGCAAAGCTTTGATTGACAGATGATGAACCAAAGTGGTATGTCACATCACAAGTGGATCCTCAGGTATTAAACTAGGATCTGTGACTGATATGCTAGGTATACTCATTGGAAAATTTTCATTCTAGCCAAAGAATCCCAAATTGAGTGTTTGATTCGGAAGGAAAGATGACAAAAGTATGTTTCAAGTGTGTGACTGTCTTCAAAAGCAATGGACCTTCAGATACCCTACGTCAAAACGTGCGACTTTGTCTCTTCTTTTTTTCTGAGAAAAATGAGCAACCGGTACTTCTTTTCATCCGAGTTTCGGATATGTTCGTGTTCTGATTACACGAACGTCGTTCCAAGCGTCTACTTTTCTCTCCTTCATATTGAAACGTCACGACTACCTTCAAATCATTCGGTCCTCTAGCGTGTTCATGTCACCTTATACGATAGTTATACTGGCATGTATGTCCCTCATCGGTGTTCTCCGTGGAGGCAGTCTCACGCTGTCTGAATGGCTTGATTGATCTGACAAGTTGACGAAGCTGGTGTGAGAATGGTTCCAATAACGGTACTTCAGTAGTTACGTGAATATTCAGACAAAAGACAGCTGGTCCGATCTCACAGTTGAAAGAGTAAATTTATGCAAATACTGCCTTACAAGCTTCAGCTTACTCCAACTGGCAGGGCTATTGCTACTGCAGAGTTACGCCAGTTCACTCATTTCGATTTCAACTAATAAAGTAGGTAACTAATGATTTACTTCAAATTAGCTTTTCTTCCCACCATCTTTTTGAAACTTAAATAATTGAATTATCAGAAAAAATTGTAAAAAAAAAAAAAAACTCATCGAATACTCCCCACTAACCCCTTGCTTCATCAGCATACCTGTGAGAAATGGAAACCACATAAAAATTCACATTATGCAAATTCAAAACATTTACGTAGTTCAAAAAATTACAAATACCTAATCCACGTGTGGATTTAAAGAAAAATATGAGATTTTGATACATGAATTATTAAAATTATAAAATAAATCACAAATCATGTGCACTAAACAAAAATTACCGAGTTTTCAGTTTGTAATAGTTCAGAATTGCTTTCTTTCTAAACGGTTGCACATCGAACAAAAACGATCACATGCAGTCATAAAAGCGACTTACAGTATAAGTTATCCTTCGAAACTGTTTACGACCTCCCAAAAATTTGACGAATAGATGAAATGTAAATTAATTTACATTAACAAACAAAGCATGATGTGAATTTTTTTAAATTGAAAACAAAAATATTTCAAATATTTATCTTGGAATGGACGTTTTTCCTATGCGTCCTCTCATATGATGCTATCAGATGAATCTCAGGTGTAAAGATTAGTCTGGTCTGTTTAACCCAGGCTATTTTTATAAGAAAAAATAAAATAAAATATAAAATTTAAAAAAGTATCTTTGTATTTATCTTAATCTAAATGCAATGTGAGCAAAATTGTGAGATGCCTGTTCCATTTCACGTTGAGTAGATTAGAATGCTTCACCCGTACAGTCGAACTTTTTGAAATTTCAAATTCAACATGGTAATTTAGAAGAAACTCAAGATCAAGGGCGCAATAATAATGAGGGTTTGACGACTTCTTTGCTGTAGTTCATTGATTACTTGTTGGTACATCGACTTCGTTTGCAAAACTTTCAACGTTAAGATGGTATCAGTCACTTCTTAAAGTTTGCCGCATGATAGCAATCCTGCTGGTTCTCATTTAACTTTTTTTGATGAGAGTTGTTGAGTACTTGAAGTTGAGTTGGTTAGGTTGGTTTCAAAGTCAACCGAAGGGATGAGCACGTTGCACCCTAGTCGTATTTCCGAAGATCGAAAAAGTTTCGCCCTCGGAAACTTTGAATAATAATTGGAAATTCATTTTCATGAGTAAAGATTGACGGAATATCATTTGTCGATTTGTTGAATGTTCCTTTCGCATCCCTGGATGCACAGTAGGGAGGAAACGGCAATAAGTGACTAGTAAATGCGGGAGAATAGAGAGGCTTACATAGTGGAAGAAAAGTTTCAGCGCTGCAACGCCAAACATATTTGTCACATGCCTGACATAATTCTCTTCATTCAAGATTCAGGAATGCTTTGACTTCTAAGGATTCTTACCACCAATGCGTGTATATGCTACTGGCAATGAATGAATTCAGGCATTAAATACAATAACCAGACATCGTCACAACAACGTCTGAATGGAGCAAGCAATGTGTGAAATGAATCTCATTTTATACTTTACGTAGGCATTTTACAGAATGCTTGATCATTCACTCGGCAAAGTATAATTTGAAAGGGTTGTTTGGGATTGGTCGAATTTTTTACTCTCTTCTCAGTGCGCTCAGGATAAGAATCAGTAAATGCTGAGATGTCCAACTAGACATCAGTGTATCTTTGATGGAGACTAGCTTTGACAAGGGAATCGCCAAAGTTGGCAAGAAAAGTAAACAAAATGCACTTTGGCTGGCATCTGATTACGACAAACTACTTCAGGATGTGATTAATGTGAGTTAAACAGTGCTGTGGGACTACTGCCTTCTTCATAAGTTTAAGAGAAGATGGGTTTCACCAATTGAGAATTGCCAATGGAATCCTCAAACGTACTCGTATAACGCAAGATCTCAAATCATCGTTAGCAAGAATGATTTGTGGTACGCTGAAGATGTAACAACGCTGCGCACCTGCGCATCTAACATTGTTACAGCACAATCCACTGGAATTGGCAGATATTCATGCAAGACTAGATGCCTAAACAAATAGCGCCTGTACGTAATTAAAAGAGTAAATTAATGCAATTTCAAGTGCCACGAGACACTTTATTGCTGCGATAAATAAGCACTCTGCATTTCATTTTATTTCATCCTATTCTATTATCGTATTCCTATTCTTTCTTCTAAACTGCGTTTGATTACACTTTTACTAAATGTATGGTCGGTATTGTATACTTTGTCTAGGCATTGTGAATTATGCCTGAGCTGTTTCTGGGATCACCCGAAGAGTCATATCTAACTGATGAACCGGATGCAACCTGCCTTTTCACGTCAACCGGAACTTTTCATTCCTCCCAAGTTTGAAAAAGGTTTTCCCAACTACGGTCTCCTAACTCTCGCTATATTATCAATATCCAGCGAAAAAGGTGTTCCCTCGTCGTCTCAACTTTCAGGACGGAAAAGACGCGAAAACGGTTGACAAGTTGGCATGTCAGCACGTAACGACTCGCGCCGCGGCCTTTCTTTGTGCTACCTGCCACCCCCTTCAACCCCCACATCGACACCATCCTGCCCGTCTTTTGATTTGACCCCCCACTCACCTCAGCCCGAGCACAATGTCTACAGGGGTTTTCGTGTTAGAAGACCAGGAAAGCAATTAGTGACTTGCTCGTGTTCCTTCGCGAACATGCCCGGGTAGCTTGCCGGTCTCTTGAACTATCGTCGTGGCGGTGGGTAAAAATTCAGGTAGCCTGCGCAATACAGTACTCATTACATTAATGAAAAATACATTGCGAACGTCTGTCTATAAAATTATCCTTAGAAGATGTGCCAATACCATTGTATACAGAAGTATGTCGTTTGGCCTCAATAAAAGTTCATGTAGGATGGCGCCGTTGCTGATTGACATCGATTATCCTTTCAATCAGTATAATAACGTCGGATAAATCAATTTTAACGTACCTACATGATGTGATCAGGAACGGTCACCTGTGAGGGCTGACATAAAGAAACTATAGACCCAGTTCCTTTATAAGGAACCCATAAAGTTACATCCATTCAATCCTTTCCCTCTTAGAAAATCATTGACCAATATCAGTCAATTTTGCAGCACAACCTCAAATTCTCAAGTCATGCTAGTGCCCAAGCCGAATTTGCGTCTGGTGGATAGGTGTCAGGTAGTGAGGCCGTTTTGTTAAAGGTACCTTAAGATTAAATACCTTGTTTTTGACTGGCAGGGTTCCTAAGTAGGGCCATGGCTGGACGGTGAACTTTTTCCCCCTTTTCAAGTCTAAAATATTGTGGCCTACTTTAATTTGTTTATAATAAGTGATGCATTAAATTGCAGTAGATGTATTTGGTAATCCTAGTTGTATGTAACATGCGAATGTGAGCAAACAAGGGCTTTGATGATGGGCCGTATGATTTCGTTTTTTGTGGGGTTTTTGACTAAATTTTGGACGCTGAATCCAATGAGACGGGTCCCAGAACGATTGGCGCCCACCGGAAGATGTTATGGGTCAAAATGGGTACCTATTCACTTATCTCAAAGTGGGTTTTCGAGATTTCAGGTACCTAGGCATGTGGGGAATCATTTTCTACTAAATGTTGGGTGCTGAATCAATTGAAATAGTCTCCATGCTTTTACAAAGGGAGTTTGTCAAAAATTGTGTGGTCAGTCTTTGAATGACTTTATTGTCAATTACCCCAAACTGAGGCAGGGCATGGGTTAAAATGAGTACTCTAATGAAGCGAAAAAAAGTCTCCTAATCTCGAGATACACTTTCTACCGAGAGTATGAAACCAACAAACAGACGTCGAACGCCGCACATGAACAGTTGAATGTGCCTAAAAAATGTTAATGGCGACAAATATGAAGCAAAAAATATGATTGTAGGATGATGGGGATCAGTCAAACACCATTCGTTCACACCTTAAATTATTAAGGGGAACTTGTGGGAAGTCCTGCATGGAAGATCGTTAAGGTCTGGCTCGAAATACATCGGTTTGATCAATTGAATTTCATAGCCGGATTCACTCAAACCATTCCTGTCAAATCACGATGTATAAACGGCACTTGATTAGACGAGGGTTGCGAAATTTATTCTACCACGCAGGTAAATGTAAGTTCTATGTATGTTTTACGCCCGATATTGGGTAAGTAAAGGAAGAATACAAGGGAAAATGTAATCAATTCGGGAGACGCCGGATGCGATACGAGCACCCTAAACTCGTTAATCATCTCAGATCACACAATGGAAAAGGGAGGGAATAGCGGCAAGGTGTTATTCATCGACCGGGAATCATTTTGGGAAGTGATAGGGGAGAGGTAGATGGTAGCATCATATTCGAGCTTCATAATGAGAAAGCTATCCAGTTGTTTGCTCATCCTGCATGATTGGTTCGGCAAACGATGAAGGAATGTAAGTAATGGTGGGGTAATCAGAGCATGTCAGTTGATGCGAGAAAGCTGAAGGCTAAACGCATATACATTGACCTCAGAAAACAAGAATAGAAGGATTTAAGCTTACATTTTAGTTAGCGCCTTGTACACGTTGCGATGTAGCCTAATAAGTGATGTAGAATAATTTAGGGATTAATTGCTCAAGTTCATTTAACGATCAAAGGATGAATGACAAAAATAGAATGAACCAATGTATAATGAAAAATTAGTTACGAAAATCAACGATCATTACTTGCGTGCATTAGTACATACTAGATAGATTTCTTGTCAGTAACATGAACCTGGGCATCCGAAAATAACGCATTGGCTCCACATAATGTATCACACAGCCTACGAAATTTCCACGTTTCATTCCTTTTCTTGTCTGGGCGTAATACTATAACTATGTTGACTAACTAATGCTTCGGCTCCACGCAGTTTCAGAATTGTGCCTTTGAAGGCGATCTATCATGGAGGCTGCTGTAGGTGCTAGTCAAAAAGGAACTGAGTCACCTTATTAACTGTTTTTGCACAGTGGTAAGCTGAGTGGCGAGCACGACAGCTAAAGCATAATAATGTTAAGTCAAAATCGCATTGCGTACAGATCTTCTTCCAGGCAATGCTGAGAACATAGAATCGTTTAGGATAGAATGACTAATAATGAATTTTTGGTCTTGAGCGGCCTGTCCACATATTTTGTTTGTTTTTTCAGGCTGTTGTGAGGAAGTTTATGGACACCGTCCTCTTCCATAGGCAGAGACCGTCTTCGGAGTCGGATGCCCGCCCGGAAGGCTCGGCTCCTCCCAACCGACTAGAAATGATCGCTAAAGCGATCGCAAGCGCCAAAAAAGGCGAAGCCTTCATTAATAGTGAGTATTTTTCAATTAAGATACTTTATCAGAAAGCACTTTTGTAGAAAAGATCTGAAAAGCAAACTCAAATGAAATACTTATTTATAGCTATAGAACAGGTGGGCCACAATTTGGACCACAACTAAAAGGAATGATGTGTAAAGCCTCCCAGAAAACGATTTCCAAGGGGTTAATAAATATTTTTTTAAAGTACTTGAGTGTGAAAGGAATTCGGACAAATGCAACGATTTGCCCTTACAAATTACATACTTATTGTACTTTTGACGAGTGCCTACGGTAGCATCCATCAACCTCACATCAAATCAGATAAGATCAATGGAGTTGACAGTCGGAAAGTCATTTTTCTTCTACGCGACACTCAAAGGAGGAAAACAGACCGTGACCTTCGGAAGGAATCATACGTCAAAAGTATAATCACCAACCTTCTATGGTTCTCTATTTACCGACGAGTTCAAAAAGAAGGAAAGTTAGTGGGAAGCGAGGTGTCAGTCATGTGCCGCTGGTCTCGTGCGATCGTGCGGAATTCGCTCCGTTAATGAAATCAGTGTTGAGAATTTTATCAGTAGTGGGCACCTATCGTGGTCCACATGCGAACAAACAACTTGGCGTGCAAGTTCTGGTGAATTTTCGGATTTGACGGCTTCGGAACGTGTTTTGAATTTGCCAGGGAGCTACGAACTCGGTCGAGACTTGAGCTCTATTATGGACGCCAACTCTTGATTGGTTGTCCGTCCGTCAAAGTGTTCGATCTACGCTCGTGGGCGGGAATATGCGCGCGTGTTATGAGCAAGAAATCTAGGGTCTTGTATGGTTTCCAGAAATCTACCAACATTCACCGCGCAGGAGGTACCGGTTATTTCTAAAACCAGATTATGTTAACGCTGCACGATCCATTTTAATTTTCAAATCGCATTTATTGTACAAACTTGTGCTGTAAGTTAAATTTTCTAAACAGAAAGTTATGTAAAAATTTGATTACTAGGGCTCGGCCAGGGCTAAATGAAACCTCAATTTATGCGAAATCAATAACTCCAATGAAACAGTGATATTTTTACATACAAATGACGGAACGTGGCGCTATAACTTGGCATAATAAGGCAACTTCCATTTATAATAATATGAATTCTCAGGGGACATTAATCCGATGAACTAGGGTTCAGGATTGAACTTTGAGTAATGGAAAATTTTCAAATTTAAAAACCGCGTACGAAATTCAGAGAAAAAATTTAAATTCATAAGTAACCACATATAATTCACTGAGGAAAACGACTAGTACAACACAGAGTTGCCTTTCTGACTAGTAAGATTAGCCAACCCCCTTCGCCAATAAACTATACTAAAAACCATGCAAGTTTATACCTGAATTCAGGTGTCTGACGTCCTTCACAGTCGGATCCGACTGTCACACATTTGGTGCAGTGGCCGAGCGCTTTCGACGAACAAAACTGGTCCAAAAGAGTTAAGTAAGACCTTCTTTGACTTTATTCACCAAGAACTTTAACGTATTTTGAGTTGAGCGAATAAAATTGAAATTATAGGGAATATTATGGTCATCTAAGTTCCGCCCTCAGGAAAAAAATAAAAGAAAAATAACACAAACGCTTTTGATTTCCACTAGTGTTCTTCATCCCGAGAATGAAAGTACATACGTAGATATCTACGGCAAACATACTACGCCAGTTACGAAGCTGGGGTCATGAATAGGCTGGACATACGTCTCGTTTTGGCTGGGACAGTCCAGTTTTAGACCACTTGTTTGGCCGTCCCGTCAGTCTCTGAAAACAGTCTGTAATGTCCCGGTTTAAATGTTTTCATGGTAAAATTAAATATTTTACAAACCATAATAATAAATTATCGACAGTTTTGTCTATCTCATAAAAGCTTAAAAAATTGTGGTAGAAAGAAAGAAAGAAAAAAAAAATTGCAGTACGGGATATAACAGTGAGTATTTATTCATTCAAAAGTTCATTTTTGAGAGGCTTATAAATGAGATTTTAAGATCAAAGATTGGTATTAGGTAGGATGTAATTAGCACCATTTACTTCATGTTTTCAGATTTTTCGGGTCCCAAACCCCTTAGCTCGTGTTTAATTCTTGTAAAAATTGGAATAAAAAGATCTGAAACCTATAAATTTGCAAGCTGAATTTTCCTGGGGAGAGCCCTGCAACCCCTGTGCATACTAGTGCCAAAACATCGTTAAAAGGTTCGAAAAACTACTAATTTTAAAGCTAGAATGTCAAAAATTCCAAGAAGAGGACGGCAGACTATCGTAGGGCATTTCATACCCCCTAGAACCCCCGGTGTCCCGGTCCCAATAACATTATGGCCAGCCTAGTCATGATAGAACGTGATCAAGTTACTGTATGTTATCAAACATCTAGTGGTAAAAATTACAACAAAACAGTAACAACAGGTTTTTTCTTCAAATTAATTTATTCAGAACGCTACGAAGACACATCCCAAAACATATTTGGTTCCAAGTGGGTCTCTATATCCTTAGTTCACTTATTTCATTGCTATTGATAAACTATTCATTCAATACGTCATTTTCAACGTGTATGGGTACTTTTTGCTAGTCACAGATTTTGGGTTTGCTTCGCTTTTATGCGAGTCACTTCTTTACAAAGAACCTGTTAGTGGCCGGTATGTCTCCGATAATCGCAGAAGGGTGAAAGACACGCAATAAGATTTCTCTTAATTAATTGGAAGGTTTGAAATGACTTTATTCGAGAGGCTGCTTTACCTATAAGCTGGCAAACTTTTATGAATTCAATTCACATGACTCGGAGGGACGAATAAATTTGTTCATTCTGCTGAATTTGGATGTGACCGACACTAGTTCACCTTGACGTCCTTTTCGTCCAATTATTTCACGAGACTTTCGACTTGGAAGCATTTTGCCCGGGCCAACATCCGCCCTGTCTCAAACTGTGGCATGTTGGCGTTTTACTTCATATACGTGAGTTTTCTCGTACAAACTTTTCTCACTTGAAGGTTGAATTTTAGCGTGTGTGGAGAAATTAAAGATGGTTGTGCCTTGCACCTGAATTCCGTAACGTTCACTTGACAGCTCACGGCAGGCCGAAGGATAAGCTTTGAAACGTGATCTCGTATAAGAGTCTTGGTTAGTTTCTTGGGCTCTTCAGTCTTTTTAAGAAGCCACCCTTGAGGGGCTGCGGTTCCGCGTTTATGGTTTGATACCTCGTAATTTGGTTTGTTCACTTAATACTACACATTGATTTGTTTAGCCCACAATTTACCAAGTTAACGCTTCAAGACAAGGAAAATAGCTTTTTACGACTGCGTGTTCAATTAACAATGGCAATTAACATTTTTGCCGTCTTTTGGCCTCCCACGGGCTTGGAGGTGGGTGCATGTGATCGGGGGAAGAAATCAACGTTCACTGTGTTGAACTGGTCGATTTATTGAAGGGAAATTAGTGATAACTTGGAGCTAGGAATACAGCTGCACTAGAACATTAGAACAACAAAAACAACGAAAGCTAGAGGTAGATAACGGAATCCCGGCTCTCCAAAGAACGAACTATTCGCATTAACGCCACTCCATCAGAATTTTCCTCTCAGACTGTTGCTTTAAAAAGCTGTCGGCTCACGTGCTGAGGTTGAATCAAAGAAGCTTATCAGCCAGAGTGGATGAGTATAGTTAGCCTGACGGCACAAGGGGTGGGCTGATCAAGTTGGTTTGAAACGAAGTTCCCGTTTGCAAAGTTCGTTCCCACTCCTCTCTTCGTCTTGGCGCATGAAAACCTTTCGGATGGGCCACGAAGGTGATTTCAAGCCTGAAAGGTTTCCAGTTCTCATTTAGACTTCAGTCGATTTTGAACTCTCCTCGCCTTCGTACAGAAGAGATTCATCACTTTTGGTCACTCCCGGGAGAAAAATGTCCCAGGAATCGTCTTCGTCGCCAATAGCTGTCACTACAGTCGCAAAAGCTTGGAAGAGAAAATCCATCTCCGACGGTAGGCTGACCGTTTTATTCTCTTCGAGTGGCAAGCAATATTCATGCTCTCAGGAAGAATTTTAGAGTCAAACTCCACAAGACTATCAGAAATCCACTTAATTTCTCTCTTGTAGAAAGGATGTTGAGAGCGTAGTCGATAAAACGCAGACTATAAATCGATTTTAGAGCTCTTTTCCGAACAATGAAGTGCTTTGAATGTTTCCGAAATCCATCATCTTACCGAAATAAAGAAAAAAGACGCAGCAAATTCATTTGCAGGGGTTGGTACCAATTTTGACCCGAACCCCCCGCCAGCGAGCGTTCTTAGGTCTGGGACCCACGTTGAGGGATTTAGCGAGCAAAACTTACTAAAAAATGATACCCCACACGCCTCTGTGTGGATTAATCTCCAAAATCCATTTTTCAAAAAACGCACGCAGATGTTGACCTCTTTTTTCTTTCCGATAAACTTCCCGAAAACTCGCTGATCTGTCAGATTCTCATCGGTTCGGGTATTTGTGCCCTACTGAAGAACACGCAAACGCACATTCGATGAAATAGAACTTGTAAAGTTTTCAGAAATGTCGCGCTTACATATAGTAAAACCTTCAGATTGGTCCATATTCATTATTTATACCTACATTTAGGGGAATCACAAGTGGTAGAACAATCTCGAATCGAGCAAACTTCATCATCTCGGCCGGTATAAATCAATCGCAATTGCTGATATGCTTCAACCGGCCAACGGCACGGCCAAATGGCAGTTAGGTGGGTACGTCGATTAGAATATTTCTCGTTTTTGTTTTTAATTTATAAATTATGATCGAGATGAATTTAGATGGCACGATGACATGATTGCAAGTGCTTCTTCATTGTCCCACTAAGACCTCTCACTCCCAACAGAATACATTTGATCTGAGCAACGTCCAAATGCGACTGGGGAAAGAAATTACAAACAATAATAATATTAGTTTTTCATTTACTTTGGAAGGGAAGAAGCAGTACAGTAATTAAATATTTTAAATGGGTATACCCTGAGCAGCACACGTCTGAATTTCAGCTGCACGATGACCTCAGCTCAGAATAACGCTATAAGGGAGAATGACATTTGGGTGTCACGAATTGGATGGTCCATTTCTGGCTCGCGAGTCTATGTAGACTAGTTAAAATCGGTTATTCACAGTACAAGCCAAATCTGCTAATAAGAAGTGAATAAGAGCGGGAAAATTATTCCACGTCGGTTTATTATTCCAAGGTACTTCCCTCATACAAGAAAGCCGTTCATTCTTCGAGGTCTTTACAATGTATTTCAGGAAACAATCGTTTAAAAAATCACATATATTTTTTCGGAATACTTATCTTGACCTTGACGTTCACATCTTCGGTGTGCGGGAATCAACGTCTGTGGCGACGCTGAACGAGTTGGAGACGCAGAAGACTTTTTCCTTTCATTCAAAACCTGAAGTCAAGTCACACCCCCGACCAAAACTTAACATAGTTGTTCACCAGGATTTTTCTCCTCCTCCCAGTTCAGATCCACGGTCAGAGACAAATACAGTGAAAGATTTGCTTCTTCAGTGCCCGTTTGTTTCTGTTCGCTCAAAATCCCTTATATTTGACAAACTATTAAATGGTTTAAATTCCAATCACCTATCTTCAACCGCGAGAATAGCAAGTTAATAGTAGTAATTAAAATTATATATAAATATTTTGTTTAGATCTCAAGGAAGAATCAGCAGAAAAATGAATTTGACAGCTAAAATTCACCACTTTTAACTCGCTGTGAAAAATGCGCGTGATGAAAAAATCTATTAACGATTATGTCAGCGATATTTATAGGAATTATTGGGTTCTCTTACTGGTTGTGCCATGAATTGTATTGTGTCGAAACGAATCCAAGAGTGTATTATTTACTGTGAGAATAATGAAGAAAAATCCCCATTGATTTCCCATGCTCATTACCCTGATAATAACTTTTTTTTCTTCAAAAAATGAAAATTTGTTCTTTGCAACAACATTTAGTTATTTTTTCTAATTCGCGGTACCCTCGAAAAACGATTAATATAACACATTGTTTCAGATCGAGTGCTGTACGCTCGACAGCAGCACACGTCAAAAGCTGCTGTCGTAGGTGGAATCCCGATATCCCAGGAATATGCAATGGTAAGATTTTGTTGGAACTCGACTACTGTAGCTGGTACCATCACTCCTGCTGATATACTATACCAGCACCCTTAAACCTATTAAAAACCATCATTTGACCTGGGGGAGTACAACAACCATCAAGGGAAACGGAAGTTGCGTCATGAATACCTGGACTTTTATGAGTTTTTATGTGATAATGAGTATTGATGATGGAATAACAAACTATTTGACACAATTTAATTTATGTAATTATTGAAATGAGCATAATAAAGCAGGCCATGTTAGGTCCCGATGGTTATAGATTTAGGGAGACTTCTCTCTCTGTTCTCAATTAACCGTTGTTAACAATACCCTAGGTAAATACTCTTTCTAACGATTGTTTCATCAAATATTTAACGTTCATCTTTGTGTCCAGCTCTTACGAACAGTGGTCTTCGGCACGGCCGTCGCACCCCCAAGAGGCGAATGGCTCAGGACGGGCTTACTCGTCGTTGAAGAGGAAAAGGAAATACCCTACCTCCTGAAAGCCGCTAAAAATACCACTCGAGGTCTTTTATCAGTCTTGCAAGCCGAAGTAATCAAATACCTGTTGTTTGATCATAACCAAGGGAAAAAGAACGAGGCACCCGGCAAGTGAGTGAGCATAAGTAGTAGCGGTAATATGAGATCCTATGTTCCTACGTATTTACTGTAAAGGGGAAGGTGCGGTGCGGATTTTTCACATTTTATAGTAACTACCGATTGAACAAAACTAGACTGGCTGGTGTCATTTCTCACACGCCTAGTGCGGATTTCTGTTATGACACCGCTGCTAACCATTTCAGAATACCTATTAAATCATTCTAGGTGGATCACGCTCGTGTGGGAAATACTCGTAATGTATTCACAGTATCTAGAGTAGGTACCGACCCATTGAGAAGAAAAAAATAGTAATTGACAAAAATATTTAACCGAACAATTAATTGATTTGAATAATGCAGCCAGTTCTAAACAATTTTGGCGCAATCGGTCCAATCGATTTGAAGTTCGAAAATTAGTAGAAGAGGAAACATCACACGCCTAGGGCAAATCATATCAGAAAATCTTCTGAGGATCAAGTAACCCCCTGAAAAAGAGTTTGACCAAAATTTCAGATTTTTAGAAAAATCTCCATCATTCGCAATGGTGCGGACGGCGGACCCAGTTTTCAGTTTGGATTTTAGTCGCAGTCTTCCATCACAAAAGGTCAAGATTTCAAGAAAATCGGACAGACGAGCACAGGCATATACACATACGGTAGAATAATACATTTGGAGAACAATACGACAAAACGTATTCCTGAGGACAATCAAAATAATTAGGTTTCTGACCGTTCAAAATACGTTGTCAAGGCTGCCGAATTTGAGAAAAAAACTAACTTCGTCGATTTCATGGAAAAACTCAACGTTCAATATATTTAAGAAAAAAAAACACATTAGGAACCAATAAAAATACTGTTTAAAAAATTATCTAAAACCTGTTGTGAGTAGATTCGCATCAACTTGAAGAATAGTGAATTGCATTGGGAATTGAATGAGTTGGTCAATTAGGACGTTATTTATCTGAGCTTTTCCCTTACTCTTGAGGAATCCTTATAAAATCAATCCCAGGGATGGTACTTGTATAAGGGCCTTCCCCCTTAATCCTAACTTATCAACTCTGGCTCAACTCGGAGCCGTTATTCAATGCTGAGAAAATCAGACTTATTTACCTGACATCTTCTTTCGGGCTGTATGGCCTCCAAACAAACCCAACAAAGATAATCTGCGAAATTCTCCACGATCCATTCAATGAGTGGCAAAATGTTATTTGTGACGATTTTTTTCAGATATTTGGCACGAGTCAAACTCGCTCAACTCTCAGAAGCGGTGATTCATGGGATATGTAAAGTTTTGTGGAGAGTCGGTGACAAGAAGAAAGTAACGCTTTGCCTTCCCCAAGAGAAAGTCTACTTACATCAATCTTTGGAATACTTTCAAGATGGGATCACAGAAAGAGTCAGCCCGCCAACTTTTTGCCTTCTAGAGTGACTTAACGATAGCTGAATCATATTGAAGCTCAAGTTGATGTTGATATTGTTCTGTTCATTTTCAGTTGCACATGTTTGAGGTTGACAACTACGATGATCTAGAAATCATGGTGAAGAGGTTTTCCTACTTGGTAAGTAACTCTGTGGGTCACGTCTACATACTTGAAATTCCAAAATGCCTCGAGAGGTACTTATTTTGGGACTCAAACCAATAGCAACACAGACCCAAGAGCCTCACTAATGCTTAACCGCCATTGAGGAATCATGTACCTACTTAATTAAAATTTACAACTGTTAATTAAATACGAGAAATCACATTTTCGTCCTAAGCCACAGCGTTAGATAGCTTTGTGACGATAATGGCGTACACAAAATACAAACAGGTAATCTGCTATTCCTTAAGCAACGTTACCGTGGGGTAGTATCCTAATAAGAATGTGCAATGTTCGTTTCGTGTTCGCATATTTTCATACTATTCATTCAAGAGAACTCATGACCTGAATCAACAATAGCTATTTCTAAACTTTGAACTTAAATGTTACTACATTGCATAAAAAAGTATGAATTTTGGTGTTATTTGCGTAAATAATGTGATATTGAGTTCATATATGAATTTTATTCGTATTTATAAGTGTGAATACCGTAGTGGCTACGATCTTGCTCTTACAGTTCCTGGATGACCCGGGCCCAGGAGCTATACTACTGTTGTACAGTTGCGTCACTACTCGAGGACCCGAACAGTAAGAATTTTAACAAGATTAGATACTTGAGTGAATGTTGCTATTCATCGTACATTTGAATTTATCGGGATTTTTTTCTAGAATCCTCAAAGATATGGATAACAATAAGAGTCAGCTAATTGGAACGGAAGAAGAGGGATCCATCTGTCTGGTTACACTTCTGCTGTCAGGAAGAGCCACACCATACCTACACAATGGTGTGGTGTACGTGGGAGATGAAGATCATTATGTAAGCGGATTCCTATCACTGGCGTAATTAGCCAATATTATGGGACAGTGACGATAACAATCACAAAAAGAGGTTCACACAACAAGCATAGGGTGAAATCAGGAGTGTTGACCAAGGTAGACCGAGAGCTTGGTTTCTGGGGAGGGGGGGGGGGATAACAACTGACCATGAAGCAAGAGAAATTTCCTATTTCCATTCTGAATTCGGAACAACCCAACTCCAAACAGCGTGTGGAGTCGGCATTAATATCACAGATTATAAATACGCTGTTGGTTCTTTGTATTCACATTGTTTTAAGCCTAGTTGTAGTTTATCTGACTGCCAGGTAAACACATTGGGTGTTGTCTGCCCATTCCCTTTTGACGCCAAGCCATGGTGGCTCAGCTTATACACCTGTCACTCCATAATCAAGATTTTGCTGAGGCTAGTCAACTTCCTACCAACCGCTGAGTCAGCTCAGCTATGGTGGAATATTGACTTCAACAGTTCAGGTTTTTGTTTTCTTCTGTACTGATTAGGAGGTAGTAAACCAGTCCTGGCAGTCTGGAGTTTTTAACTGTATTCCAATATGAAAGTTCGAACGACAGCAATTTTGATATCACTTGTCCACAATGTCATCGGGTGTGAAAGAAGGCCAAATCGAGGATTTCTTATCAATATATCGGTCAACTGGTTCGAATATCTAACTGCTATTTTATACACTTTCGTTTAGGCCACCGCACAATTCGGGATTTTGGGCAGAAGCGAAATTGGCCTGTTAGTACAAATGGACAACGCGGATGCTGACAACGAAGCCAACATACCGGGCTCTCGACTCAAAACGCCTTCACTTCCAGTTTGGGTGGTGACGACGTCCGGTCATTTCGGAGTCATGTTCAACACTAATCGAGAACTCCTTCATAATTACCACGCAGAGAGGAGGTGAGAATACACCACAAATAGGTGACAAGCGGTCGTGTTTGGTTCAATAAACAAATAATTGAATCTGATGCTGCATGCGACGGACGAAAATGAGCCATTAAGTACAAAAAAAGATAGTTAGTAAAATCCCAGTATGGAAATATGCATTTCCTCATCTCATTCCGTATTGAAAGGAAATTGCCCTCTAGGTAAGGATGAGTGAGTTGAGTTTGCGATCCTGCTATCAATATTGTACATTATTTGAATTCTGGGATATTGGGAGAGGCAATTCATGTTTGTTTCACAACATAATTGAAACAATTAATCCAGAAAATCGATTGATTTCAGGTTTGATCTACTATATATAACGTGTGGAGGGAGTATAGCTCACCTGACGGTGGACACCCGGCAATCCTCAGGGAGTTCTATGTTGAACAATGAAGATACAGGGCGTTATGCCGATAGCGAACATTGATAAGCTCATTCAAACCAAGTAAATTTAGACGTTCCTTGAGAAACTAAATTGTAAATTTCTTTGTGAACAGTAGTTTATTAGTGGGGCCTGATGAACTGTAGTATTATTTTTATAACTAACATTTTTTGTTTGTGTATCAAGGTGGCCGGATGCTCACGTTTCATGGCACGGAGCTACTCAAACTATTTGAAAAGCAAGAATATCATAAACGACGAGGTAGAATTTAAACGCACGTCAACCTGAAGAAGTAAAATCGCCAGTAACGGGAGGTGAGGAACGCCTGCTTCCGCTGAACCAGCAACGAAGCTTCTAGAAGCCTGTCTTGAATAAAATGTGAGATTTAAAAAAAAAACCTCATTTGAAATTTCGGGACGTGAGGAGTATTTCAAAATAAGAATGAAACGTGAAATTGTGACGAAGTAGAAAACACGATTGTATTTATCAGAGAATAACTCAAAAAGTAACTAATAAATGAGGTTACTTATTGATTAATTTAAAGCATCAAGTCGTGTATCTTTTCACTTCCGGCATGCATTGGTACTCAGCGTTATTAGATTCCCTTCTAGATTCTGTTAACAAAATTCTAATCTCTAATCTTCCTGCATGAAATCTTAAACCGTGGGAAGCTACAGCTCGCGTTGAGGTCGCAGTGGATTGTTCGATACTCCAAAGTTTAAATAAATAGCTCGAATGGAATCGAATTTACCTAGCGACTCATTGAAATCAAGGAAACAATTAACCAACAACAACATTGTCAGGTAAGCTAATTTAAACCCGCGTTTTGAGTGTTGGCGAGCCACAGCAGAAGGAATTCACATTCTGTTCGTCCAACCTGCCGTATTTCATCCGGATTTTCTCCTGGGTGAGCGCTGATGAGTGATATCAGATCGGACGTAGACAGTTCAACAGGAAGGCAGTCATCTCCTTGTTGGAGAAAACCCAACTGTAAGTTCAGCCGAAGATTGAGCTGATTAAGTTGAGTCGAAAACGTTTCTAATATTGCGTACTGTGACCCACGCCAGGTATGCGTCATACGTCTTACCCAAACGTCCTTCAAGAGTTACTCTACTGCTTCCAAGGAGTCGACGGAAGTATTATCAAAATCGACAAAGAATCCGGATTCCAAATTAGGAATGACGTGAGCTTATTACATTAACTATTTTAAGCGTCCACATGATGGTTGATGCTCCATCGCGGATATTTTTCCAGGTGTGTTTCGAACAGTCGCACATCATATACCAATTCCTCGAGCTCGGTTTTCTATTCCATTGCGTCAAAAAGCAGTTGAAGTCGCAGACAAAATGTATGGTTTCAAAGGGGCTGTCAGCAGTCATTCGATCAAAGCTGAATAACTATCACATGCACATAGCCGAACTGCACAACAGAGTAAGGAAGTGAAGTGTTTTGGAGTTGCAGTTAAGGAAAAAGAAAATGTTAACCCATAATGACGATTGAAGTCAAGCCTCGCTTTTGCGAGACGTTCTCATCTAAATCGACGCCAAGTTTCCTATAGGCACAATTTCCTGTTGTGGTATCTTCTGGAAAGCAGCTTTCCCAGTGCCTTGGTCACATCGAGAATCATCCCCGCAAGGGTGCCTGTTTTTCGAGTAGGTACAGGTGCAGCGTTGCCGAAAGTTGGGCCACAAACCGGAGTTTTGCCATGTTGCTGCCCCAACCCAGCAGATGACTGCTTCTTCTCAGGGCCCTACCAGGACAATTCATTTAGTCAATGCTATTGATATAAGAACTTGTTCTAAATTATTTGAAAATTTCATCTTAATGCCAATAACGCAATACAGTTTAAATTGCAATTCAATTTGCGATAACGCAATCAAAACTAACCGCAGCAGGAAAAATCAAATTCAGGAAAAAACCGTCGACCTGGTGGTGCTCACCCATGTACTTCCTTGGGCGCGAGAGAAGATGCTCGTACTTCAATTTATTTTAACAATCTTGGAGGAGACTAAAACAATGACCGGCGGCGCAGTGTTGAACCCGATCATGCGACATTTACCGCACGGAAACAAGAAACTTCACGAAACCTTTAAAGAACTCGTTGCCAGTGTTCGTATGATCCGTTATCCGACATATTTGGCGAATTAATTGAAAAAGCAAAGTATTTCTCAAATAGATGTTCACGTTTTAGGCTAGCGTTCCTCTATACCAGATGATATGGTACTGGATGGTGATGGGAACCATAAGAGACCCTTATAACGAATTCTTCATTGTAGAAAACGTTGAATATTCGAGAACGAAAGCCTGGCAATGTCAATTTTCACTAAGGTATCACTAGATTTTTCCTCTCAACTTTGCCACATTTAATACACATTTACACCCAAAGAACTTTTTTTTTCATTGATCCTTTCAAGGAATGAATACTTGCCGAAAAATCTAGAAGGGCTTTGCGCCAATCTTATCTTGGATATTGGGAAAAGCATGCATTTTATAAATAAATTTTATCCTGAAAAAGCCCTGCAATTTGCGTCCTGTAAGAAGACAGTGTTTGATATTGAAAGTAAGTGCACTTATGAGCGGCATAATATAATTAACTCCTACGGTTGGGTTGATCATTTCTACGTCTTCTACACATTGTATATCAACTGATTGTTTGATGTTATTTAAATAAAAAGATTGGCGCTGAAAAGAGATTATTCCCTCTTAAACAAAATTTTCTTCCACACTCAATACGGTTTCTTTAAACTATTCCTGTTCTCTCCTCAAAAAGTGATATTTTATCAAAGGAAACCTTTTCTGCATGCATTTTAGATTGTGATTTGAATGCCTTTGTAAGAGACGACGGAAGGCCAGTTCTTGAACTGAAGCGAATGTACATTGAAAGTTCAGAATTAGTTTTTGACATTCTAAAGACCAAATACAAACTTAAAGATTTTTTCGTACAACTCCACGACTACATTTTCTTGGCCCAAGGACATTTTGCAAATTACTTCATGGAATTGATGCAGTAAGTGATCGAAATATGACGTCGCTGAATAACTAGGCTAAAATCTTCCAACTCAAGGCAGTGGTATCCACCACTTTTGAAGCTCACTCATTTCACATTAAATTTCAGCCCATTCTGCTATAAAACTGTCTCCGAAGTTGCTCCGTCTCACCTGAAAAAACTGCTGCACAAAGCTATTAAAGCCAGCAGCTCACGACCTTTAGATCCATCCGTGTACGACAACATTGAAGTCCATTATAACGAATTCAGTGAAGACGACGTCATCGGAGACGTCTTCACTTTACATTACAAAATGGAAGGCCCCATAAAAATTGTAAGACCGTTTATTACCATTCTCGAATTACTAACATTCAGGATTGTAGACTAATAGTAGATTACAACTAATCATCGACAGTCGATCGGGAACCCATCTCAGTCGAGTTAGTTGGGGATTAATCGTTCCGTTCCAGAGCTTTTCCATTACTGTTAATTATTCAATTACAAATTGCTCACTTTCATGCTTCGTACGGGCCCCGCCTGGGCAGATGTTCCAGATATTCGACTTGTCCTACCGGAAACTCTTCATGTTTTTGTGGAGGAAAAACCACGTTTTGCATACGATGTCCAATACATGGAAACTGATGAGAACACTATTCAAAATGAAGAACGTCCCTAATGGTATACCCGTATATATGTTGATTAATATTCAGTACCCTTACGAACCAGGTTTCACTCTAAATTTTGCGATTTCCTGCAGTAATTCAAGATGGTCTACAAAAATTATTCACGATGAATTTCGAATTGATGAGGTTCATGTATCAATTTGATTCATACATCGTGTACGAGGTGATTGGTAAAAACGCTTCAGATTTTTTTGAAAACCTCTCTAATATCAGAGCAATTGACGAAGTGGTGGACGCTCACGCCAAAATGTTGAGATTCATATTGCTTGGAACATTATTGGAGGAGCGCGCTGTGAGTATGGATCCTCTTTAACAAGACGAAAAGCTTGTTAATATTGAGTTTTAGAGAGATGAGTTGGTTTCGATACAGACACCTAATTGTTCGATAAAAACCTTAGCCGTGGGAGAATCTTCAATGCCTTTGCTCTGACTGAACCTACCGATAGGAACACCTTATCCGATTGCAAGCTAAAAAAATGTTTGGAGGTTGATCGCTGTGTCACACCACACTAGCGTTACCTCGGGATTCCTACATGAACTTTTCTCATCTCCCTACCTCCTCCACTACCACATCTTCATTATCGCTTCACTAGCCCTCTTCTTTCCGCTTTTTAGATTTTTATTCTTGGAAGCGTATTTATCCTAAAATAACGACTAATATTCTAATTAGTTACATAAAAAAAAATAATAATCATAATTTTGAAATTATTTAGGTAGGTTGGTATTTCTCTACGCAATCTACTTCACCTGTTTATCGCCATTTAAATAAAAAAAAATCCTCTGATGCAGCAAGGCATAAGGAGCGAATTGTCAAGGGAATCTTAAGGGTACCTAGTAAAACGTTACTTTTAGGAAATCGGGTACAGGTACAAGAGGAGTGGAGAAGAGGAGAAAAGTTCGAGTATGAGGCCCGAGGTAGCACTAGCGTGCCGCGACGTGATCAGCGTCTAGCTAGGCACTTCTTTGCAAGTTGCTCTTGCATTTGGGTAACGGACATAATCGATTACCCAATGTTGCAGGACGACGTGGGATTTCGCGTCGCAAACAGTTAGCACCCATCTGCCTCGCTCTAGGTAAGGCCCTAAACATCTAGAACTCTTGAACTCTTTATTAGAGATAACTTGGCTCCGATAGGAACTCCACGCTGTTTTAAAGGAAGGATTGTCAATCTTGATGAGTTCGTTAGCTATGCTTTAGCTCGTTGAGTCCTTTAGCTAGAAACCATCATACTAGGGAGTTCTAGGGATCTACGAGTACGTTTGTTTCGATAGGGATACCTACTGTGTGAAGGCACTGGACTTATATAGTACCCAAGGAATAAGTTCGATCCGACAGGAACGGACCTACACGTCCCTACCAACGTGGAGCCAGACCAGTGGCTGATCAGATGAGGCCAACATTGCTGCTGATCAAATCCTTTCTAGCTACAAGTGATAAATATTACGCAAGTTGTTGAATTAGACTGTCCGATTCCAACTCTTCTCCCTCATGAAATTGACCAGAGACAAACCAATGTCAAAATGTGCATAATAAATCGAAATAAGCGAGAGAGTCCGCCCATAAATTTAATATCTAATAAATACCCACAATCGTATCTTCTCAGGATCTCCGAGCTCAATTGACGAACATATTTTCCCTCGTCACCGACATAGAGGAACTAACGATGTCGCTGTTCGCCTATCTAGAAGAACTCAAAGAGGAAGCCGTCAGCGTAAAAATGAAGGACGTTTTGAATGCCAAAGTTGAAATTTTGATTAGAAATAACGACGTGAGCATGAGGACTTTTTACGAACTAGAAATATGTATAAGGGTGCTCTTACCGAAGCAATTTTGGTTGGATGAGAGATAAGCCAAATTTGAAAATAAATGCAATTTATTTTGAATGAGAAGGAAAAAATAAACATCTACCCTAGGTGTGTTGTTGACGAATGACTTGAGTAAGTGAAGAATACTGGAGAGTCACAATAATAATTATTTTTAACAACATTCCAAAAAGGAGGTCCTACAAATCTTTATTCGCATGTTATTCATTCGAGGTAAAATCACAAGATGCCCAGTGCTGATTTGAAAAATAAGGTTGTCGACATTTTTATTTCAAAAATGAAATTGCCTAATGTCACAGATCGGGACTACTGATCGCTAATATAACATTAAATGCTTTTCAGACTGCAATACGGAACTTCATTTTGTTCTTAAAGTCGTGCAAACACACCGACGGTCTAAACGCCGTGTGTGATCGAGTTAACTATAATGATTTCTACAAGTCCGGAAGCCACGTCGGGCAGTCGAACGAAATTGGAAAAAAAACAGTGACAACGACTACTTCGTTCGGGTGAATGCAGGCAGTCAACATCCGACGCAGCTAGAACGTCGTCACAGATATTGACAATATTTGAATAAAATCACAATCGTTTCGTGGAGTCGTGCCTGATATATATTGCGAAGTAGGCGTGCCAAAAACCCAACCGAAAAACAGGAAGGCAATCCAACGATTAGTGCTTCCTTCAACGTCAAAGTTTTCAAAGCCGATCTGTTTTTATGGTAAGATTGTACTATTATTCGATTTCTCGCATGGCTAATGGTTGGAGATACTCTTACACGCTTGCCTTTTGTTTGCCATACATTTTATTACCAATAATGTATTGAAAATTTACTAAACCTTATTCGAAAACAATGAGGTTGGAAATTGAGGTTGCTTCTTGAAGCATCCATCAGCAACTCTACTCCTGCCTTGGTCCCATAAGAAATCATTCAATAGCAGTGAGGAAGTTTATCTATGCCCTCAATGTATTTAGCCACTGAGGAGCTATGAAAAAATGTCTACTATCCCACCAATCTGGTGCCGCCTGGCTCCTGGGTAACAGGTACCTATCACCTATCAGGCATAAAGGATGAATAGCGTGTAGCAACACCAAGGGTATCAATTAAACCTGTTTCGAGCTACACTTGAATATTTGTCACAATATAATATCCTCAGAAGGATAAAGTTGTTTCAGCCTTATCGGAGGGCATTTCTCCAATGAGTAATTCTAGTCTTGTTCAATAAAATGACACAGAAATAGTCATCTTAATCGTTTAGTCATTTCATAGGAATCGTTGAAATGAGAACAGTCTGTTTTAGAAGTCTTTGAAAAAAAGTAGCTTGGCTTAAATAACGCTAATAAGTAAACCTAGTGGTAATAGATACGTACATTTGCGGTTCAAGCACCCATCACTAACCTTGAACGCCTTCAACCCTTTCCGTATATTTTTCCAAAGCTGTCCTGGATGATTTCCTAAAACAATTTGTTCGACAATAAGTTGTGCATAAACGGACGAGCAAAAGTGATAAAACCTCAAATAACAATCTAACCTTGAATTCCTCCGAACATTTTCTATGGGCTTCAGCGACCCAATTTTCTATGCTTTTGGAAGGTGGAAGCTTCACGCCGTTGATATTCCAACACGTCTCTTGCAGCCATTTCTCCCATTGAACCGCTACGATTTTCTGAAAAATATCAATGAATATGGTTTTTACTCGCTCTGCGTCCACCGCCTGTTGTTCATTTACTTATTTGTTGTCTTTCAATTCAAGGTGGAGAGTGTTTGACGGCTATTTCTCAATAGATTGTTTCTTGTTGATGCTTTTGCCTTTTAGTTTCTGAACAAAATAATGTTATTATACCTTGAATTCGTCCCCAATTCCAAGCAATGGAAGCAGCCTCGACGAGCAGCCTTCAGGAATTAACATCAAATCGCTGTTTTGATCACGTAACGTGTTGCCAAAAGAGTCAAGAAGCTGTTTATGCGGAGTGAAGCTGTCACAGATGTACACACTGGGTTCGGAAAAACCTCTGAAAACGAATGGTGTTGACACTAATCGAACAAAAATGGGAATAAAAATATTGAGATCCAACTGAGACCCTCATGTTTTACCTCATGAAGTCAGAAAACCAATTTGCCAACAAGTCGTAATCAGCCATTGCCAGCGGATGAACTGCGACGTTAATGCTAGGATCGGTTTCCTTATCTCTTTCATCTATCGACTGCAAGACAATAGAAAACTACAATACGCAAATTTATAGGTTTTGTACACAGGCGTTTCGTTTGTCCACAAAAGACTATCATCAATGGGCGGGAAAGGAGTACACGAGGGTAATACAGCAACAATAACGTCGGCATGTGATGAAAAGTGTTGCAGGAGGTTTAGCGCAATAACATTTATGCAGTTGCCTTTTGTCGTTGGCCCTCATATTTTAGAGACTGCCCTTTGTATTTGTCGTCTCACATGAGAGACTAAAAGGCTACAAGAAATTGGTCGCTTGTGGTTTCGTCTTTTAGCAAACCTACTGACATCAGAACTCTATTAAATGAACAAATGTTTCTCTTATCAATTTTGTTATAGAGGAGAGGAGAAAACTAAACTTCAAAGGCCAACAGAACGATATCTGGGAACTAATGTCAGATACATTAGGCAGTGTTTCTGCATTCGAACGAGTCCTAATATGTGTAGCAGAAAGGGCAGGCGTTTTTGGCATGATCACGTCATCTGGCAACTTGATTGGTTCCTCATTAGTCCAATTTTGTTAGGAAAGACTAAACAGGAATATCTCCCATTGAGGCATATCTCAAACAGCGAGTGGTAACGCTAGTAGCTAATATTTCCCGAATTCCCGCACAAAGTATGTCAACAACATACGAGAAAATTGTAATCTTACCTTGACAATCAAGGTGCTAGGGTACAGAATTCCTCGGGCAGAGCAAACGACAATGACAGAAGCGTGACAATTTTCAAATCCAGACTTTCTCAAGAGACTCTTCGATTGTTGTACACCTTATTCAGAATCAAAATTGAAATTATATGGATGTACAAACACAACATAGAGCAACTTAAGGGAGCACAACTAGTACATCTAGTACATTTGGAGACAAATAACCCAACTATTATTTACCGGAAGATGAAAAGTTCAAAGGGATCTCGTCAAAAGCTATCAGATTGTCAAATTTAACCGAGTTACACTCAATGGTTTTGTCCAATTGCTCCTTGAATTGTACGACTTTGGCTTCTAACGGCGTTGGTAATTTTAAAGCCTGACTTGGACTTGTCTGCACTAGAGACGAGTGTCTTTTCAAAAACCTTACAACCCAACTGGGAGACAACTGAAATGAGAGAGAGAACAATAAATTATTGGTTCTTAATAGCCAAGCGGGCAAGGACAGTGGCATCGTTGACAAGTACAGATTCTACGCAGAGCGCCTCTTACAGACGAATCAGTTCAAAAACCAAATCTCACTTTCAGGCCTTCTCTGACGGCAGTAGCGTGATCAATCAGTTCAGCGTGGGTTACGGACTTGTTGTCATCCAGCTCAGATAGAATCCAACAAAGAAGTTTTTCATCGAAATTATTTTTCTCCGTAGAAGATGAAGGCAGCAGATAACGTTTCCTCCATCGGAAATACCATCCAGCACTACAAGTTATTTGTTCATGGCCAGCGCATCGGTACAGTTTCACCGCCTGTTCTCTTATCTACAAAAATTGTTTTAAAATAACGAGGGAGGGTTGTTTTTATAGAAAATAGCAAATTAGGGTTGATTATAACATGACAAGAGGTGAGCGCATGAGATTTGCTTTTGTAGTTGACAGCGATAAACCTATGCACAACTTCGAGACTGCTCAAGAAACAACACGTTCATTAGACCCCCCTAGATCCATTATCCATGATTCAAGAATAACTAAGCCTAATTATTCTAAACGAATTCTTCAACGACTTCATGAATGAATGAACTTCACGAATCCTACAAATACTAAAAAACGTTGCAAATTCTTTCATAGGGGTTGGTTATTCTTCGGACTAGGAGTATGGAGACTCATTCCAATCGATTCAGCGTCCAAAATTTAGTGGAAAGTGACGCGCCTAGGTACCAGAAATCTCAAAAACCATATTTCTAACTAGGTAAATAGATACCCATTTGGTCCCATAACCTCTTCCAGTGGGCGCAATCGTTCCATCCGTTTCATTGGATTCAGATTCCAAAATAATACCCCACACACCCATTTGAAAAATATATATATATTTACGTATTTTGCCCCCTCTCCCCCTTTCCCGAATTTGGTCCGGGATGAAAAGTTTTGAGGATCAACTAGAGCCGGAAACGGGTCTCTGACCCGAATTTCAGATTTTTAGAAAATTTTCCATCACCAAAATTGGCGTGGACGGCGAACGGACATTTTCTTATTTTGACCTAGACACTTTGGAATTGATTTTTTGCATGAAAACAAAAATGTTGATTATTCAAGGAAAATGCATGATTTTATAAAAAGGCGGAAGTTTCTATTGAATGGAATCTGTAAATTGTTTACCTGCTTACTATTGGGCTTAGGAGATTGATGCATGAACCAATCCCAAATTTGAGCATCAACTTTATCATCAGTCAGATAGCAGTTCACATCCCTTTCAGTCTTTACAATGCAGCCGTCTAAAAATTCATGAAGACTCCAGTGGGTACTCTTCATGTTGACGAATCCATAATCCACAACCAATATAAGTTCTCAGCATTGTTACGTCACTCACCTTTGGCGAATCGTTCGGCCCAACTGTTTATACGCTTACGATCGACGTTGAATACCTTTCCGATGGTTTTCTTGCTTGATTGTCCACTCATTTTGGCCAATTCTCTTTTAAAACTCGTGGGGTACATGATGTGCGTATTGGAGTGAGGGGTTCTATCGTCGAATCTAGAAAGGAACACGTTATCCCTCACATTTTCAAAATTGTACATTGCTTCGGATTTTACTGGGTATACGTTATTTATTTTATTTATAAATGTTGCAGGAATACATTCGAAATGGATATCATGTCAGTAGGTTTTTAGGGTGACCGGCAACAGCCTTTGAGTTTTATGGAGCTGCTTAGGAAGTCCTACGCGCTTCAGCCACACCGGGTTCACAATGCCACACAATAAGCCCGAATCTTATCCATTAAAAATAATATCAAGATGAATTTTAAATCACCTGTCAATATACTTATAAAACCACAAAGATTTCTTCGCAATGTCCTTTTTGTCAGTCGCAAGTTCCTTAAATTTATTTAATAATGAATCTTTGCTGATCAGTCTTCCAGATTTACGTTCATATTGTAACCATTCGATGAAGTCAAGGTCAGGGCGATGTTCGACCTAAAACGAACGTTGATCAATATATTGGCCTTGCAAAAAATAAATTAAATGAAATAATAATAATACCTGCGTGGTTGATTAAAAAAAAACACTTACTAAATCGTGTTTTCCGCCGTCAAAATTCTCAACTCCCCTTCGCTCATCCCTTATCCAGTCGGCTACGGTACTTTTATTAACTTTGAATGTGTAAACGGCGTCTTTTATAGAATATTTCAGTGCGTAGGACACCACTTTGGTTTTAAATTGGGGTAAATATCGCTCGATTTTCTTCTTAGTAGCTTTAGTCGTGATGCAATCATTCAGTCCTGAGGTTTCTGCTAAGTCTTCTTGAAAATTGAGAGTCAGGGGTTTGCCAGATGCTGTCACGCATTCAGGACTTTCGTTTGAGTCTACGCAGTCGCTTGAGTTCGATGTGTCGCCAAGGACCTCCAGAGAGTTGACGGAGTCGGAAGGTGGAGTGTCAATCAGTCTTTCGAGAGGCAAGTCAGTCTTCTGAATAATTAAAAAAGTTAAGTTGTACATCAAGGTAAAAAAAAAAATATTTTTTTTAAACTAGGATAAAGATTGTAAAATGAGTTTTTGAACCAATTTTTAGTTATTATCTCAAGTTTGGAAGTACGCGGACGATGACCTGATACACGATCACATCTAGTAAACCTAGAAACATTCTGGATATTTTAGGCACATTTTTCAGAATTATGTTTACACTAGATTATTTGTTGCATGTTGCATATAAATCTAATTATTTTCTTCAAAAATCTAAAACAAGCTAGCCGGAATGTACACGAAACTACAGATTTCCCCTCACATTTATGTTTCTAACAAGTCACAATCAAGTCAATCGTGATTTTTGTCTTTCACTTCGTTATATGGCAGGAGCACGGGAAAAATCTACAAACGCAATGTCCATCAAAGCCGACGGAGTCCAACAAGTCCAACGCAGTCCTCATGAATCCCCTGAATTCACATAATATAATACATTTAATATACGAGACCTACGGACCTGAGGTATAATCATTTTCTGATCAACCGATGTTTTCCTCCATCTTGCGAGCCACCTCCTATACCAACCATCACTTGCCTGAAACAAGATGGAAGCATTCGTTTTTTGGAGACTGATTTTAGGACATAAGTATAACTATTATACTATTTTCTTTTTTTCATAAGATAAATTTTAAAAGCCCCAATACATGCTACAATACTAAAATAGGTATTTTCTCAAATAAAATTTAAAAAAAAAAACTTTTCTCTGTAACGGCGTTATTGTGCTTCTATTACATTTCGCTTAAACAATAAAAATAAACCCTGGGCGCGAAAATAGCACTTAATGCAATAAGGAATATAAAAATTCATTGAGCGTGTGGGGTACGATTTTCTACTATTTTGGAAACTAGGCATGTGGGTATCATTTCCACAAAAATTTGGACTGAAATTTGGCTGAATTAAGATAGGTCCCGGACCGATTGGCGCCCGCTGTAGGTGGGTACGGGTCAAAATGGCCACCTATCTACCAATTTTAAAAGTGAGTTTTGGAGATTTTTGGGTACCTCGGCGTGTGGGCTATCATTGCTCAGTAAATGTTGGACGCTGAATCGATTAAAATGAGTTCGGGACACTCCACACTTACTGTTTTCCTCATACTCTGCTCCAAGTAATGAATGAATGAATGAATGAATGAATGAAGATGTTTATTCAAGCTCAGTCATGCATCACACTTGAAAAAATAATTTATGCAACAACATCACTTAGTGGCAATGGTTACACCGTCTGCCACGGGTTTTAATTTTTATTTTTTATTTGTTTTTTTTTTTTTTTTTAATGTAAACATCCTCCGTTTCCTAATACTAATAAATTAACTGCTACTAATTTAGTAACTGCAAAAAAACAGGTTCTTTCAGCTCCAAGTAATAATTAACCAGGCAGAATTTTTCTACTCCAGTACTCATATTTACGTACAAAACCTAGATATATCACGAACCTTGAAAGTCGAAATTCCTGCTCCAGAAAATGCTTCTTTCGCATATTGCTGTATCTGCCTTTTGGTCAGCTTCTTTCCCGCAGTCCAAAGCCAAATCGCTCGGTCTATTCGGTGGCATTCTTTTCGCATACCACGCCTTGCGTTCTCTACTTCTTGTACCTGGAACGAGTCATTGTCAACCGTGACGATCATCAGGGACGTTAAATGTTTCAAGTGAACCATATCGTTATCGCGAGAAGTAAACATGCACACTTCTTTCGGATTCAAATGGCATTCTCTTCCTCATATGCCAATTAGGATATATGATACTTTATTCTGCTCAATGTTCTTGGTAGTTTATCAAAGCAAAATGGATATAAGAAGTCAGAGAAGTTAGATTCGAGAGAGTAGAGCTCAGATTCTGAACGTGGCGTGCTTCTCTCTCTGGATCTCCATTTTCGTAATTTAATTAAGTATAACGAATTATTAAACAAACGCTCCAAATATTCTCACCTGCCGAGGGGAAACACTCATGGTGGGCTCTTCCCTCTTTAGAGCTTACTCAATACATATTTTTCAACCTTTTCCTTCATTCGTAGGATCTTCATTGTGTACAACTACGTCAAGTCAAGAGCCATTCAGAGAGTATTATTTGCAGGTCATCCCGCAGAAATCCAAATCTTAACTCAAATAGGAATCGACTTCCAACTCGGCCACAGTATCGCCCATTTCATAATATGGAATATTATACTTCGTATCGTACTGCTAAAATTCTCTTCAAAAGTTTAATTTCTAATCACTTATCAAAATACGACTTCTTCTTCTTCTTGTATAAACCAATTTTTATCCAGACCCACTCATAGCTATGGAGCCCAGTCTTCTTTGCAGTTTGTGCTCATTTATTACATTAAAATACTATCAAGCTAGACGATGCAGCTGTGGATCTGCCTAAAGATCTACATTAAACCTTCATTTCAAAAACAAACGTTCGTTCTAGCCCCGCCCCGGATTATGTATAAGATGTGAAATGCTATAAATAAATCACTTGTGTCCGCCAGTCTCTACAGTAATAGTAAGTTATCCGACTGTTATCTCTTGTTTGTGGTTCCATCCAATAAAAACATTTGTTCAATTCACGTTAGCGCAGCCCGGGACTTCGGTCTAATGATTGAGCATTTTTGTTTATCTTCTCATAAGTTCATGAAAAGTGTGGCATTTACATCGGTACGAAACATGATCAAATATTTGAGGCAAGAGGAAGCCATCAAAATTGATGAGCTGCTGTTCAACGAGTACAAATTCAGCGTAGATCAATTAATGGAATTGGCTGGGATGAGTTGTGCCGATGCGATATCGAAGTGTTATCCGGATAAAAGACGCGTGCTTGTTGCCTGTGGTCCTGGTGAGATTAACTCCTTCATTGATTAACTCCTTCATGTTTGTTCATTGATTTGTTAATTGTTGTTTCATTGGTCTGTTGTTGTTTGTTTAAATTGCTTAAAAAAATTTCGGGTTGTTTAATTCAGTCTGTATTGCTCTAGTTGGACTGTAAGCGGTAAAACCCAAGAATAGGGACTGTTGTCACTGATAAGTGCAAGTATCGATAGTACGCTCTGTCGAGCGCACTATCGATATACGCGAAAAAACATTATAACCCTGTCCGCCATATTTGTTTTTATAAAAACGAGAGAAAATACTAAATTGAAATAAACTTAAATCCCCTTAAATGGGTCCCAGACCCATTCCAATCGATTCAGGGTCCAAACTTTAGTGGAAAACTATACCCCACACGCCTAGGTAGCAGAAATCCCGAAAACACATATTCAAAATGGGTAATAAATACCCAATTTGACCCATAACTTCTTCCAGTGGGTGCCAATCGTTCTGAGACCCATTTAATTGGATTCAGCGTCCAAAATTTAGTGGAAAATGACACCCTACTCGCCTAGATCGCCCAAAATCTCGAAAATCCATTTTTCAAAAAACATTTTGACCCCTACCCCCCTTCCCACCAAATTTGGTCCGATCGGGCTGAAAAGTTTCGAGGACCCATCTCGGCTGGGAACAGACCCCTGACCCAAATTTCAGATTTTTAGAAAATTTTCTACTACCAAAAACGGCGTGGACGGCGGACGGACTTTGACCTTTTTTGATCAGGACATCATGAAATGTCCAGAAAAAAATTTTGAGCCGAATTGGAGAGGTTGACCATTTGCATGAAAACAGGTTGATTATTCAAAGAATAACCTACCAAAAATAAATAATAAAAATAAAATAAAATTATTGGAACAGTGTTACTTAAGTAATAACAAAATGAAAGGCATCCAAATAGTATCGATAGTCACCGTATGCGCGGTATCATTGCTATCAGTTGATTACGTGACAGCGGTCCCTATACTTGGGTTTAGCCCTGTAAGCTTAACAATCTGTTCGCTTTAACAATCTTGCAGCAATACCTTCTATGTTTAAAAAAGCTAAGTAGATGATGGGTTATAAAGAGTAGGAAATTTCGGCTCAGCCGGTCAGATAAGGTTTTCAAGGATCAATGTAGACACAGTATTTGACAGAAGCCTCCCCCCAATCGCCGAAGATTCTAAAAATACTAACTGGCGTGGGTTTTCTTGCGTTATACGCACGCAGTTAAATCCCATTTTTGGTTGGTTGGAGGAGCCATTGGGGCTAAGCGTTCAGCCATGAGATCGGGATTCGTGTGCTCATCGTTGCTTAGCAAGACCGCTCTTTTTACTCTCTGTGCGAGTTTAGTTAGTGGCCTGGAATTCTAACTCCCAGAAATTCTTTCATTGCTTTTCTTTGGCTCCACGGGTGAATGTAGAAGGACCCCCTCATCCCCTGTCACCCTGCGAATGGGGATTTTTAGCGCTCAGCTAGGGTATCGTCTTTTCTTATGTACATGCGCATTGAGCCTAATCCTGCACTACAGCCTTGAACTCACTGATGATTTGGAGAAGAAGAATTGAGTTTATTGGGCCATGTGGAAGACTTCAGTCTAGAAGGCACGACATACAGACAAGTCTTCTTATAGTTGTAATATGAAAGGTAGAAACTATAATTTGCAGCATCGCTCGCTTATTTGGTGTTACATTGTCTACTTTTCTAGGTAACAATGGTGGTGATGGATTGGTTTGTTCGAGGCATTTGAAACATTACGGCTATCATCCGACTGTCCTCTATCCCAAACAGCCTGACAACGAGTTATACCAAAGGCTCGCGCATCAGTGCAAGACCGTCGACATTCCTGTATTGACGTCGATTGAGGAGTGTGGTGACGTCGACAAGAAATACGACTTGCTCGTAGACGCTCTGTTTGGGTTCAGTTTCAAGCCCCCAGTCCGCCCTCAATTTGTGCCCGTCATAGATGCGTTGCGAAACACCAAACTCCCCATTTGCAGTATTGACATCCCTAGTGGTTGGCACGTTGAAGATGGAAAGCCCAACGATGGCATTCAACCGGAATTGTTGATTTCGCTAACAGCCCCCAAACTCTGTGCTAAACATTTTTCAGGAAAATTTCATTTTTTGGGTGGTAGGTTTGTACCTCCGTCATTGGCTGCACAGTACAGTCTGAACTTGCCCTCTTACGAAGGAAGTGACAAATGCGTTTCACTTAATTGACCAATTTATCGTAATTAACTCTTTAAAAAGATAGCTTTGTTCGAAAGACTGTTGGGCTAATATTTTGTTAATTAAAGTCAAAACAGAAGTGCCTTCACTTCTTCAATTTTGATTTTATTACACTGACTAAATATTATTTAACCTAACAATACCTGATTCATTACTGTATCTTGCTTAGCATATTGAACATTCTTTTTGTTGTCTCCTCTTACAAGTAATGATTAGCAGTGTCATGCAATCAGTAAAATATATTGTTATATTTTTTGTAGTTTTATTAACCTCATCAAGAAAAAAATGCTGAAGTCACAAACATGTCTCATTCAATACTGACTTACATATATATTATTACAATTAATACCTTTCTTAGGTCCCCAAAGTGGGATACCCAATGTCCTTGACAGAAGAGACTGAAGGAAAAAGGTGCATAAGATAGAATGACACATCACGTTTGGATGTTTTTGTGATTGCATATTCACAGATGGTGGTTGTCTATAACTCAGATCCACTGTAAAAAGTATGTTCATGGTATGTACATTTGAATGTATTGCTGTACCAGCCAAATTGGTTTAAATTGGTACTTCTAGTTTGTTTCAAGGGAGGACAATGCAAACCATTGGGTACAGCATGTGCAACTCTGAAATAGACACAGAAGTGTATAATGGTGAATATGAAAAGGTTGGTATAAAAACTAAATTATACAAAAGTCTATAAAATTATACAAAGGTCAGTAGCCTGAGACTTACTGTTGTTCCTCTTGGCAGCACATTTGAGTAGACACTTGTTGGCATAAGTGTTGAGGTCAGAGCCGCACACTGGCCTGTACTCCCGGGTGCAAGGGCAAAGGTCTTCATTTTGTTTCTCCTGTTAAACAATTTGGTGTGCATCTATTAATTGTTTCTTCTACTTGAGATAATTTTACTTACTGAAACCTTGAACCATAACATACTGCCTTCACATACAAGGAACTCATCTAATTCTGCGCCGACATTGTTAGTTTCCTCTTTCTTAATTGCTATAGATCATTTTTATGAGGCAAATGCTTTTGTTTAGAATGGGAAATTTCTTGGGAACTTACATATTCCTGGAACATATTGGGTTTAGTGTCACAGTTATCTTCAGAAACCACTGTCAAACCTATGATGATGAAAATAAGCAATTATTTTTTGAACTTCAAATTGTATAAAATGCAATAATATATTTTTTTAATTTAAAAACTTTTACTATTTAAAAAATTTAAGATAAATCAAAACTGACCAGGGTACTTCTTGGCAGCACATTTGAGAAGACACAGGTTGGGGTATGTTAGATGATCTGATCCACACACTGGCTCATACTCCCTGGTGCAGACGCAAAGGTCTTCTTTCTGGTTTTTCTGTTTGCAAATTATGTGTTTAAAGGGAGGCATAATGGATCATAATATCTTGTACAAATATCTTTAGGTAATTAGTGAACATCTCTTTTCCTTTCTACTGGGAAGGTTTTTTATCTGGTGATGAACCAAAGGTTGCTTTGAGTGTGCACTTGCATTTTTGCCAAAGGATTTCAGTATATCACTATTTGAGAGACAACATTTGATCAGTAAATACTTAATTAGGATGGTGAAATTATTTTGGGAAGAACTTACAAATTCCTGGATCATGACAGGTTTTGAGTCACACCTGCCTTCAGAAACCACGGTCAAACCTATTATGGTAGAAAGATGCAATTTTGTAACTTCAAATTGTATAAACGCAGTAATAAAAGGTTGGATGTAGTCCAAAAAATTGAAAATAAATTAGAACTTGCCAGGGTGCTTTTTGGCAGCGCATCTGAAGAGGCACCGGTTGGCATATGTTTGATGATCTGATCCACACACTGGTAAATACTCCCTAGTGCAAAGGCAAGGGTTATTCTGTAGGCAAAAATTATGTGTGTTAGTTGAACTTTTTTTGTTATTCACCTTGATCATTTCATTGTATTTCCATAAGATCTTGTATGATATCCCCCATTTTCATGCAAAAGTTGTGTTTCTTTGAACAGGAAATTAATATTGGTGCTTACAAATTTTTCAATCATGACAGGTTTTGAGTCACAGTTATCTTCAGAAACTACAGTCAAACCTGCAATAATAATAAGCAACCATCATGGCAGCCTTTAAAAATTGTATAAATTGTTCTTTATTTGTTGCATCAGTAACCTAAAAACAGGCCTGCAATGGCCACAACAAGTTGCACAAGAGCTCTCACCAGGGTACTTCTTGGCAGCACATTTGAGTATACACTTGTTGGCGTACATTTGGTGATCAGACCCACACACTGGCATGTACTCCATAGTGCAAATGCAAATGTTTTCATTCTGATTCTCCTGGGATAAAACATTGCCAGAGTTATCATTTAAAATTGTCATGTTTTCATAATTTGCTGCTTACTTTTGATTACATAAATATAGTACCACAATTCAGCTGATCTTTTTAACTTTCACCTAAAACTTCCAATTTTCATGGATTCGCTTCTAGGATGTGGCAGTAATTAGAATACTTACAACCTCCTGAATCATGACAGGTTTTGTGTTGCACTCATCTTCAGGAACTTCAGTCAAACCTACAATGACCCAAAAAAAACAAGTTGTATGTCAAATGTGTTGGGGAACATTGAAAGAATGTCAGAAAATTGATATGCAGCAATATCCTAATTTTGTGATTTATTGTGCCAGTTAGATGCAGGTCTACTTGGCAAAGCAGCACAGCATGAACCTGTAACTTCTCGCACAACTTGCAAAGGTACAACATTTTGAAGTTTGATGATTCCCATTACAATGAGATAAGGCTGTTTGATTCAGCTTTTACTGAATTGATTATTTTTTAAAGATTCATTCATGTTGGCAAAACAGTGGCAACTCTGACTCACCACAATAAAATCTGTGGAATATGGCTACTTCCTTTCTCTTCTTCATGAAAATCATTCAACCATATCTCATTGGGTAATAGCTATGCTTTTTATGAGGAAAGTAGGAAAATACTTTTTTTAAAAGAATGACCACTCACCAGGGTTCTTCTTGGCAGCACATCTGAGAACACACTTGTTGTCATACATTTGGTGATCTGATCCACACACTGGCATATACTCCCTGGTGCAGATGCAAATGTCTTCTTCCTGGTCCTCCTTTTGTCAGGAAAATTCAAATAATACTGCAGGCTTACTACAAATAGGGTGATGGAGGTAGGCAATAAAAAATGCCTTCCTCTCTCTCTAAGTAATACATTGATCTTTATTATCCTGTTGAAATTCTAATAGAATTATCAGACCATGGAGTGTTTATATGTGGAGAAACAAAAAAAGGGCACTCACTAATTTCTTGATCAGCTTGGTGAATGGGGTGCACGGGCCTTGAGAAACTACAGTCAAATCTGCAAAAATGTTGAAATGTTATGTGCCTGTATTCTTAAAGATACCATGCACCCCAGAAGTCTATAAAATTATGCATGGAGTCCTCACTCTCCAAAGCATTTGCGAAGAAGAGTCCTTTTTATTGACTTACGTTCATTGTTTTCGACGTTGTGACAGCTCATGGAACAAGCACTTGGGAAGGTTTTGCCGTTGGAAGCGCACACTGGGGCGTAAATGAATGGGCAAATGCACTCATTGCGTTCCTGGAAATTGAAAAGTTGACTTTTCAAAAGCTTTTCGTTGCTGGTTGAAGAATACTCTTGAGTTCAAACAGTTCCCCGCATCTGGGCGTATTATGGGCCTTTGATAGCTTGTTTTGGTTTTGTGTTGCTTACACACTTTTGGAATAACAGGGTTTAGGAAAATACATACCTACATTTTACTTGACTTTTGTATTTGGCGAAGAAACCATCACTGACAATATGAATACATAATTATCAAGCTTCATGATGATAAAGCTTGATAATTGCTCGTTTTGCAACTCCTGTTGTGCTGCTCATTCTGCCCCCAGCACTGCATGTACAATGTATGAACGCAATAAACGCAGTTCGGAAAAATTGCCTTTACTGATTGTTACCTTTAAAAAACCTTAGATTTAATTTAAAAGTTGATTAATATGAACATTCACTTACACCTATTGCGACGCCTGCCATGGCCACAACCACAAGGAGGGTGACAAATGAAATCATTGTGTCTGTTGAAAAGATACAACTTTGAACTTTCAGAATAAAATAGGATTGAACACTTAATCATAAATCCACTTGCAATATTTTCATTATAGTATTTTGTGGAGGATTTACCTGCTATGTTTGAGCAACGTGGAGCGACAGAGGAACAGTTCATTCTGAACAACTTTTTTATACGTAAAGGCAAGCCTATCAGCTTCTTCAAGAACAATATTATTATTTGATCATCAAAACAGAAAACAAAGGAAGTAAAAGCTGGATGTACTCATTGTGAAGTAATTGGTATTGTAGAGAAGCTAAAATTTAATTAATTTTATCTGAATGGCTCAAATAGTGGTAAAATGTTATTACTCTTTGGAGAGGCAACATGATGATTTAATTTCTCACAAAGATGAGTGCTTCAATGTTCGTGAAACATAAAATAGCTACTTGAACTATTCGATTAGTTTGTCTGTATGTTGTAGTAGGTATCTTATCTTAAATTGATTTGTACCTACCCACTTGGCTGTGTCAGGTGATGAGAAGTGGTCCTTGCACGATCTCAATTTATTGCCACTTAGATGTTGCTATTTGCGTGAATGACGATGAAAACCACTCAAATGTGACTGCAGAATACGTGTGGAAGAAAGAACTGTAAAGTGAACTAAATGTAGAATGAGGGGGATAAATTACTTGAGTGAATTCGAAATATGTGCCCTGGGCCCCTAAATGTCTCTTGTCGTCTCATGAAAAAAAAAACAAAATCTAGGTGAATTCTTCCACACTGCTTCATTTTTCTTTGCTGTTGCTTTCTTGTTGAGCTTACAGAAAATGCTGCCTTCGTGATGAAATCACTATACAAAAACATGGAGAAAATAGGGAAAGCGGTGGGTGTGGCGTGTCACGGACCCATTTCAATCGATTCAGCGTCTTTAGTCGAAAATAATCCGCCTCACGCGTAGATTGTCGAAGATCAATTTTTCTAAATACATATTATGACCCCCAAATTTGGTCCGATCGGGCTGATAAGTTTCGAGGACCAACTAAAGCCAGAAACGGGTCCCTGACCAAAACTGCAGATTTTAGAGTGTCTACTACCAAAATCGGCGGACGGCTTTTGCTTATTTTGATCTAGACACCTTGAAACCCCATGACCGAGGAATTCAGCTGATAGCCCACCATTAGCTGCGAGGATTCGAGTCCGAGGATCCTTCAGCGACTGCTGTATCGAGAAGTCTTTTTTGAAGAAGATATCATCCGATACGACTTAATAGAGGAGGTGCACGGTACACACCGGGAAATTTCGAGAGAAGAGTGTACCTACGAGCACACCACCACAAATACCCAAGGTATTTATACCGACATTTTAATAGTATTAGTAGGGCCGTTTATAACTCGAGAACGGCTGAACCGATTTAGATGATTTTGGATTAGTCTGAATCCTTACAGCACTGGTTAACAGAATATGTATCAAGATATGAGAAAATCATTTAGGGCTCCATCTCATTGTACTCTACTGTTTTTCCATAAGCCCAATGTATAATCACCATGACAACGGTAAACACCTAAACCTCTGCAATGGCCAAAGTTCTAACAGCAGCTAAAACGACGAATCTGACGACGCTATCTGGGACGAATGCACATTGGCGCACGAACGCGCGTTAGACAAGAATCAAGATCGACTTCTGCTGATGAAATTAACGTTTGCCTCAAATCGTCCAATTTTCGGCATAAAGTGAATAAACTTAGGTGGTTAGGAAACATGAGAGTTGCCTCTGCTGAGGATTTCTTCAAGCAATTGCTGAATATCGGTAATGACCGTGTTCCTGTTGATCAAGCGAATTAATTTCATTTGCACCAAATTTTTGCAATTTTGTCTCACCAAAAGAGGAGCTTATCGAGAATGTATTCCCAAACATGATTGCTAACCACAAAAATAAGGAATGGCAAAGTGAGCGAGCTATTTTAGTGGCTGCGAACAAGGATTTAGATTACTTTAACTTTGAAATTCAGAATGTAATAGTTGGTACTCTGCATTCATTTAAATCCGTTGACTGTGTCACTGACAAAAACGAAACTACCAATTATCCGACGGAATTTTTTAACTCCTTGGACGTGCCTGGCTTACCACCAAAACTATGCAATGGAACGCGTTTGGTGATAACAAAATTGATGACCAATGTGATTGAAGCAATGATATTTAAAGGATAATTCAAAGGTGAAGAAGTCCTTATTCCGAGACGCCTCGGATGTGATGGAATGATGATTGGGTCAGTAATTAAAAAAAAACAACGGTTTTTGAAAAAGAACGATTGAAGCGGAGGCCACTGCAAATTAAATTCCTCATCGTTCCTCATCTTTTACCTCTGGTGTAATTGGCGAAAAATACAATAATACATTCCAGGATGCTGACAATTATTAGCAACACGAAATAATGTTTGGGTTTGTAAGATGATTCTACCTCCACGCAGGTGAAGGCTCGTCCAATAGAAAATTCGGGTAAATTGGATGCGCAGCTCCTGGGGTGGTCCCGTTCGACGTAGCCTCTCGTGAAAAGACATAGATTTTCCATTATTTCTTGAACCTGTCAGATGGTAGATGGTTACAATCGATACCAGATATATAACGTCAATAGTTTAACTGAGCATACGCTTCAGTGTTTTTGAACCTAAGTCAAAGTTTTAAAATACCTACTCACCTATCTAAAAATCTTTTATTGACTACATAACTGAATGTAATCAAGTACTAACCATAATAATAAATATCACCCTATCTACTTACTTCATCGTAGCATGAAAACGCTGCAAATTACCACATAATAGTTATAACGGGAAAACAGTTAACACGCCTAGGTCGCCAAAAATCTACATTACTCATATACACCCTAATTAGCATCCAGTTGCAGCGTTCGGGCTAACGATGAGTTGTGCACAAGTGGACTAGGTATAAGCAAAATTTTAGATTTTTTAGCCCGGTTGGCGGACTGACGTTTTGAAACTGAATCGGACAGTTCTGACAGTTCGGGATGAACTTTTTTTTTGTCAGTTCGAAAATTAGGTAGATATTCAAAAATCGACGCTACTCACCTGTCCATCATTTCCATTCATTGGCTCATAGCAGTGACTGTTGTCTACGACAGTCAGATCTGAAATGATGGATCCGATGACATGAGGAAATATAACTAAATTGAATAGTAAATTTATAAATTGGCTCACACCTTTGAAACTATCGTTCTTTTGCCCTTACTATCGTTCTGAAGCTCGTTATGACACCAAACCATGCACTCGCTCGGGAAATATTGCCCATTTGATGTACAAACGGGATCGTCGGTCACAGGACAAGAACACGTTAGCGTCTGCTGAATTTGGTTCATCTGTTAACATAAATTCGCTCATAGTACCAACAATATTCAAACGTTGTTCCTTGGTTGTCGACATAGCTGGTCTTGTCAATAAAAGAAGCACATTACCGCAGTATGAGTGGATAAGGTATAATATCTGAGGTTCCAGAAGGAAGTATCTATCTGTTATGTGTCGGAGGAAGGATAGGCTATAGTCAGAATATGAATTTCTGACTTTTATTCTAAATTGTAATTGCTTCAATATCCTTAAATATTTTGGATGGTCGTTTTTTTTATTTGTTTAATGTGGTAGGAGGGTCAAAATCTCGAAACATGTGAGGAAAATGAGGTGCGAAAAGATAAAGAGATGGCTGATTCACTACTTGGGGAAAAGCAATGGCGTGTTTTTTCTAATTTTTTAACATTGTAAGATAAGAAATTACTGATATAAAAACTCAAGGGCTCGTGCAGCCTATTTAAGTAGCCTATTTTTTTTAATGTGGTCATTCACTTCCTTGCAGCCTACATCTGTACAAGGTAAGATCATACGTACATTAAACTAATGTGAAACTTGTATCAAAAAGAAACCCCAAGTACGGCCTAATGTCACATTTAGGCCCAGCGACACGGCCATTTCAAATTATATCCATCGACACTAAAGGAGGTTTAGGTGGGTCCCGATCCACAAAAAAGTACATGCATCTATTGGTGGACCATTTTACACGATATGCGTACATTCTCACGTCGAGAACTCAAAGTTCTAATGATTTTATCAAGCTAGTAGAAAGTTTTGCCAAAACCCACATCGGCACAGTACTAACGAACCAGTACCCAGGAATAAACTCCACTGAATTAAAAAAAAATTTAACAAAAGAAAACATAAAACTCACCTTTACTGCTGTAGATACACCATTTTCGAATGGGTTGAATGAAAGATTAAATCAGACTTTGGTAAACAAAATAAGATGCGCAATTAATGAAACCAACAGAAAACAAGCATGGAAAAAAAAAAAAAAAAAAAAAAAAAAAAAAAAAAAAAAAAAAAAAAAAAAAAAAAAAAATGCGCACAAATGTGTAGAAAAATATAACGAGACAGAACATACTGCAACAAAGTTCTCTCCAAAATACCAACTGGAAGGAAGCGTAGTAAACATCCTGCCACCAGAATTAAAAAGAGCAAGCACAGCAGAAGACTTACAAAGAGATAAAGGACAAGCAGTGAGCAATACAATAAAATCACATAATTATAACAAACGAATATTCGACAAAGAAAGGAATACAATCTGGAGGTAGGTGATAGAGTCTACATTGAAAATGGGAACCGCCAAAATAGGAAAAACCTGGATGAGTTAAGGACTGGACCCTACAAAATCATCAAGAAGATTTCACAGTCGATATATTTAGTAGACACCGGGCACAGAAAAACGGAATCAAACCTCTACCATATCACGAATCTATCTCCGCTAATGTCAAAATGAACAATTTCGAGGATCACATCTGAAATTGTTCCTATCCGAGGGGGATATGTAAAGAATGTGGAGTGCACTCCCATATTCAAGTAAGGAGCGTCCCCGTTTGAAATTCACCCCGTTACCGAGAAAGCCGACGGGAGCGCTAAGGACGGCGAAACGGGAAACCACCAGTTATCAGACGAGACCATGGAATAAGTATTATACTTATTCCTTATATAATATTATATAATAATATATAATATTATAATACTTATTCCATGTCGCTAATCAAAACAAAAACCGGAATAAAGGCTTTTAATGCCGTTTCTTTGATTTTTACAGGTGAGTTGAATTGTTCATTTATTGAGATTTGGAAGTTACATAATTTCATTGTTAAATTAACTTGAAATAAACCTTTGATTTTTACAGAGAAACTCAGAACTGCCTGTATCTCTCCTAAAGATCTGAACTAGATCTTATCATTATATGTAGTTCAGAGATTGGCGAGTAGATTTTGATTGGTTAATCCTTGAATAATCAACCTATGTTTTCATGCAAAAAGTCAATCTCTCCGGTTAGGCCTAAAAATTGTTTCTGGGTGTTTCAAGGTGCCTAGATCAAAATAAGCAAATGTTCGACTTAGATAGTAGAATTTTTTTTTTAAATCTGAAATTTTGGTCAGGGGTTTCCGGTTCTAGTTGGTCCTCAAAACTTTTCAGCCCAATCGGACCAAATTTGGGGAGGGGGTCAAAATGTGTATTTAAAAAAATAGATTTTCGATATTTTGACCTCCCCCCAAATGTGGTCCGATCAGACGAAAAGTTTCGAGGACCAACTAGAGCCGGATACGAGTCCCCTGACCCAAATTGTTTACTACCAAAATCGGCATGGACAGCGGACAGACAGTTGCTAATTTAGATTTAGAAACTTTGAAACACTCGGAGAATTTTTGGGCCGAATCGGAAAGATTGACTTTTTGCATGAAAACATAGGGTGATTATTCCAGGAAATAACTCAGCTTACTCATTAGAGCGTCCTTTCTTATAACTCTATTTTTTTCAGGTTTATTGGTGCTCATAAATTCGAGATGAAATTTGCGGTCATCATCCTTTGCATGGCGTTTGCCACCGTCAGCATCGCTGATTCAGGGAGTAACGACTGCCAACAGTTGAAAGAACAGCTTTCCGTAGCTGAAAAAGCCATGGAAGGAGATACAAAAGCGATGAAAGTCGTGGAAAATATGCTGGCATCGGCTACTACTACTATGGAAATTGCTGTTCTCACTCAAGAACTGAAACGTTTGGTGGAAAACTACAAGGAACATGAGGCAAAGAAGGCGGACATTGAGAAACAAATCATCGCAGCCAAATGTTGATTTTACAAACAATTTTTGACGTTTTTTTGCCTTCCTAAAGCCTGGTGTGTGGAAAAAATGAATAAAATCGTTGGTCCGTTATTTGTCATAAATGATGAATGTTCTTTAAGACTGCCTTTCTTTGTTGCTTGTCTTTCGTGCCTGGTATTGTGAGGAGCCTGCAACCTTTTGGCTTACATATTCAAGCGGTTGCTCGCCCGTCGCAACTGTCACAAAACAAAATGAAATTCAAGCGTCCCTTAACAAGCCATAAAACTGTAAAGCTTCCCCTCGAGAACGAATCGTAACGCTTTTCTGCATATAAACAAATTCATCATAGCTGAAACTGTCAACTTACGGAAATCGTCGTGGTGATTATTGATGACGTCATCCCCAGTAAGTAAAACGTACGAATGAAGGCCATTGCAGAGGATTTTGTGTTGTTAACTGGGGACTGAATGTAATACCTTGTTAGGTACCGGCCTTCTCGTAAACTAATCATGTAGACCGCATTATTGAGTGGGTACCTTCCTACATATGGGGGAATGACTATAAACCTACCGATCTCCCATGATATTGACCAAGTGTTGAAGAAATGATTAAGAAAGAAAAAATCTACTTTCAATGAAAACTGATAGCACTCTTCGGTCATTAATCGTGAGATGGCAATCAATTGATCGATTGAGTCTACTGAGCACATTATGAGCGTCATTTTCGGCCGACTCAATAACTAAATGAATGAACGATGAGCTTGCGGTTCTGATGGAACTTATTTTTATAAAAATATTCATCGTTTCTAGGCGAACTCCCAAACAATAGAGGGCTGTATGGCTAGAGTTTACAAAGGATAGCCTATGTAAGCAAAGTAGAACGGGGTCCATTTTCACCTACAAACTGAACCCGTTTGAGGTGATCGGGGTGAGAATGAGTTAGGACCAATTAGGGCTCAAACGAAGTCTATGTGCAAACTTTTAATAAAAAAAAAAAACAAATTTTTTTCTCTTCAAACATTGCAGTGATTTTTTCGGGCCCGGACAGCGGACGGACATTTTGGATTATAAATCTAGACCCTAAATTAAATCGAAAAATGAGTAACTTTTCCGAAAAGATATTAATACGAAAACCAATCTCCTTCTGTGAGAACTGCCGGAGGTGGGAAAAAATGTTAAAAAAATTCTTATCTATTTGTTTGTATACTTGAGGCTAATGATAAGGTTTGTATCGAAGATAAGGTTTGAATGCACTCCTGACGCCTAACGTAGCTCGCCTGAATAGGTAAACTCATTTTGAGTCGGGCGTTGAACGTAATTTTTCCTTTTCCCTATACATCCAACATATTGGTAAGTGATGGCAATTAACAATATTTCTGAAAATAAACGAATTTGTTACCGAGTTTGCTTGGTTGCTTGGGAGAAAATTTGTTACATTCAACATAGCCACATTTCTAGGAGGGGCGGGAAAACCAGTCGGAAGGGATAATTTTTCAAGCTGACTTTTACTATACTAGTGTTCCTCCCCCCCCATCCATCACTCCGCCTAGATGTGGCCATTATGTGCCTATTATGATGGAATAAATTTGCTAACTTATTAGATAAGTGTAGGAAGGATAACGCTGTATTACGTGGTACCAGCATAATTTGAAATTGTTCTGCAGGGGCTTCGAAATGCTCGGACTCAGCGTGTTTGCGTTTTCTGCTATGGCTAGCCTTTTTATTCGAGTAAGAAAACCATAAGAAGCGGAACCGTTATTTAAGTCAATGAGACTTTCAAAAAAAAAAAAAAAAAAAATTGTCTCGAGGTAAAATAGTTCCGCTGATAGTTTCTGTATTGTATTTTATAGAAACCATGTTACTGCCCAAAAGTGAATGATCCAGTTTGCGCTTCAAATGGGCAGACGTTCCCTAGTCTGTGTAACTTGAGATGTTACAACATCAAAAATAATGAGCGTAAGTTATATAGAGAACCATGATTCCTTTTCAACGATGTCATGTGTGGACTATTTGATATGCCTACCAACCTACCCGGTCATAAATTATTATTTATTTGCAGAACTTGTTGAGGTAGAGTTCGGCAGGTGCTCAAGTCAGGTGTCTTCATTGACCTCTTTGCCCGTAAGTTTACTCCATGAAAAGACCCCTTTTATATTATATTTCACTCAAATTATGATCTTACCAGAAAGGGATTCCCGGCGGGCTGGAAATGATAGTAAGATCTCATACCGTATATATATAAACCATGTATTACGATTGCAACATCGCAGGAGGCCAGTTCAACATTCGTCAGCCAACAACCTTTTGAAAGTATGTACGTAGAATTGATAATTCACAAATGCCACCACCCTTCATCGCACCTAATCAACAATTTGTTCAAAATTGATTATAAATTGTGTATGAAATACTTATTTGAATTGATTCAAAATTTCTCGCCAGTAATGGGCTCTCTCATACAGTCTTCCTTTCCTCGTGAACATCATGAAACATTGATATCCTATAAGATCCAGTCCGCCGATATCTTGGCCTACACTTGGAGATCTATGCGAGTGAGGTATCATTTCCAAACTGAATCAATTGTTAGAGGTCATGGAATGATTGTCGCACATCGGAGTAGGACCGATGAGTGGACGGTATATTTTAAAACGCTGCAAATTCGTTCACAGGGGTTGGTTATTCCTCGGACCAGGCGCATGGAGGCTCATTTCAATTGATTCAGCGTCCAATCTTTAGTGGAAAATAATACCCCACACGCCTTGGTACCAAAGATATCAAAAATTCAAAATAGGTAGAGAGATACCCATTTTGACCCGAAACATTTTCCGGTGGGTGCCAATCGTTCCGACGCCCGTCTCATTGGATTCAGCGCCTTAAATTTAGTCAAAAATAATACCCTACAAGTAAAAGTACGCGTACACCAAAAGTGTTAGGCCGAGTCTGCCGTTAATGAAATTTCATTCATTCTTTCTTTGTTAGGCCAACAGCATAATTATTAGCGAAACACACAATTTGTGGAAATGTGACATATTCATAAGGTATGTCTACATTCGTGCGCTGTCCTCTTCCCTTTCGCTTTCAACAAGATGCAAGAGAAGAGGTACAAAGGGCATGCGTTGTTGCGGCCGCCTTACAAGATGCATGCCTCAAGAGTCCGACGCACGCCGTAGCTCATGCGGTCTTATCAACACCTTCACAGTGCGCTATTCCCACGTGTTCGTGATGAAAAATTACGGCGTCAGGCGAAAGAATACTTTGAGGTTTATTGATGAATACTGTAATTCCGGAGCTTAGTCACATGAATAATTCATTTTATACCATCCTAGATAGAAGACAATGTCTGTTTCTACTTAACACCAAAGAAATGTCCCAAACATGGGTTGGGTACCATAGCAGTTGAGAAATAAAAAAATTTTGAGGTTTAATTTGGAGATAAAACATGAGAGACAAAAAAGAAGATCATAGGAGTAGATCGCCATCGTCCTCTTGTCGTCTTGAGTCTCTTCTAAGACCGTTAAATGGGATGAGCCTCGGGCCAGCAGCATGAAGACTCATTCCAATCGACTCAGCGTCCAAATTTAGTGGAAAATTATACCCCACACGCCAAGGTACCCGAAATCTCAAAAACCCAATTTTAAAATAGGTGGTAGATACCCATAGTGAACCACGACCTCTTTCGGTGGGTGCCAATCGTTCCGGGACCCGTCGTGTCTTTTGATCGAATGTTTACAACAAATTTAATGTCTCGAGAGGCATGCCCTGTTGCACGTTGAAAGGGAAAATGAAGTGCAAGTCGAAATGGGAAGCGCACAAGTATATATACATACTTGTTGCCGTGTACTCAAAGACTCAAATTTTCTAGCATTTTCTTTTACACCCAATGAATTCAGGCATTTATTGGTGTTGGAATTCGATAATGCCTTAGTAGCATCGGAAATTTTCATTTTTCAAAGTCAACTACCTAGTCGAAAGCTTTTATATATTCTCAGGAACTCGACTGCTTCGACCGTTGCCCTCCCACACGCCTCCCAGTTTGCGCTTCCGATGGTGAAACGTACGCCAGTGTTTGTGCTTTCAATTGCGTACAGAAAATGAGGAAAGACAAAGGTAAGCGGTATGAGCCCTTTGATTTTCTTTATAAACAACACTATCGGCAGAAACCTTCCTTTACATTGCACAGGTGACATGATGCGTACATAAAAAAAATAATAAGGGCGCTAATCAAAAACATAACTTCAATTTTGTCTCCTCAGTTGGTCTCTCAGTCGTCCACCGAGGTTATTGCCAAAAGATCTCCAATGGGTTTCTTATCAAGGTATGTTTTTGAAGTAACGAACCGTTTTTACGTAAGTGCAATAATAAAAAACACACGGGTTGGTTATTCCTCGAATGGGGGAAACAGTGGGTGTGGCGGGTCCCAGACCCAATCCAATCGATTCAGGGTCCAAAATTTAGTGGAATATAATACCCTACACGCCTAGGCACCAGAAATCCTGACACATACAAAATGGATGGATACATACCCATTTTGACCCATAACTTCTTCCGGTGGGTGCCAATCGTTCTGGGACACACATCATTGAATTCAGCGTCCAAACTTTAGTGGAAAACTATACCCCACACGCCTAGGTAGCAGAAATCCCGAAAACTCATATTCAAAATGGGTAATAAATACCCAATTTGACCCATTACTTCTTCCAGTGGGTGCCGATCGTTCTGGGACCCGTTTCATTGGATTCAGCGTCCAAAATTTAGTGGAAAACTATACCCCACACGCCTAGGTAGCAGAAATCCTGAGTACACATATTAAAAATGGGTAATAAATACCCAATTTGACCCATTACTTCTTCCAGTGGGTGCCAATCGTTCTGGGACCCGTTTCATTGGATTCAGCGTCCAAAATTTAGTGGAAAATGACACCCTACTCGTACGGCGTACGGCAGACGGACATCGACCTTTTTTGATCAGCACATCATGAAACTTCCAGAAAAAAATTTTGAGCCGAATCGGAGAGGTTGACCATTATCATGAAAACACAGGTTGATTATTCGAGGAATAACCAACCAATACAACAAGAAAAATCATGATTCAGTATTAGAGAATGTCAGTCAATCGTGTAGACGCAATATTTATTAAAAGCAAAACTCTATCCCCTCACAGAAATTCAACTGTTTTCGTCTCTGCCCACATCCATACCTCCCAGTTTGTGGGTCGGACGGCATCACTTACGGCAGTGCCTGCGCTCTCAACTGCACAAAGAAGACTAAAAACGATAAAGGTATGCGCATTCCGAACAACGTATTATGTACTTAACTTGAGGATTTATTTAAGAAAATATTTTTCGTAAAATACTACTAAAAATAAAGAATAAAAAATAATAAGTGTATTGATAAATTTACTGATTGATTGAATTAATTGATTATATTTATGAAACCAGGTTCGATCTACCCTTCTGTCCTACTCCGATGTGCCAGGACCCCTAACAACTGATTCAGCTTGGAAATTATACCAAGTTCACTAGCTTAGATCTCCAAAAATCTTGGAAGATCGTTTTCAAAATACTCCCTTATACCTGTACTGTACAATTTTTCGCGGCAATTGGGCTGAAAATCAGAATTATATCTATGTGCAAAACTTCAAGTTGTTTCGGGGCATTTTATAGGTTATTTTTTCAGTCTATTTTTCAAAAAGAGCCGGCTGGTGGGCCAAAGAGACGGTCATGTACGAGTATAGATCCTACCGATAAGTACCTAATTTACATCGGGATCGTTTGAGGAACTTAAGCTCAGTCGCCATCCTAGATTGGGGAAGATATCTGTTTCTGCTCGCAAGGATCAATCGCCTGTTGCTCCAAATAATTTGAGAAGTTTCTCTCATAATTTTACTTTTTCAGTTGACTTGACACTTATTCACCACGGACCGTGTCCTTGAATCGTGAACTCCTGGCAACGAGCAGATTCTTCCTTCAACTAAAAAGGTAAAACTTAGAAGCTTTCTATTTTCAATTACTCAAGACTAATAAGTCAAGAATAAAGTTATATTGAGCATTGCGCCAGAGATCGGTTCAGCTACCCGGGTCACAGATGCAACAATAAGAAATTGGTTCCCTCAAATGATCAGGTTGGCTCGTCAGCGTGTGAAAAACATGCAATCAAAAGAGTAATTATAATTTCTATTATGAGTTCTTACGTATGGAAACTCCTTCGATCGAGCAAAACCGCAGATTCAAAACACAGGTACGTAGTTTGTTTGAAGTATAATTAAGCAAGTTCTTTCTTTTACAATTGAAAGAAATCGAGGTTAGTATACAACATTAAACTAAAAGTACATCGCAGTAACAATCGCAGGACCATAGCAATATTGTCGGTTCCATTAAACTTATCCGTGTATCCAACAAAAAAGGTATGTACATTGTGCAACCTTAAAATGACCAACTCTTTACGTACAGTAGATATAGAGCACAGAGTCAACCTAAACAAAATAAGCACAGAAATATGTATATGGAATTAATCTCAATTGGCATCTCAGATGCTCAAGTTATTAATGTAAAATTATTCTGGGAGCTCAGTCAAGCCTTCCAAGGATTTCGTCAGTTGTTCTGCCGCGTCTTTAGCGTTTTGGGCCAATAGGTAATCAGGTGTTCCGGCAGGTTCCAACGACAAGATGTCGGCCGTTTCTTCCAAAGTAGATATTATTTGGTTAACTTCCTGTTTGAATTTCTCCGTATTGATGACCTTCAATTGAAGCTTGGTCCGGGTCATCATCAATTGGCAAGCGTGGATTTCGAACAGCAGCCTTCCTGTTGGGATGGCACCAAATAAGAACGATGGAATGCTGGAAGGACTTTGTCTCCTACGGGCGAGCCATTTTTGTTTAAGGATCGTGATTATCTGTTATAGACCCTAATAGATAAGCTGGTTGTAATAAGGAGTGGCCGAAAAATTATTGGCTGTTTCTTATTATCCTTAAGGGAGCATTTTGTCGGTGCTGAACCGAGATCCTACTCTTATTAGTTATTAGACAAGTTCTGATACTGTGTTTGAATAAAACGAGGGGCTAAAAATGTGAATTAACCAAGGGGAGAAAAGATACAAAAGAAGGAGATAGCCTTGGTTGGTAATAAGTGGTTTCTCAAGAGTAAATACCGTGTATCTACGATAACCGTACTGAAACAACTTTTTTTAAAGCTTTTGAATTGTCAACACTTGATAGAAACGAGATATTTTTCAAGTACGACCGAGAAGAAGAAACAACTGTTTTCTAGACTTCATTACGTGAGAAGTACATATCCTTGTGGGAATCGACAACAAGATTGTGTACACATTCCTAGTTCGATAGCCGAAAATGAAGTGAGGGGAGCGTATCCGTTATCCAACCAAGAACAGGGGAACGAAATTCCATTCCACGGATATCCTTTGGCTTTTTCAATTAGTAGCAGTGATGGACTGACAGCCGATCAGCACTAACGTACGGGACCGTTTGAACAGCAGAGGAGGATTTTCTCGTTCAGAGTTTTCTCAAGCTGGCCTCAGAAATTAGACGAGTTTCAACGAGGAATGCTTAAATTTAGGTGCACCCACTGGACACGCGTACACATTACCGAGCTATTCCCGGGTCATCAGCTTGTTTATTATAATTTTTAAAAAATCATTGAAGAGTAGGTATTACTAACAAGAAATGCATTTAGGCAATATCAAAAAGCAATGGTCCTACCTCTCATTCGAGTTTTCCCAGGCTCGACTATCGCTAAAGTTTCCAGCAATTGTTGTCCGAATTGGGCTTTCCTCTCCAGGATAATGTCGGGCAACATATCAATGGTGTAACCCTCTACTCGTCCGTAAAGTTGAATTAAAATGTGCGCGATGGAAGCATTGGCGGCGTGGCGAGGGTGAAGAGAACTTTTGTAATTTCTTAGAAGCTGAAAATACAAACAGGATACTAAGCTCAACAAGGACCGAGTATGCCCTCTGTCAAGACAAGATGGCATCTCTTTAGCATTGCATATCGTTGCAAATTTCGAATAAATTATTTGTTATTGATGGACGATTTCAATGGAATCTCTCCTTTTCACGGGAAGAATAATTCACAACAAGAAATGAAAATTCGGAGAACGGGGAGAACACAAGAATGTTTTAAAAGAATTCAAAGTAAATATTGGATAAAGTTCTAAGAAGTATCAATTTCGGAAGATTTTACGAAAATAACGTGATTTTTGAAAGATTTACGTTAATACAACTTGATTTTTGGTTGGAATTGTAGCAAAATATGGACATTTGATTCATTCCCAAAAACTACACAGCATTCAGAACAAATTATAAAAAAAGTTGTTATTAACTCTATGAATATATATATTCATAAAGTTAATAACAACTTTTTTCACATATATGTGAGTTTTGGTGGATTGTGGGATAGTGGCTTTGTTTTATTTGTACTAACTCATGTTTTATTCGTATGTATTCATCTCAATACCCTCGTTACTATGGACCGAGTCGGTTATTGCTGTTTATCCATCAGTAATTATGTTTGAAGTACTCAAGAATTAGTCTAACGTCTTGTCAGATGGAGACAACAATATGATCATAATAAATATGTAAAGATCTCCGCCCATCCTGTAGGCTACTCGACCATCGGTCGTTCGACTTCGGACCTTGTTGTGGCACTTATCAGTGAGAAGAAGATTACTCGGGTTCGTAAGTCAGTTGTGGTCGGTCCTCTGAAGTATTGTACATAGCGGTATTGTCGAGATGTGTTCGTCTGTTGGAATCAACTTGGTTTTCGATTTTCAATAAATCAGTTGAGCATCGAGCCATTTCGTGTTTCGATTTGTGAACTCCTATTCCAGTTTTACAAATCGAAAACCAAGTTGATTCCAACAGACGAACACAACTCGACAATACCGCTATGTACAATACTTCAGAGGACCGACCACAACTGACTTACGAACCCGAGTAATCTTCTTCTCACTGATAAGTGCCACAACAAGGTCCGAAGTCGAACGACCGATGGTCGAGTAGCCTACAGGATGGGCGGAGATCTTTACAAATATACAACAGCATGCCACCATACAATCATTTAACGGTATTCATTACAAGGAGGTACCTTCTCAGCAAGTTCTAATTTTTCGGGGCCTGGCTCCATGTATTCCAACTGTACGAGCTCATTCTGCATTTTCAAATACAACCTCTGTACGAGTTCACCAGCCAGAGCTTTATCACAGTGGGTGCACTTCCATCCAGCTAGGGGGTCTGTGAATAACGAACCAGGCCAATCATGTTAAGTGGTAATTAGGTGTCCATTGTTGGTTAGATCGTGCTGATTCGTTTTTTCTTTTTTTCTGTGCCAATTTGCGTGACAGTTACACTTTAATTTCTTCTTCAAGCCTCACCTAACGGCGAAGATGACAAGATGAGCCCGTTGTCGCAAGATGGACACTTGATGGAACTCAAATGTGACCCAAGCTCTTTAGGGTCTTTGCATCGGTCGCAATCACAGTCGAAGTATTTTGTGCTCTTGAGATTGGCCCGTCTGACCATCGTCGCGTCCAAACTGCTTGTGTACGAACAGAAGATCTCTTCACCTTCTTTCAAATCTACGGTGGCCCTCACAACCATTCTAAATTTAAAAAAATTAATTAACTGCTTCTTTTTGTTTGATAATATACGTTTAGGTGTGGAAGGATGTATTCACAAGCATTTTTATAATACATTTTTAATAATAATCCGACGACCTGATGACTTTTTCATTTGCACGAGACAACAAAATATGAGCAACTTCCTTTGGACAAGACACACGTTAACACAATAATGTAGTCGTCCAACAAGATTAACTTGTATGAAATATTGCGGAAAATTCTGTCAATTTGAGTATTCCTTCAAAAGATCAATGAATTACCTGAAGTCGCCTGGGAAAATGGAGTGGGTCGTGTTCGCCACACAGTTGTGAGAAGGGGTGCTTGCTTTTGGATACAACCCACGGATCGGAACTGACGTAAAGGGGTCTGGAAGAATTTCAAATGAATTTATTTCAAGGATTCCGCACAGTCTTCTTATTAGGTCTTCGGGAAATCTGTAATCACCAATATAATTTGTTAAAACCTCACCGTTTTGATTGGTTATTCTCTAAATAATAAGTTTTCATGCCTGAACAATCTCTCCGGAGAAATTGTTATTAGCCGTTTACATCATATTGAAAGTCCAAAATCGAAATTTCCGTCCGCCTTTTATGGCAGTAGGAGTTTACCGAAAGATGTTTGGTCAAAATAAGTTGAGGTATTTTGAAAATGGGAATTCAAGACTTTTGGGTTCGTTTATTACGAAGTTTTGGACGCTGAATTGATTGAGATTGGTTTATGACCGACTGCCACTAACGGAAGCAGGACTTAGTATTTCGAAAATGGGTACTTGTATGGTGTTTTTCAATGTCACAATAACTCTTTCATTTCTAGGGTTAATACCGAACATTTTTGAGTTACTTTTTTCAAACATTCCTAGAGGTTTTTAATAGTGTTGTTCTGTATACACAACAAACTGTTTGAGTAACTTGTAGGTTAACGCCACAATTTCAACAACCAATACAAGATCATTCAATGATTTCTTTTAGCTTTTTGCCTCTCTCAATAAATTCAAGTTCACGCACCGATCAGCCAATTGGCATTTGTCTCTGAGGAAGTCCACGACGTTGATCTTTTCAGCTTCCCAGAGTTCGACATTCGATTGGCGCAACTGATTATGGTCCATCATATGCAGAATGTGCGAGTCCCAAACGTCAGGCTGGCGTTCTTTGGCAAGTAGAGCTCTAAGTGGAACGATACACTCAAATTGCGGACCAGCTTCAGCATCGACGTTATAAGTAACACCAGATTTGGCAAACACTTGGCATTCATAATCTCGGTGAAATGTTTTGTCCGAACAGGTGGGGCTGCAGATTGGCCACCTAAAATACAGAGTAATTTTAACATTAAAAGAAAAATTATCAGGCTATAGATTTATTTACTATTCCTTTTTTGAGAGTTTATTTACCTGCATTTTTCGCACAGGGCCGGCTCTTCCATGTAGCGGTAACATCCGAGGCAGCATAGCGCCGAGTCCAGTTTTGGCCCAACTACAAACGGCATTTCCGATAGAATTTCTCCCCCAGCTGGGACATTTTTCTTGATTTTGGCGTATCTGAAGAAAAATCATTTTTGAGAAATTTCAGAATAAGCTATCGGTCAAAGGTTGAGGGGTCTACGCACTATTCACATTTCAGGGAAGCGTTTAAGTCTAGCCAAACACACAATGTTTGTGCGAGGGGATGGAAAAACGGCCAGCAATTTACAGTGCATGGCGTGAGTGCAGTGCATTCATTATACTACGACACGACGTGGCCACATTGTTTGGTCCACATTGCATGCTGCTCTTCTATTAAAAAAAAGTGGCGTCTACACATACATGGAGAGTTACTCTCTAGTAACAATTTTATAGCTCATTTCTATCGAGGAAAATTGTCAAATCATTATTTTCCAAGATTGTCGACAAAACATGGACTATACATGCTAAACAGAGATAAAACCAGTCTAGAAGGGGAAGGGGGGAAGCGGCGTCTCGAATTTTGGCGGGAAATGAGTTTTTTACAATCTACGGTTAGTACATAGTTTGTTCCATACAGTTTCTTTTGACTGGTGAGCCGCGTGTATAATTGTAAGAAATGAACGGACAACGTACGAACTCTTCAAATACAACGAAATATGTCCCTACGTCATGCAAGCAATATTATTGAAATAGCTTTATTGCGGCAAACCTTCCCCATCTCCTCAACGCAGACCTCGTAGGATATTCGCCGTCTTTGAGATCGCTGATGAAAAGAAAACTTGGGTTAGTAACTACTTAAAATTTAAGGCGGTAAAATTAAAGTATAAGATAACCTTGAAAAATAATTCTTCCTTCGAGTACGTGACAATAATAATATAAAATAAAACAATAATAACGGGGTCTCTTGCGCTTATGAAATGCGATTACTCTACTACAACTGTTCCAATCAAATGAATATATTGAAAAACACCTGTTAACTATCACAGTTAAATTCGAAAGATGAGGGTGGTAAATAGACACTAATACAAAATACGAGTAAAGTAGCTCGCCCTATCGTACCCCCTTCTTACCACATATTTGGTTGTAAGGAGAGTGATTGACTTGTACATTGCCCAAGTTTGTAGTTTTCTTTCACCTCAACTTACAGTTCGTTTCATTAAGTATTTCGCCCTTGTATTTCTCACGATTACGAGATACACATAGCGTATTTATTATTATATGCTGATATTATATGTTTAAATGGCTTGGCTCACCTCCCTACTTTCTCGTTTTGGCAGATCTCCAACAGATCACACATATTTCACGTCACAATTTCAATTAAGAACAAAGTTAACAAATTTGAAGTCACAAAATCAATTTCTAACTCAGCTCAAATCTCACTGAACGGTACCAGTAGCGGCACTCACTTTTAAATGGGTAGTCGAGACTCGATCGACGGATCTAGTCCGTTCTAGAGTGGAGGCTCGCCAAGTTTTAAATCAGGGACCTCATTTGCGTGATAGAACGTTTCGGACCGACTAAAAAAAGATATTGTCTGTTCATAAACGTACCGTGACGTAACTGCACCGGTCGTCCTGCTGTCAACTATGAAGGCAAACAAAGGATTCAGAATCAAAACGCTTGTATTCAAAATTTTATACCACCCTTTAATACTTTAATATCACCAAATGGAAAACTTCTCGAAAATTGGAAGTGCACTGCAATCAGAGTGGTACTGTGACCAGTGAGTTTCGAGAAACAACTTAATAAGTAGTTGAACATTGTATAATGATGATTTAGGATCATCTTCAGGACAATCTCTGTTGCCCAATACCTTCATGCCTGAGGTAGTTCTCTAAAGGTGCGTTCACGCTATGTCGAATCAGGTCATTTAACATCAGTCGATCGACATCGTCAAATAAGTGTGGATAGTCGAACGTGTTGACCGTCCTGATTCGACATAGTGTGGACGCATCTACAGGTTTTCTCAAAAATGTGACTTTTTGTTTCCAAAAAAAAAAACCCCAAAGTCTGTCTACCGCCAGTATGTAACCCCTAATTTTGCTGAAGATTGAAGTAGTAAAATAATGGCCGTCAGAAATAACGCGACTTCTTCTAGAGGTATCTCGTGAAATAGATATGCAAATTTTTTCCAACGCTGGAAATCTTTTCTACTAGAGAAGTTGTCTCTAAAGAGAAACGTACATCTCACTAGTCTGCAGAACTATCAGAACTCTTGAGAAGTCGATCAGAACTGAATATTATTATCTCAACGCGTACCTCACGACTTTCCTGTCTTGCCGGTGATGTATTGACCCCGCCGTCCTTTTACCTAGACACAACCCACAAAACATGAGCACTTGAGGAATTAACCGTAGATTTTAATCCAAGCACTCACGGAACGATACATCGGATAGAAGAAATGACAAACAAGGGGTATATTATACGATATCATGTTTTGGATGATTTATCGATAAAACGCAAGATAGACCTGAGCAGACTAATCGCTCGAGATAAAAGCGAGTTGTAATGAGGATTAAATTGATGGAGGTAGAAACTTAAACAGTTGATCAACTCGAATCCAAATCCAATCAAACCGTTCATTTAACTTATCAACAAAACTCTCATTCCCCTCACCCTTAGTTAGTTACGTAAAGGACGACCGTTAATCGTTAAAATTACGCTGACCTAAGCAAGACGTGCTGACGAGTTACAAAAGATTATAAATTTACATTAAAATGACCCAATGCGTTGTGGGCTAGTATAGGTACTGTTCAATTAATAATTATTTGGAACTCCACCTACTGTGTTTTCAGTAGTGCACATTTTTTAACTGTTCGTCCTATTTGCGTGAAGCAGTACTATTCAACGTTGGTGGTTTCAAAGAGTGGGTTTACTCGAGAGAGTTCAAAGACATGCGAATTAGCATTCTCGTCCCAGATGTACCTAAGCTTTCATTTGAAATCCGTTAGACGTTATCATGGGAATCAATCTTACAGAGAATTTAAACGCCACGTGCCTCTTTGCGTTAGCAGTTTATTTATCCCTATTACACGATAAAATGCCCTCTCATTTGCAACTTGGTCGTTCTGATATAGCCGTGAACCCTGAGATAAAGAACATCGTGAATTCAGAAGGTGTCGTTAGAGTTGCCCCCAACTAAATCTACAATTTTCTATCATCGTGGTTTTTCTTTCATTAACTTTGAACGGACATAAACAATTTATATTAGACGAGTGTTACGGATAGCTAATTAGGTATGTTGTCGCTTCAGAATAAGAGTTTATCGTTTCAAGGTAATGATTAAACAACATTACCCTCCTCGCTTTATATTATTTTACCATTTCACTGGGGAAATTTTAATTTGGCTCTGCACTTCTTCCTACAAATTAATTATCAGCCTAACGAAGCCTTTTCTAATTGAAAGTAACGTGCGAACGATCGCCTTTCTAATCACCGTGAAAACTTCCTAGTCTAATAGCGGCAAGAAGCAGCTACTTCCGGACAGTAAATTGAAATGAAAAGATTATCGTAAGCTTTCAGCTTCTCTGGCTCTGTAGTAGGCATTTGACCTGTTGATCAGATCGCGTTGAATCACGTGTAGTGTTTTGGAGTAGATAGGTATTTAACCTAGGTTCTCACTATGCTCTTAATCACATTTTCAAAATAATCATTTCGAATGAGTTTTTCGACCTGACGACAGATAGGACGGTAGACGGACATTCATCGGTTATGGAATTCATACCACCATATATGTTAACAATAAGTGAGTCGGGGTGATTTTTTTTTTTTTTTGGTTCAATTGAATGAAATGCTTTATTCCGACTATTGAACGATGAGCCCATGGGAGTGCTATTTAAATGTAACTCTACACCCATCACACAAGTGAATTCTGGTCGCGCTATGAGGCTCTGAATCGTTTAAGGATCCATTGTTTGAGGAGTCATTACGGGGAGCAGCGAACGGAAACTGAAGAAAATACCTCTTGAATGAGTAAAATACTCGGAGGGATAGCTAAAGTTGATGATCAACGTTCAAAAGGTAACTTTCAATTAGAACTGCGGGAACAACACAGTGTTATTCCCACTAAGATTCAAAGACTCCAGACGATCGTTCCATTTAAATTCGTAGTCTCTTGATGAATAAATCTTCTTAGGTAACTAATGCTTTCTCTTTGCTGTTTTCCTTTTGTCGAGAGCCCTTAGAACGGTTCACTTCATTCTGAAGCAGTTCTACCCGTAATTTGGCAAACAAATCGACGTTGAACATTGCTTCTAGTTGGTACAATTTCAACCGCTTAAGCCCTCGAGTTCCTATTGTAGAAATACATCTTTACCTTCTTGTCACCCTCATACTAGCAAGGGTTTCAGAAGGTTGTTCAAAATCTGAAAATTCGATGCATGTGTAGTGTCTACTTGAGATATACAATGCGTCATCCATTAGCACTGAAAGATACCCTCCAACTTGAAGAGCGCAGTTCTTTGTTCATGTTTATTGTGATGGGGAACGAGCCCAAACAATATTATATTAGCCGAATTCGGCAACACTGCGAGTTTGATATGGAAAATGAAGCAGAAGTTGGAAAATAATATGAAAAACGTGGAAAATTTTCCCAAAACGTTTATTATAATTGAATATTACATGAAAACTTCATCAGACTTTGAAGTGGAACACATGAGAACATTAATTCTTTTGTCAACACGAATATGAGAATTCCATTGATGATACAAAATAAAACCAAAACTAGGTACATCAGAATGTACCTTATATTTTTTGTGTACGGATACCTAATAAATACGTCAATTGCAAACCCCAATGTATCTCCCAAATTTCACAAATTTTCCCCCATTGACCTGTTATTTTTTGTCATTGATAAAGGCGATCATAATTTTGCTAATAGCTCAGCAGGACTTCTCAAGTAGGAAGTAGGTTCTCGGGGAACCTGAGAAGGTTTCAATATAGATAGGGCACGCTCATCTCGAGGGGTTTGTCCGGTCAAGTATCCATACAACGTTGTTTGCTCCGTCATTACTTCGGCCCATTTATCGGTACAGAAATATTGTGTAAAAATACATGAATAATAACATATTATGTATGTGAATGTGTTTAATTTAGATTTGCGCCGTCCCTTCGATTGCGAGATGGTAAACGTTCCTTCCACTTGATCGGTCTTCAAGATAGAGCTATTCTTTCAACGGCACCCGTTTTGCCCGATCAACCACAATTTTTCATACTTGAATGGAAAAAAAAATTCGCCAAAGAGATTCGATATTTTTTAAATAAAATTGGGTAAACGAAAGCAGACCTATCGCCGATACCGGAGGCAGAGTATGAGTAAATATATTTATTTTGAAATCCCCATAATTTTCGACGAGGATTCCATTGAGAAAGTATTCATGTTTGCAAAAACCCATGGGTGAAAACACAGGTATTATACATAAGGTTTTTATTCTCAAATATATAATCGTTTATCTACAGTTTTACGTACTCTGGTTTAGCAAAAATAATGAACCATTGTGAAATAATCGGCAGCGTTTTCCTCCAAACGGAAGTATTATGAACAATTGCAGAAAAATCATCAGCTTCCCCCCCCCCTTTCCTCTTATTAACGCCGCCAGTTATAAAGGGGAAGGGGGGGGGGGGTATATAATTTTTGCGCGTCTCGCCTCCCATTTACGTCATTGAAATATTGAAAATGTCAATCCCGTACTTGCTCAGTGCGATGTCGTCATGTTTTCACCAACTTTTGTCCTCGTTGGGGGTGAATATTAACATTCTGACGAACAGGTAATCATGGGACAGGCAGTTGGTGGAAAATCGAACGCCCTTTCACGGAAGTTATGTTGGTGGAGGAGAAGGGGGGGACTTCATAATGAACAGATAATTTTGACGTGGAGCTCCACTAAATTCGAGGCTCCCAGACACCTCCATTAATTTCTTCTTCCTCGTGGACCCCGGGCCTGGGTGATTGCATCAGTCCAAAGTTTGTGGAAGGTTCTTAGATTGAACTTTCGAGGGCACTAACTAACAGCCCACCACTAGAACTTGTCAAAGCTACGGTAGAGCTTTTCGAAAGACTAGGTAAATCTAGGTTGCTGTCGGTCCTAATTCACCAACGATTTGCCAAGTTTACGGAAACAATTAAATAAGCTCCGCTTAAAGAGCGTACAACTACCGCGATGAGACCCTAACAGGCCATACTGTCTCAAAACAAAGTTACTCGTAGGCCCTTTAATGTTGTACCTTTTAGTATCTCATAGTAAAACAAACTGTTCGTCAGTTGTGCACTCCAGTACTGCTGTAGCACAGTCCATGAATCATGAAGAAATAAACACATTTTTAATATGCTGGCAATGTTCAGGGTCCAAACGTAATCAAACAATGCGACCAGTTTTTATTTATACATAAATCGAATCACGTAAATATAACCGCAAACTACATCTCACCCTCAAACTAATGCCCCCATGAATTAATGCAGTGCTGGAAGTGATTCTCACAATCCTCATAACAGTTCGGTAGATTCTGACATTGCCGAAAATCCTCATTCGGGTGGTTAGGAAAAGTTTTGAGGACCAACCAAAGCCTAAATAGAGAGACTAATAAGAACGTCAGAAAAAAAATCCCACTGCCAAATTAGGCAGGTTATAGACGGCTTTGATACTATGGTGAAACTATTAAAAATTGAGATGAGTTAAATAATCGTATACCGTAGACATGATCAAATTACATTTTTTTGAGATGAACCATTTTGTTAAAAGAAGAAACTTCAATGGGAAATTTTTGAATGTCTACCAACAAATGAGAACAGCAACCTTCCGAGTGAAGAAGTGTTACGGAATGTTTAATAATACCTACCGCTTTACGCTTGGGAATCTCAAAAAAATGTTGCGCAAAGCAATGAAATCTCTTTCAGCCCCTCATTTGCGAAGGTTTTTTTTGTAGTCATTTTCATTTGGAATCATTCTCTCCTCAAAAAGACATGATTGGAGAGGGCGAAGAAGGAGGAGAGGGGAGGAACCCTGCTTACGAACACCTGTTGATACCCCTCCCGCTGTGCCGCCCCCACCGTCGGAGAAATATATATAGGGGGCGGCAAAGAGGCGGCAACCCTCATAATCCTCCGGGAGAAATTCGCGGCCACTACCCTCTTCTGTTATTCGACCGCTAACTTATTTCGCTGTCATCAAACATCTTTCCTTTTACCAGTGAGAAGGTAGGTTACCCAGATTATTATACAGCCGATTATCGTGTGAAAGTACAAAATTTAAGCGTTAAGCCACTCTATAAAACGACATTTTTTTCAAGCATTTTCCGACGAGTTAGGTGTGAAAAATATAACTTCCCAGTGTAAACTGCAGTTTACAAAAATCCAAAAAGGAGTTGACTTTTACCTTACATTTTACGTGTACAGCGCCCCCTAAAACTTTCGACAAATAAAACCCTCATCTCAAACATTACAACGTAGTCATCCCCGATTAGTCATCAGGAATGAGCAAGTGGTTGACACTACACTAATATTCATAATATTGGGTCAACGACTCGATGAATCCCTTTTAAGCTATCTCATAATACCACAACAAGTAGATATATTGGAGATTGAAATTTTTCAACAATGTTTGTTTCGTCAAAAACTGGCTGTTATAGAGCAAGCAAAGTGTGCTGCATCATTTTTTGTTGTACACACATCTTCTTGGTATCGCTTTCGTTCAGGTTTCTTTCCTATAGTTAGGTCGAGGATGGAGCATATTCATTTGTAATAAAATGTAAAACATGAAAACATTGTAGAAACGTATGAGCAGTCCACCTAAAATTCATGCCTTTTGCATTTCATTCTTGCGTTGTTCTTTCAAATAACGAAGGGAATTCTCGTTATAAAAAGGTAGTCAAAAGAAAGACACTCCTTAGCTAAAATTAGGAGGCTGCACAAGGACCGGAGAGAACGTACAGAATTATCCTTATATTATTATTATTTATTGTTCTACGGTTGACCCTGCCGTGTGTGGTTCTAGAGAACATCTCCCATGTGTCCAACACCTCCCAACCGATAAATCGAAAGTATAAACGTATTGAGCCTTTTTCTTATAATATAAAGAAGATAAAAACTCTTCGTCCTTAAGAAGGCCCAAAAATGTCTATTTTAGGATGCTGTTGAAAATTCTGTAATTAAAAAATAATTGGATTCATAGCCATCTTCATCATCAAGCCGACAACAAACCTAATGAGAAATAATAAGAAAATCTGTTTTTTTTTTAAATAATTACTTGCTCCAACGATAGAAAAGACGGCTTAGCACGTGTATGGGCATTGCCGGGCTGAAATTTCCTCACATGACAAATCAGTGAAATTTGCTATCATCACATGGGAACAGGTTCGGTATCATTCTTGACGATCATCTTGGATTTTATTTCATGAGCGATGATTTGGGAAATCGACGGGGATTCTTTGTAGTGACCCCTCTTTTCCACAATAGATCTAGCCCGATGTTCTTCCGTTGTGCAAGAGAAAAATTGGCAGGACGCAATGAATCCCAACCGGATCGTGATAACAGAACGAAGCAAGAAAATTGAGGACAACCGGCGATTTCCTTACTTTTTCACAAGGGAGCACACAACTCGGGAAATCCAGGCGTCCCATTTCATGCCATTTCTCGTCGTTAGAATTCCAAAACAACGTTAGTGACCTAGAATTTTTTTTTTTTTTTTTTTTTTTTTTTTAGTGAAAAATATTATGTCCTTATTTTTTAATTATCATCCAAAGTTCTGAATAAGCGGTTCATCAAAATTTCATCAAAACTTCTGCACTGTACATAAGTGTGCGTCGATCGCCAATTTATAGTCACCGTTTCTTTGTATTCTTCTTATGAAGGAAGGTTCTAGCGCATAATTATTCCTTATTGTTGTGACTACTCCCTTCTCTCTGAATCATTTCAATGTTTGCCTTAATATCTCAAAATACATTATTACTGTGGGACGTCGATAAATCAAACGAAGACGACCTAAAATCTGCTGAAGTCGACCTACTATTATGGCGTCATCGGAGTCGCCTCTAGAACCGTACCTTGTTCATAAAAAAAAACCTTACGCAACAGCCCATACATTCTAGAAAGGCCAACCATGTTGTTCTTAGTTTTCGTCGTCACACCATTTACAGAACGAAGCTTCGCTATGGACAAATTATACCCGAGGACACGGAATTATGCGATATGCCTAACGAAGGGGTCGTAAAGATATGAAGTTGGCGCATTGACGCAGGTTTCATGAACATCACTCGATGTTCTCTCCTTTCTATTCACGGAATCAAACGGAAGATTGAGACCGATAACGTATTTTAGTTTTCACCAGCAACGTCATCTACGACATAGAACCTATTATCGTTAATTGACAAATTGTTATTATTGAATTCATGATGTTCATATACATTGGCTCAAATGCGCATTCCTGTCATTATCTGGGCCCAAAAAAGTAATAATGGGTAGGAAAAAAGTAAGGGAAATGCCAGGGAGCTATTTGTTGAAAGAATCTCTGTACAATAAGTTACTGATTATTGACTAATCGGTTACAGTTCACACCCTTTCATTTAAATTTGAGAGATGAAGGGCCGGGCGAATATGGTGCAAAGTTTCAAAATAGGAACTGCGATGTGATTTTGATGTTGTTAGTGCACTCTGAGTTTCAATTATTTCAGTTCACCAATGCAATTGAATTCGCAGTCGGACCTCAGTAATAGGGAGAACAAGATTCGGATGGAATACAGCTCATGGCGTACCGCAACGACCGAGTGGTGAAGCCCTTAAACCTCCAGCTCTACGAGTATAGTGCTCATTTGTGTTCGTAATCACGAATAGAAATCGACAGATCGCTGGATTCAAGCTTGATAAAGGAGAGGCGCATTAGTCAATCAACGATATATGTGCCGGGTATGCGTTTCAATTCTCTGGCAAACGTACTTGAGTGAGACGGCGAAGTCGTATGATACGAAATAGGGATAACATTTATCAAAAATCGATGTTGGCTAGGACTAGAAAGTTTTCATCAAAAGCGTAGAGGTGATTTATCCATCATTGATTTTAATGGCAACTTTTTCAACTATGTAATAATAACAGCATAAATTAGCGGTTTCGCTAATTTCACAAATACTTTTGGGAGCACTAAGATTTAGTTTCATCATTTTTTATTGGAGAAGTACACCTATTTATTCCGGAAGTTTATCCGGAATGTGCTGCCCGATGCAATCTCAACCTAACGGAGGGGAAATCGAATGAAAAACGGGAACAACTTTTCAATTTTGGAAAAAAGTCATTGTTTTACATTGCTTGCGAAAAATTTTTTTAAACCTATTTGTAATTATCACATCAAAATAACTCAGATTCTTCTCAGGTCTTGATAACTCATTAACTCATCCAGTAATTTCCATGGGTGTTGATTTTCAGCTCCTCCTTTCCCATGTTTAAGCTGTACTGCGTAACGTGCGCTACAGCCCAAACTGGGCGCTTACTCGATTATCCGTGAATTATGTTGTCGGTATTTACGTTGATCTGAAGATTAATGATTGAGTTGAGTCGATCTCAACTTCAAGAACACAGTACCCTACATCTGCAATTGATGAGGAAGTGAACGTTGACGGAAATAAACCTTGTGGGAGTGACGGTTTGACTTTGACAGATTTCCTACCGCACGCGGCCTCCGAATTCGTTGAAGGTCTCACGAAGATTTGGCATTGTTGATGCATTGGGAGGACCAACAAAGTCGGTTTGTTGCAATTAACCCGAGAATGTTCTCGGTTATTAAATTGAATTGAAAATTAAAGTGATCGATCACAAATTGTCGTTTTATTCAAGACCAAGATCTAACTGGGGATGAATGTGTCGCCTTTTCAAATCACCCCACAATTTTGTCACGGGTTTCCAAGGGTGTAGAGAAGACGTGAGCAAGTGCTGCACCACAATCAACAGGCACACATATCAAAAATTCTTTTCAATTTTGTTCAGAGTGAATTAGCGTAGCCTCTAGTTAGCACGTGGTGTACCCATCATTGGCGGATTTGGAGTGGGAAGTCATTCGTGGAGCACCTCATCTCACGCTCGTCTTTCCGATTGAAATCTGAACCAATGATCGGCTGGTTTCCTCCAGTGAACCACCAAGCACTCATTCGGCTCCTGTCACCCTGTCATTCGCCTCTCTAGATTCAGGCGATCCGTCCTTTGTTCTTCCACGTCGCACCGACATCATTTGAGAACGGAAGGTAGGATTCGCGATGCACAGTCGATATCACTTTTTTCCCGACGAACAATATCTGCTGCGTTATCACACGAAGGCAGGTGCCGAAATGGCAGAAAATATCCTTAATCTGTTCCATTCAATCCATCGACATTTTCAGCTTATACATTTAAACCTCAGACCAGGAGCATAGTGAATATGAGGGGGAAACAGCGAATGTGGAGTGTCCCGGACTCATTCCAAATGATTCAGCGTCCAACATTTAGTGGAAAATAATACCCCACACGCCTAAATCGCCAAAAATCTCGAAAATAAATTTTTCGACAAATTCATTTTGACGTATACTTTTTCCAAATTTGGTCTGATCGGGCCGAAAAGTTTAGAGGAAAATTAGAGCCCTTCTTGTCAACAAATTTGGGGCTGAAATCACCATGAAAATATTTGTGTGCTGCATCAGTTCGATTACAATTTGACTTTAGATGAAAGGGTAAAAAAAATGTTCTCCATTGCAAGGATATCGCTCTTCGTAGGGGTACCGGAAGTAATGTTTGAATAGCAGGGCCTTACTTCCACTAGCTACCTTCAATACGCAAGGGCAAGGCTTAGAGACCTTTTGTTACCCTTCGCTGCATTCCGACTGGGTCCTTGAGTTCACAGATGCCTGCGGTTTCGAGGCATTATTATCGCTTGGAGTCACGGAAAGGCACATTATGATTCCGAGAAGTCGGTCTATCGGTTGTGGAAAACAAGGTGGAGCATTCTCCAAAAAAACCCGAAGAGGGGTCCTTCAACGTAATTTTGTCTTGTCTCAGGCCAGTGAGCATCAGCTGACATTATTCTCCATTTCCGACGTTTACGTTTTAATATGATCGTTGAATTTATATATCTATTCTGCGGTACATTGCTGTTTTAGAGTACTAAAAAATAATGATAATAGCGTGTTGGACGGTGCACAGGATCCAATAAATCTTCATTCCTAATAGTTATCAATTTCTACGATGATGAATTCTAGGCAATTCAGTACGTGTCGTAGGCAGTACATTTTAGAAAAAAATGATAAAATCTATGCTAGTGGTCGAAGAATTGTAGCGACATAGGTGACCGCTCCAATGAAATTTATCATGATCGACTGTACTAGCCATTTTTTCTGTGAGAAGAAGTAGTACATAGAAAAAAGAAATAAGTACATCTTGTACCAATCACACGCTGCGATCTATATAGTGATCATCAATTCTTATCCTATCATGCTCCCCAATCTTTCTCTCTCTTCGCAGCGATAGTTGTTGTTTCCCTCACCCTAGAAATCAGCCATCCTACTTAAACACTCCACAACCCTCTGTTCACGTTCGCATACAACACGGTAAGCCACCTGTGCCATCACACCCCATTCATAATGTATAGGTACGTACATTTGCTATTGTAGGACATCGCATGCAACAACACGGGTATCCGACGCTCTCGGTAGAACAACGGCCGACTCGCGTACAGGGTGTGGGTATATGAGCGGATGATGATAGATTCAAGGAACTGGAACACAATCTTTTCGAGAATTGGAAATATGAGTGAGCCCTAACTTGGATTACCACAAACGGAATTTCCATGAAGCGCGAAATGGGGCTAATAATATAGAAGGAAAATGTGGATCAAATTGGTTGCACCGTTTAGGAGTCTATAAGGCTTGAAAGAGAGTCAGAAACTTTTTATGTAATAGTAACTATAACTTGACCGCTCGCATCGCACGTAATAGATAAGAAAGTAAGGAAGTAGATGAGAGGACCTTGAGCTCGGGTCTGTCCATTTTCTCAAGACATAGCTCAAACAGGTGGCTACACAAATATTTCCTACCACTCTGAAGGAACGGGACTGTCTCTGCTAAAAGATCTATCAACATCTGCGGTGATTGAGGGAAGAGGAAAGTGTGAGTCAAATACTCAGTGAAGGCCAGAGATGGGTTTTACAGACTCAAGTAGACTGAACGTTGAGCAGCTGAGCACGCTGTCCATCACAATATATACTGTCAGGTTCAAGTAAGCAAGAGAGCAAAATGATTGCTCTTTTTTCGCAGTCCTTCCTCAGAATTCGAACGTTCAATGTCAGGCTGATGGATGAGGCTGGGCTGGAGGGTGACGGCTCGTTGGAGTTTGAGAGGATAGTTATTATCGTTCCGTTACTTATAGTGAAGTTCCGTCAATTTGATATTAATATTAAACTAGGTATTCCGTAAAAAATACTGTACATTATAGTCTTCAGAGCAACTTTTTTTAATTCTTAAATTTTTTACTTATTCAAGTATTCATTCATTTTCTACATTATATTGTTTGTATTCATTTCAATAAATATTTTTATGGGAATGTTTCGTTCTTATGGGGTGAAATAAATTGGTATGGTTATGCTTCCTTAATTACTTGTATGATGTGATACATCGAAAGTGTTTTGAAGGTTTCATTTCCTCATTCATTTTTGTCTGAAATACAACAAAGACTTATTTAATATTGATGCGTATTTGATCCCAGAGAGCTCTTTCAAATGAACCGTATTTTGAAGTTTGCAATCAGCAACACGAAAGTTCCTCATCTAATCATGAGCTGCATAATAACCATAAAATACTTCAGCAATCATTTTAGCCGTTTATACATTCAAAACGTTGTAAGCAAAGAGTTCCTAGTAGATACTATGCAATAGTTAAACTCATCTTACCTAAATATTTCTGTGTAATTTGAAGTCAATCGATGCAACTCTCAACCTCGTAAAACGTCCTCATGCGAGTTTTTTTCCTAGGAGGACTTTAATGAAAACAATCTTTGTGGGTCCTTAAATACCTACTTTTAATTTTATTTTAACTTAAGTTACAATAAACTTAAATTTCCTTAAAATGTGTTCACCCTAGACGTGACCGTTCCTTGAAAAATCGTCAGTTCAACTCAATGGGGATTTCCGGCCATTTCCGTTTGGAGCTTATAAAATCTATAATTAAGTAGCTGCTGCTATCGCTCCATTATGTAGAAATACCCCGATGTCTCACTCGAGGGCTCTTCATAAAGGCCATCTCATGTTCGTCGTACGAGCTTTACGTCAAGAAACAAAGTAAATCTACTATGTGAACATTACCATAATCACGATTCGCTTGTAAGAGGTTTTTCACCTGTCGTTTTGATCTCGTAAGGCGAACCCGATGCTCCCTACTCGTTCTTACGCACACAAAGGGCTTTGCGGTCCTCAAAGCTTCTTTTACTCGTATGTTCATTCATAAGTGATGAACCGGCGGGAATCGCATACGGTTTTAAGTCGTCTCCTTCACGCTATAGCGGGCCAAGTTGTTTTAGAAAACCAAAACTTCCACTAGTGCTGCTAGGAAACTACCGAGATTCCTGATTATTTTTATGTAGATCCGAACTCTCCCAAGTAATTTCTTCTAATGGTAGGTGGTGGAGTGGGGGGCTTTAGTGGTCATGAATGGTCACAATTGTCGCAGTATGGTTAGTTGTTTGTCTCTTGTCTACCTTCGGAGTAAATATAAATGAAAACGCGAGTAGAAAAATAATCTAGGATAATATTTTCCTTCAACGTGTCATTCAATAAGATAATCGGGCAGTCCCAACTCCTATGTCTTATTAAATCTTTTTTCAAGCTCGCGATTTCTTGATACTGGACTATTATCCTAAAGAAATAATCAACAAATTTGAAAGTATGCTCTTACAGTAGGTTTATAGAAGGTTCAAACGAGGACGCTGCGCGCATCTCAGGATGGACTTGATCTCTTTATAAATTGAATGGAGAAGAAGTGGGCCGGGGGAGTACAATCCATGGTGTTGGGGCAATCTAACTTTTTCACTCAGGAAAAGATGGTGTTATCGAAAGTTCGTTTGCAGGTAGAAATCAGTTTTGATTTTTCATTAGCCGTGTGTGACTCCGTCGGTATTCATGGTTGAAATATCGAGGAACGAGAAGCGGTCGGATGTGAGGAATTTGCAAACTATATTAATTCAGAGTTGTAAGGAAACGTGTCCAGGGTTCCAACTAGTAAGTAGCCGGTGATGGAATAATCCCTCTCTTACGTTTGCGGCGCTATCGGCATGAATTTGAATAGGGTTTATTCGACAGCTCCTCGTATTTCTCGGTAAAGGGAAGAATAAAAAAAAAAAAAAATATTGAAAACCAAACTCCGTATCGAAAGGCCTCTAGGGCATCTAAAGCAGCCAACGTTTGAACCGACTGTTGGCTCATCCTACCACATCTCAACATGTGCATCGTCAAATCACACCATCGTTTGGTCTATTAATCTGCCCTCCCTATTTATCCTATAATTCCTAGACGACATCATGTTATAGTTTTCCGCATGGGATAACATGCATTTTCTAGTGAACATATTTGTTGGTTTTGGTTGGTTATTCCTTGAATAATCAACCTATGTTTTCATGCAAAAAGTCAATCTCTCCGATTCGCCCCAAACTTTTTTTCAGGACGTTTCAAGGTGTCTAGATCAACTGGTCACTGATCAACTGGACTTGATCAACGTTCACGCCGACTCTGGTAGTAGAAATTTTTCTGAAAATCTGAAATTTTGGTCAGAGGTCCGCTCATGGCTCTGATTGGTCCTCGAAACCTTTCAGCCCGATCGGACCAAATTTGGATGGGGTAGGGGTCAAAATGTGTATCATTTTCCACTAAATTTTAGACGCTGAATCCAATGAGAAGGGTCCCGGAACGATTGGTGCCCTCTGGATGAGGCTATGGGTCAAAATGGGTGCCTATTTACCCATTTCGAATGTGGGTTATCGAGATCTCTGGTACCTAGGCGTGTGGGGTATCACTTTCCTCTAAATTTTGGACCCTGAATCGATTGGAATGGGTCCGGAACCCACCACACCCACTGTTTCCCCCATTTTTTCTATGTTGGAGAAATGAATCTCCATGCGCCTGGTCCGAGGTTCAATTAGTCTCCATGCGCCTTGTTCGAGGAATAACCGTAAGAATTTGCAGCGTTTTTATCCTCCATGGTTATCCGAAAATGTCCTAGAGCCAAAGTGCTCGATACAAAAAAACACTAGAACCGTGTTCATGGAACCCTCCCAGCCTTAATGAACACAAAAATTGTCTGAATTTGTCACAGTTCGACTCAGAACGTGTGCGCGACGACAGTAAAACTGAAAAACGAAATCTCCAGCTTCAGTTTTTTAACGATCACTTGTCGGGATGGGATTTTGTTGAACCTTGCCCGTTATCACTTTCTTTAGATAACCGGCGCTCTTCATTCTCCGGTGGCAGCAATTTTTAGTTTCCCCGGACAAATATTATCCGAGCGGGCATCGGAAATAAGAGGTGATGCGTTGGCGGTGGAAAAAGAAGGAACAAACAGTTAGGAGCGGTAACCGATGACAAAGTGGCCTCTCACCGGAGTACGTCGCCCATTGAGCGGAACTTTATCAGACGACCGTGAAGTGGGTAAGATAGTAGGTCAAAAAGGTCTTGTATCACGTTGACTGTTAATGACGTCATTTGGTGGGACGTCAGGACCTTTTTCAAATTAACCGACCTCGATCGTTAAGTTAATAATTAAACTGAACCCGCTTTGGTTTGGTAGTCATGAGAGAGACCGCGGTTTGAATTTATAATGTTTTGGAATGAGAACTATTCACCATATATAGAATGGATTAATTGCAATTACAAAAAGGTATTCTGCTGCTCAGGGGAAAACATCGTGACCACTTTCACCCCAATTTCCTTCGTTCATTACTTCCACTAGCCAAAATACGAATTACACAATAAGCGTTGCGTTCCTATCTACTCATTTTAACACCTACCATTCGGCCTCACTATGTATGGTGACTTGTTTCTAAACGTGTAGGGTTCTTTATGACGTAATGTTTCCTTCTTTTTTTTAAATAACTTTTCACTGATTTATTTGTTCAAATCACTCTGGCAACAGAACGCATCAACTATTTTCTAGAAATTGTTATCAGCTGTGCGTAATTTCCCTCGCATAAAGCGCCAACCATTCAAATTCACCTCAATGACACTGTCCTCGGATCTGTGAATACCCAATGAGATAACTTAATCGGCCCCTGGTATGACACACTCGGATGAGCACTGAGAGACATCGGTGGGCGATCGATGGTTCTTCGAACTTCCTCAAATCTAAACCGAGACACCATCGCGTTTAAGTCCAATCGATTTTCCCGTTAGTTCCTTGACGTACATACTGGTTATGTTCACGCACAACTGACCTGAATCATAAAAAATTTAGGTGGTTTTGTGATTGCTTTTCTCGTGTAATAATCGATTGAGAGGGTCGTCGTCACCGTGAAAATCTCTCCCCGCAGTCAACCTTATTTCATCTTGAGTTTGACGGCAGGTGCCGACGCTTTCATAATAACCGTCTTTCCCCCCAAAACGATGAAAGTTCATTCCTTCGCCCGTATTCTGGGGCACTCCTAACTCCTAATAGGCTATTATCTTTCCCTATTCAATAAAAAAGTTGAGGAAGAGGATTCCGTAGGGATCCAAACCTCATCATACCCTGTCCAGCTTATAAAAAAAAAAAAAATCGATGTCACGCTTATTTTATAAAAAATGAAGTTAGGAGCCGGAAGAACGAAGATACTTATGCGTTTGGTCGATCGCATTTCTACTGATTAGATTACTGACAAATTAATAATGCAAATAATTTTTTCTACAATCACTTCTGATGGCGCAGGAAATCATGTTGTCAAAAGTACGAGGAGTAGTAAGAGGACAATTTGTATCCTTTTCCTCGAGATGATTTAAGTAGGTCTGAGGATTTCCAAACCATCACTGACTGATGACTCCAGGATTCGTAGGATCAATAATCCAACCACCATAATTTAACCAAAAGCATTGTTGACTAGTCTAGAATCATGCAAGGGATCAAGTAAGTCGTGAATATAATTCTATGCAATCCCCTTTCATTTTTACTATACAATGACACATCAATCCAATGTGGCCTAACGTGTTCAACATGCTCAGCATGAAAATCTATATCAACTCTTTTCCTGGAGATGAATGAAATTGGATATCCTCGATCCACCTCACGTAGGTACCCAACCGAATTGATTTTTTTTTTCACTGACGCGATCATCTCAACATGGTACCGTCCTTACCGACCCGTAACTTCAATTCATCAAAGAACGCACCGGCAGAAACAAGGCAAAAACATCAGCCTCGGCGGAATACTGAACGTGAATACAGAGCGTTCGATCGCACGAGTCATCCGTTGGCAACGTCTCCCCCTTTCTACTGGAGAACGGAACAATTTCTCATTTCAGACATTTAGGAAATGTCTCATCGATTGACAGATGACGCCTTGAGGGAAAACGCGGTGCAAGCCCCGCCCTTATCCACGACGCTTGGCTACGAAAAATGTCAAACATGCAGACCTTCTCTTAATAGATCGAAAACCCATTTCCCCCCATACTCTGCTGACGCTCGTGGTAATCGAACGGAAATAAGTAGGGTATAAGTACAGTCCAAATGCAGTCCATGTGAAAAGTTCAGATCTTTTGGAATATTTTGAATTTACACACCCAAACGTAAAAAAAGATTACCCTGTAAGAATAATAAACTTTTTTTGAAACAATGTTATTTTTTCCAAATTAGGCATCAAAATTGTCACCCCTGTCTACCTACTACTCGTATGAAACGTTCCAGAATGTAAACTCCAAATTTGGAATCAGGCGAGCCTCACAATGTCCAAAAATTTTGGTTAACCCATCAACGGCAGGAAATGAGATCAGAAATGACGTAGTACAATCCCGATTCAACTTCACTTCATAAATGAATATTGCAAGTACCTGAACAATTTGAATCATTGACACACCGTAAACTTTGGCTTTGAAAGTAGTGTTTTTATAGTAATGTGTAAGTATCTTTTATAGTACGTTTTTATAGTGATGTGATGAACTGAGCTCAGTCCTAAATGGTGTAATATTTGAGTAATAACACGGGAGCTATTGTTGTTGCTTCACTAATCGCTGTTGTGGGTACATCCCTCGTGGGAGCTCCTCATACTCAACTTGCTACTCCATAGGAAATTTCGCTTAACCGAAATCGTAACGTCAACCCACGTAAGAGAAGGAAGTGCGAAGGGTGTGCGTCTTTGCTGATAAATGGGGTAGTTATGCCATTTTAAAATACGCATGCTTTCAATCACGAAAAAATATGGCGATACCTTCGATACTAGCGCTGATCCTCCTTGATTGTCTCTGCATTTTGATGTATGGTATTAGTACTGTTTACACGTTCCAATATTGTGTATGAGGGGTGATCATCTTTCATCACACAGCTCATTCCTTCCCATACTTCTTCTTCTCGTGTATATATTCTGAGATATGTATGGGACTTGTGGTCTGTGCTTGTACGACATCTTGCGACAAAAGGACCCAATATGCACAAATAGTTGGCAGGAATATCCTTCACAAACATTCTACTTCCCACGACTAACTGTTCGGAAGTAAGTCGTACTGTCAATAAGTAACGTCTCAGGCTGGATGTCAAACTACAGGTTGACACTTTCGCTACTTTCCACCAACAAAATGAGCTCATCAGTCCGTCCATGTCCCGCGCTTTACTTGGGAAGCGAAGGAAAAACCATAATATATAATAGTGGCACCCAAACAAGTCCGGTCAATCTAGCGATGATAAGGGTGGTGATGGATGTGCAAGGGTTATCTCGCGTCGTCCCTTAGGGTTCCCTAATATTGTTACGTTGACTCATTTCTCTTCTTTCTCCGGGTGAACGCTCCGATATAGCAGGAAGCTGTCGCAGCGCCCTACTTCATCATTACTGCACGGCTCTTCCACCCCCGAATCTATTATCACCTCCGGCATCTTTTTAAAATGCTATTATTGTTTTACGAAGCGAAAATTGAAAGAGAAATGCCTCCACAGTCGGTACTGTAGAAGAACGATTTCTTCTTCTAAAATAATACTGCCACTTTCAAAAAGCGTGTCAGATTGGTACTGTACGACGCACCTGTATGAGTAGGGAAGATGCCTACGTTTGTGCCTGCCGGTTTAAGAAATAAGAGAAAAATGGAGGAACAAAAGATCAAGAATTACGATTGCACCAGTTGTAATTCGCCAAGTTTCCTGGAGGCCGGCAAGATCACGAGTTGGACAGAGAGGTAACAAAAGCAAAATTTTTATCACAACATAATGACAAAGCAATAAAAATAAACGCAGTCGCAGATCTAGAAAGGGGGGGGGGGAAGTCACAGGGTAAAATCAAAAGCTAAAAAAAAAAAAAATAAAAATAACCAAACAAACAAAATGAACTAAATTTTCTCACTTTTTCAATCTCTTAACAATGAAGTCCATTTTATTCCAATCCAATATTTATTCATAATTTGATTGTCAAAACTCTACTCAAAATTTCAAAAATTTTCAAAATTCTACCTGGTTTGGGGGGGAGGGGTCATGACTCCCGTGACCCCCCCCCCCCCCTGAATCCGCGCCTGAATAAACATCAGAAACTTCAATAAGGAAATGTTTGAATTCGTTCCTCGGAGGGCAACATCCGAATATTTGGTCTTCATGGGTGGGATATATGAACTATACGGTATGCCTCAAGTGTTTGCAGTGTGTGTTAGGTTTCTTTAATTTAGCGATAAACGCATGAAAGTCAGAACACCACTGGAATGGAGCAGTAGGGGAAAATAGGTCACTTCCATGACGTCACGGATGTGGTGCGTCCTTTTGATAGCACGCGTCAACATCGGTCGTTGTTTGAACTAAGAATACAAGTAGATACAAATTAAAAAAAGTAATAAAAATAAAAGTTACTGTTACACGCAGTGAGAATGAAAATAACAATAAAATCATGCTGAAGCTCACATATTTAGATCTTTCGCACAGCTGATGAAAGATATTCGCCCCAACCCCTCTTGAATTGTTTTTAATGATCTATCTGGAAAATTTTTACAAATACGAAAAATACTTGTTTACGTATGTTTTTGGACAGGAGTTTCATTTTCATTGAGAACTTTCACCCGAAAAAAGAGCAGGTTATTGAAGCTGAAGCGATACTACGTAGCTATATGCACTAGCTGGTGTTAGTAGTTATATGCGCATTACGAATTGCCAACTCATTTAATGAAAAACCTTGTCGCTCGTTTTCGCTCAGGATGACAAAAGTCAACAAGAACGATATCAGTTGGCGGACGTGGACGTAGCTCATCGCGGTCCCCATAACGGCGAGGCAGGTAGTTCGAAATGCACACATCACCCACTTGCTCAATTTCCGCTGATCGCTAATTTGTAGAATGGATGACCAGCGGTTTGTCGTGTAATTAGACAAGGGTCAGCCACAACCCAACGGCTAAATGCGATACTAATTTTAGGAATATTATTTATTTATTTTTCGAATAACAAACAACGAGTTTTGTTGGTACAAATTTTTTATTTAACAGTTTCATGAGGTGATTCAGATTGCATGTATGTGTACTATTATGTGTGATTGTTTGCGATGTGGGTCATAAATCTATTCCACAGTATGACATTTAGGCCACTGATGGGCCATTTACAATAATCTTGTCTCTGTTTTTTGCGCAATTTCGCGAGAACGAGGTAAACAGGAGAATATGAATAAGTAGGACGTTTAAGGTAGTCTTACGTGGTTATTACAACACTTGGTGACGCAGTAGCGACGAAGGCAGCAGGTGGGTCGAAGATTATATGCTACGACGAAGCCCCATAATATACGGGAGATGAAACATGAATAATTTATACAGCGATGAAATCCTCGGAGTTATGTATGTTGATGCCACGCATACCATATAATAGTTCGAGATCGCTCTCAATTACCAATTAGGTAACTATACCAAATGTCAGAGTCGAGGCTGACACGAGTGATGAAGGGCGGCTTTACTTCAATTCCATTGTTCTGCAAAACTAGAGTTTAAATGAGAGCTCTCTAATCATAAAGTACCTTTAGTGAAATACGATGGATTCTGTCGGTTGAGTCAAATGTTACGAACATTTCAATTGTGTTTGTTCTCCTTGCCCGAGGTTGCATCTGGAGCTCTAAATACATCTCAAGCTCACCTCGAAACGGGGGGATTTATGCGAGACCATCTAGACGAGCTGTGTCCAGACAGGGCGATATCGCCCGTCTTTGGGGAGATGAACAGCAATGCAGAGTGTAGGTACATGCTGAATTTGATGATCAATCTGAGTATACTCACTTTCCTTCTGAGAGGATATACAAATATGTACGGCATAATGGCCCCACGTGGGAATTAGAAAACATCCATTTCGAATGTTCTTACTCCTTGAATACATTAGCGTCGCTATCTCTAAAAATGACCTCCCTTTCGACAATAGAAGCATCTTGCTCCTCCATTTCACTCAATGCATTTAATAGACAGAGGATGCCTCGAAGTTCTCAACCTTGTGCGTTCAATGCGAAAATTGGCCGAGCTTATTTATGTAAGTAGTGTTCGACTCGAGGGGAAGAAAAGGACCCTTGATAATAGCGACGAGCTGAGTCAACTTTATAAACGATTCAAAAGTTGGTTAAGTGATGGAAAGTTGAGCGGTAGTGTGAAATTGTTGAGAACAAAAGGGAGCAATACCTACACCCACTTCGTCATCTTCAGCCGATTATAGCGTCGATCGGATGGAAACTTGATAACGAAATAAATTGAACCTGGCCCAACATAACGGGTTAGGAGAATCGAGGGGTTCAAAGTAGCTTCTGCTCGCCACCCTTCGGTAAACAGAATTAGCGAATAATTGTTATCTAGTTAATCAGGGGAGAGAACTCTAACTGGTTAAGTCCTGTCCACTAAACAAGCTTTAGATACCTTCCCCTCCACTTTGAGCAGCTGAGATTTAGTCGTGCTTTGTGCTACTTGAATGGAAACTACCAAAGTCCTCTACAGGCTCAACTTTGATTTGCGAAAAAATCATAACATTGGTAGTACTGGTGATAGCTCAGCGCCCGGCTAACAAGTCAGATTTACAATGTCAATTCTGAGTTCAGTTCAAAACATTATTGGAACTGTTCCGTGTTCCTCAAGAAGGTAACTGAAGAACATCGAACGCGACTGCCGTTTTCCCGAAATTAGAATGCCTAGTGTTTCTCACCTTGAAGTATCCAATCAGAAAACATTTAGAACACCACTAGATATAAATACGAATCGAAGTGGTTTGAGTTTTAAAAATTATGGACAAAGGGAGACAGTAATAAATTAGAGAAAAATTATTGCAATTTTGAATTTGGGCAAAAGAAAAAAAAGCTAATTTGTTTCATGTGTGATGAATCAAAATCTACAATAATGTTCACCGTCCAAGTCGAAAAAGAATTCTAAAATGCTCCTAAAAATCTTGAATCCTGCGCACAGCTTCCACTTGAGCTCTAGTATGAGTAATGTGTTTTCTAACGAGGATTTTGAGGTTAAACTTTTCACTGAATGTTGCACAAGAGCACGCATTTTCAACATGGATTTTGTAGCGATTGCCACAAATGATTTTCCTTTGAATTCCCGACGCAGACTGATGGGCCCAAACCGATTGGTGCACATCGGTGGAGGAAATAGGTTAAAATTTATATAAAAAATTAATTGTATAGTTTATATGTTGGGTATCGATGAAAAATTTGTTGTTTAAGTCAGCAACACGATCGTGAAACGGTACCCACCGCTCGGATATTTCAGTTGGGACATTTCTATACTTCTGTCGTCCTCGGGTTCGTTCAGTTTCATGACGGTCTTTTTTGTGTTGATAATTACGAGCTTTAATAAGGTTGACGTGGAAGACTCCGCAGTTTCAAATTTCAAATGAGACCGACCCAGGCCTTTACGCATTCCCTTTCGTAATTTTGATCGGAAGGGGTTTTAGGATCATTAATCGGGTTATGAAATGATTTAGAACCACTCGACAGGAAACTCTGTGATGTGGTTTTATCGTCGCGAGGCTCGTTGAGTGGGATGGATGCAGCAGCAGCGCTGATTTCTTTCGAAATTCAATATTGTGTTGACAAAGGAGGGAGCACGCTTCGCTGCCACTATACTCACGATAATGCGAGTAGAATGATCGGATTTCTCCACAGTGAACCCGGAGGGCCGATGTTGACATGTAACTTGGCGTGTAAAATAGAGCTCATTATCCTTAGAATCATGTTGAATCCACAACCTCACAGTTGGAGTTCGCCCAGTTACGCTTACGTTATCTTATCGATCGGTAGATCAATGGTACAATAAGGACTCTTTGCATAATTAATTTGTAAGTAGCTCGTTGGAGTCATTTCTTCAAAAGTATGATGCACTTTTCTATGATTTAACTTAGTTCCATAGAAGATTGCGCGATTCAAATGCCGATGAATTAGGTGTTACATTTGATTCCAAATTAATAGTGAGTTCGATGCAGTCACAGAGATGATCCAAAGCTGTAAGGAGACCAGGTTTCTGTTCCTGCTATCCAAGTTCGCTCGCACGTCTTCCTCGACATCTCGAGGCCATCCCTCAGCAGAAGAAATCCTCGACTCGTAATTTCTAATCCGAACATTCCCATGATTTTTGTGCGTTCGGTGGACGCACGTTCCAAACAGAGTTCACTGATGACATTCTTCGGCAACAGGACAAGGTCGATCCCCCCCTTCCTCCCTCCACTATCTTGAATTGTTCGTTACAGCTTGTTGAGTGAGATACATTCGCTTATAATCAGGTTTCAAAAGTATCACCCGAGAGGGAAACTTGGCAAAAACCTTTCTCCAATCAAGCCAAATCGCGTGTTGTTTTCGAAGGAACTGCGAGCGAAAAGTGTTAACTTTTGAGTAAATGTTGTAAAATTGACTTCAGCACTGTCCTTCTTGACGGTGATGGACGCAGTTTTAGAGGGAAGTATGTCACTTGGTTGGAAGGGGATTGGTCATCATTTAAACCGTATTGACTATACATTAAAATAGCTGCGGATGATTCCGCAATGTCTGTTATTCTAGGTAGATCTTGCTCGTGCGGAAAAACCTAAGCCGGAGATCTAGGCGATAAATCGCAGGATTTCTTAAGTAATGCTCGTTTCCACCCATACCTTCCCTCTATATGGAGCGTTTATACTGAAAACTAAATTAAGCACGACTAGGTTCTAAAAGAAGCCTTCAAGCAACATTCCAGATTTTTCGGAACATTAAAAAAAAATAAATAAAAAAATCGAGCCCTGACTGCGGATGAAAGTTTTGGATTTTGAATTTACACGCACTTTGAAATGTCAAAAATAAAAGTTTTCTGTGTCGATACAAGCAATTGGAACTATACAGCGAAAGCGCATCAGAAAGTACCACTGTTATTCCCATTTAGGCTGTATAGGAAACTTGCAGTCTAGGTCAGTACAATAAGAGCAAATATTTGTGCGCCAATGATATACTCGTGGCTGTATCCACCTGATGTTTAAATTTGACAAAACTCGAAACATTGTAGAAACTCGAAAAGTCCTATATTTTGTACGGGAGCTCCAAGATAATTTTGTACAATGAGAAAGCACTATCATCCACGCTTCTCCTAAGGAGACTCTCGTGAGTCATTTTAATTAGTTACCCATTTCACCCCCTAATACACGTTATGAAACGTGCGCAAGGAGCAGCCTTTTATGATCCTAAATCTTTTTCACCTGAGAGAATTTGACACCTCGAAGCCCTCTGGGGAAAGATCAAAAGCGTCGGTATATGAATGTCGGACGACCTAATGAACGACGTAAGCCCCAGGATTTAACTGCAGGATTATTGTTGTTTCTCTCTCGAGTCACTGGGACGCTATCACACGAGTTTGTGAGGTGGAATTTCACAAATTGAAATTAATTATAATTGAACTGCGAGATAATAAAGACATTAAAACATCATTCGGCGGTATTATACTACGTGCCTGTTAACTTAACAATTCTGGTGAATACTTTTAATTTATATAACGCGTTTGTCGAAAAACCCGCAATCCAGCGTTTAAGGGAATCTTCAAATGGGAATCAAAATTTCAGATTTTTGGAGAATTTAAGGGTTTTCTCTGCCAAACATATTTTGAACCTACAGTAATTCGGCCAGCTACGTAGGTCTTCACTCCGCCACATCCGATTTTATTAACATGGATTTAAAATTTAGTTTTACATTGTATAGGTATATTTGCACGTAGATATTGTTCAAATGTAAACAGTTCGTAACCAATTCTATTCTCTCCCCTGGAAGGGAGATTAAGAACGATAGATTAAAGTGTTGTAACCCTTTTGACATAGATTATCTGGATTTCTGCTTTAAAGCTTTGCTTGGCTTTGGACCGTTTACCAAGGCTTCAGGTTGCCTGGTTGGAGCCTAAAAGACCAAATGAAGGCTTTGAGGAAATTAACCAGCAAGAATGTTAGGATTAAGTTACATAAGGCCTGAAATCATACAGTGTCGTTGAATTATAGCCCCAAATTTCACCAATCTATATCCTCCGTCAGTGTGCTTAAGCTGAAGGTATTGACAAGCATTGAACCACGACCAAAAGTGAGCGATTTTGGTTCAAATCGTAGATCAACCTCAGACATGAAAACTAGGATTAAGCCAGAGGGATCGATTGTGCGAACGTTCACAAAATTAAAAACAAATTAGAATACCAAAGGAGTTGTATTCCCATCAGTGAGCTAACGTTCTATCCGAGTCTGTGCGGGCGTTTGATTCAGATCAACAAAACCGTACCTTTTCAACCAAAAACACGTTTTCATTATGCTTCAGCTTGGAGGTAAAGTGAACAAGTGCACCAGCTTCGTGAAACATCCGGACTAGCTCAGGTCTCATACCTTCTATGAGGTCCCGAAGTAGGTTGTGATTTGCAACCGTGACAATGACCCTGTGTAAACTTCATAAACCTACACTCCTACATCCTTTCAATGGCTTTAATGAGACCGCTCTTTTAGCGCCCGACGAGGAGAATGCCAGTTTCATTAAATTCAGCTACGTACAATCTACATCGGTGAGAGTGCCTGCTTATTTTGAAGGCCTCTAATTTGAAAACTCCTTGTCTCCTCGTGGCTGTCCCGAGGCTCGTATTACTCTGGCGGCACAATCAACTCATTCCTCTAAGGTTTTGTTGGGGTGACCGCTCAACCGATTGGAAGATCGTCTATTGTCTTTATCAAGTTTAGTAGATATTAATGGACGGTATTAAATATTATTTATTAACCTTTTCTAATTCGTAAATCATAACTATTAATGAGGAATATCGATTAAACCAGCGAATTTACTCATGCGTCTTCATAGTCGTATCTATAGTCATCTTACCATGGAGTGACGGATCCCTCCTACCTTTGAGAGGTATTCTCAAATTCATTCGGGAAATACTGTATTTGACTTAGAAACGCTGTACCTGCATTACTATCAAGTCTAACATCTATAAGTATCGCTTACGATAGAACTAAAACAATGTTCAGAAATTCATTTCACCCCCTGAAAAATGTCATGATAGATTTCGAGCAAAAGTCGAAATTTACCGTTTTTGTGGTTTCTGTGATGGACGATTTGACCCAACTAACAGGCACGGGGGAGTGAGTACAAATAGCCGCTTTGAGGGCCAACATTTGCCTGTCGGTGATGGAGAAGCTCTACATCAGGTGACAAAAACAGGCGGCAGATAAACTCGTAGGAGGTGATGTTGAACGATGTCACCTCGTTGGATGCCGATCCCGAATTCATGAGTTCACCAATAGTAAGATGATACTACCCAAACCTATCCGAACTTAATATTCTATTGTGAATCGCACTAGATAATTACAGTTCTGTTTCGATTGTGCTGAAATAAGAAAATCCGTAAATATGATAATATGGGTTAGTAAAAACTCCGGAATAATGCCTAAACAAATACAAATATGAATCTATGTTTAGTAATGTGTTAACCCGAATGCAATGTCCTTCGCCAGGCGACAATCGGATCGGTCCGGGACCCATCTCAATCGAGATTCAGGGTCCAAATTGTAGTGGAAAATGGTACCACATGCCTAGGTTTTCAAGAATTTCAAGATATGAGAATTTTAGTTCGGAGGAAGAGACAGTCATCTTGCCGTTGTTCCCTACTCTTTCCCTAAGAAGGGTGCACGTGTGTTTGTTATCTTACATTTAACTCTTGCGTGTATTCCGGAGGATTCCCTTACGACATTTGGCAATTCCTGCGGGAAAAAAAAATCGACTTTTTGAGTCGATTTATGTCTAACATCAAATGCTGCAATGAAAATCATGTTGTACTTTCTATTTTATTTTATTATTTTATTTTAATAAATATTTTTATTGCCAACACACAGAAAACGTATGATGAGTCTTCAATGATCTAAATTCGTGAACAGGGAACGAAGCCACGAACACAGATGATGCAAAACATCACAATTTCATGCTAACAAATTGTACGTTCTATAGTTAATTAAAAGGAGCCTTGAAGTGGACAAATTAAGTAATTAGTATTTAGACTTATTCGCTCGTGTATTTCTATTGAAATGTTTCTTTAGAGAGGAAGGTAATAAATGGAGATGATCCTCGAGAGATGACGAAATTTAATCATTTCGTTCGCCACTACGTGAAGAAATTCGCTACCCGGATTAGCATGCTCACAGTAAACTTCTAGTTGATTACTTCTGAATAGAAACACCCAAGACAAGTAACTTCGCGTAACCGGCGTTTCTCCTGGCACCGACTGAATGTTTATCGAGTTTTCGAAGTGAAGAAACCAAAGCGTGTTTTTTTTTCTCTACAACATGGACGTTGGAGGTATTGCGAACTCTCACCATACTCCGTAGCTTCTCTCTGCCATTTAACTTTGTGTTGAATAATTTGATCCGCTGGTTAGAGCATTTAACGGGTTGTTGCTCGGGGACGGTAATAATTTCACAACTGCTCGACTCTGTAGAGACTATACTGCAATGACCGGAAATCCTCATCTCCACGGTTGTGGTCAGGAAATCCGTACCTCCCGCACTGGTAGTCGGTTTCAGGTTTTCCCACGCTGATCCATTGTACAAGTTTCCTTTGTACTGACCCGTTGCACCTCACAATTTATCATATTGAAAAGGACCTGGCGGTTGGTTACTCGAATTTCCAGGTGCCAACTAGTTCAATGAAACCCACCACTTCTGGAATTGGCAGCTAATTATGAATTGCGGGATTTAAGACAAAAGATCTACTCTTTGTGTAAAAGGAACGCTACGCTGGGTAAACGTATATGGCATACCACAGTATCTGAACCTGAGTATCTTCCTTTCTATAAGCCACATTAATTGCGATAATTTACTTGGCAGTTTTATCGAGTCTCAGCCGCATATATACAGTCCCAGACAACAACACACGATGGGTTAGGTGTTGACATGAGGGGGTGAAATGGTACGGGAAACGATAATTCTGCTAATTCAGAGCGTCGATTCCCTGTAATATTCCCACCGAAACACCCGCGAAGATCATGAGTCACAAAGACTGAGAGTTTCATAAGGTAATCAAACGAGAATTCATTGATTTAACAACCTATTCTCCTTCCATTAGGACGGGAAGCTACTATAACCGAGCTGTGAAAGCGGTGGCGGAAGAGGCGACCATCTTATGATGTCATCACCTCCTCAGGAACCCGCTCTCACTTTATCAGCCACTCGAGTGATGATGCTCGAGAGGAGGAAATGGCGCAGATCCTTGCAAAGACCGTTGAAATCGAAAGTTTATGAACGGATACTTATGAGCGCCGAGTTGAGGTCTTTCAAATGTTATCTTTGTTTTAGATTTGCACTAAAAATCATGATGCAATTTTATTGTACAGCCAAAAAATAACGTATGAGTAGGTACGAGACCACGAACAATAAATTATTTTGGGCAATTTCATCGGGAAACAAAGAGCTTAGTGGAAAAAAAATCTCGAAAACCCATTTTTGAAATAGGTAGATAGATACCCATTTCGACCCACAACCTCTTCCGGTGGAAGCCAATCGTTCTGAGACCTGTCCCATTGGATTCAGAGTCAAAAATTTAGTCGAAAATGATAACCCACACGCATAGACCACCGAAAATCTTAAAATCCATTTCATTCCCTCACCCCCCTTTGGTCTCATCGGGCTAAAAAGTTTCGAGGACCAAATAGTCCCTGATCAAAATTTCAGATTTTTAAAACATTTTCTACTACAAAAACGGACATTTGCTGGTGGACGGACATTTGCTGGTGGACGGACATTTTCAGGAAAAAATTTTTGGGGCAAATCGGAGAGGTTGACTTTCAGCCGTATATTTGTGACAAACCGGTAGCGGCAGTTCGTATCATCCGTCATCATGAAGTTGAATATTTCCTGCCTATTGCAGGTCAAGGTGTATCAGTAGTTGACGTTACGCTGCGGGAGTGAGTTTGTACGACTTTTGTTTATTTCAGAGCAACTTGACTATACTGACTTTTACTCGTAGGATGCGATGTGATTTACTCATGTTTCCTAAAAACGCCTTTCTCATCTCAAAGGCTTAAAAACGTCAACCTGTAAAAAAAAACCAAACAAGTTTATCGCACAACTGAAGAAAACACAAAACATGATCACGAATTCGTTTACGTGTGCCGTTTACCTGTGAGAAGTCCCCTGGAATAATTGGAGAAAGTCTTGCCTCTGGCAATGCTGCCAACCATTTCGAAAAATGAAAAGTGATGTCACACTACCGAAGCGTATTGAGATTGAAATCGTATTTTGAGATTGAAATTTCCGGGGAATTATTGAGTCAGAACAATCCAATTCGTAAAACGCCCGGATATTCCTCAACTTGTTTTTATGTGTAAGCCACGGCTTTGCTCATTTGATGTCAATCACTGTCAGTCTTACCTTTCTATTGTGTAACAGCATTGGCCCGCTACCCGCCTGAGATTACCAGACGTTATTTATGACTTTGCACAATAACTGTTTTGTTATTGAATCAATTATCCTTTTATAAATTGAATCACGAATACTACGTAGAATTGAAACACATAGACAGAAAATACTGGTATCAAAAAGAAAGTCGTCACGGGAAATCCCTTGTTAGCAGTTGGAGAAGTTATAACGAGGTCCGCCAGTAGGACGATGCGCGTAATGGTTTGTTGCGGACCATTCTCATTCATCGTAATATTCGTACATGCCGCAGTACCTCTTTTTTGTGCATGTTCCAGGTCAGTACAGCATCATAATAATATATGATACAATATATCGCATTCTTTTTTCAACCCTTCCAAAGAGGACCTTCGGAAACGAGATTGAGTGCTGCCTGAGGCTTGTTTAGAATATTTTCCAAAAATGGATAGCCGATATTAGGGTGGGGTTGCGAGATGGCTAGTAATTCATTGCCTCTCGTCTATCGGGATTGTTCGGTAACGATCTCTAAATTGACCTAATGCTTAAAAAAGGACGTTATGATTGGATTCTGACAAAGGTGGCTCATATATACAGAAGGAAGTGTTCCTAATGGTACCTAGGTTCTTATATCGTGGCTAGCTTAATTTCGGGAGTCGAGTGGATAAAGGCGATATCAACCAAAGGTGTCGTGGATGTGGTCGGCCCTGATTAAAACAGAAATCCCGACCAGCTCTCTTAATTTCCTCTAGTTGTATCCAGTATTCTCTCAACGAATGAAAACACCCTGCATGTAAACAGCTGAAACATTTTACATATACACTTTACGAGTAAATACTGTACTGGGGACCAAGCTATCGATCGTCGAGAAGATAACATTGGTTACAAGTTCTGTGTTGATTCGGGATTGTGTGCACTCGTCCTACGTGACTGTTTCGCTAGAGTATCGAATCTAAATGGAAAATGGGTGTGCTTTGAGGAATGAGATCAATCTGAATTGAGTCTAACTGTTGAAAACCCTTTGAAGTGCTATTCAGGTAAGTATGTTCTAAGGTGTCGCAAAGACATCAAAAGTTTTGAATTTCATCCGTTGTCTTGACAATGTAACATCAAGCTCTAGCTAATTAGCAATAGGAGGGTGAGGGGAAGGAGTCCAGTTTGATGCAGCCAGAGTATGCCACAGATGGTAGAAATCCTCGCTTTCTGCACACAATCAATTCAATTTTCCTTCGAAGTCCGGCTGGTAATAATATTGGTTAAAACACTGCGACCCGGTTTTGGGTCATGTTTTTATTAAATGTTTGCGATCCAAGAGAAGGAAGAGAACGTGGTGTATAACCTGGAAGTTAATCTAATCAAGGGGTTAGAATATTTCCCGTATAACAGACACTTCAGATTTCCGATGTTGAATCCCTCTTGGATGTCCAGCGGGTTTCTCCTTATTTTCGAGGGTTGATATTTTTCCCTTCTTTTTGTCCCAAGCTTCGGGCAAAGGTCTCGAGGGGCCAATAGACGAGGGTTTATTTTATATTCTTGTTGTGGTACGGTTTGTGCGGGCCACCTGGGGAATTTGATGAAGACCTCAAATCGTTCCTGTTACCGCTCCAATTTATGGTTTTCCATTCCCATTTGACTTCCCATTCTCTGTTCTGAGATTTTAAGATATATATGTAAAAAGGATGATAAATAAAATGATGATAAATTTACGAGCAGGTAAGAAACAAGGTGAACCTTAGATAGGTACCAATTTGGTTGAAGAGTACACCTTCTCGTCGAAATTACAAAAAACTGTTAGAAGAAGTTGGCAGTGGCGGGAGGGGGTTGCTACTACTTCGAAATCGCCCTTGCGGCTTCTGGTAAGAGACTGATCCGATGTACGTATTTCCCAGAAGTCAGCGTTTCGACTACCACAACCTGGTTCAATATTAGCATATTGTAAGGGTGGATGATCTCTAAATCTCTCGAGATTCTCGATTGTATTTCCGCAGGAACAAAATTTTCCTCTCGAATGAAGGGAAGGAAGATGGTATCAAACATATTGAGGGGTCTCACGTTGGTTTCATGATTTCGTCGACGGATCGAATTTGACAAACCCACCTGAGTGGAGAAGGAAAAGAACGCAAGAATCAAACCCTCGAGCGACGTGGCTCTTTACCCCATCTCACAAAAGTGGTCATTTGCATTCAGAAAGATTTCCACCGACCTTTTTACGGATTTCTGCGTGTTCTGTATATTGATGTTGAGAACTGCCTAATGTAAGTATGCAATCGACCTCGACGCCATCATCTCTGCTCGCTCCATTTCAGTACACCTTGAGTGAGTGAATCTCAGGTTATTAGTTTGCAATAGTCACTTAAGAATCTCTTTAAATAAGGTAGATCGACTTGAGCCCACTGCATACTTATAATTTACCCATCTTCGCAATTTATACTGAAATATGGTGGTCCGTGCTTATTAAGAGCTGGGAATATTGCTCTGATATTAACTGTTGCAATTGGTTCCGAACCCCTTACGACCCTTCTAAAAAATTTTTGTGCACACCACGCTTAAGAAAATTATTTTTGCAAGAAAAAGAGTTTCTTCCACTTTCCAAATCACTTGCACTTCTTTTTCTTAAAAAAAAAAAAATAATAATAATAAATAAAATAATAATAATAATAAATAGAAAATTTGCTTGAGAAAGATATACTGTGAAGAAGAAAAGAAGAGGTTTTCTCATCTTGGTCATACAGAATAGGTAAAAAGTTCACGGTGTAATAGCTGAGCTGTCGTGAACTTGTTGCTTCTTACTATTTATGGGGTGAGTTTATATTCATTCTTTTCATGATTTGGTGTTTGCAATGCATCATCTAGCGGAGACCGTATTGTGGGGTAGCGGGAAACAGTGGCGGTTGAAGTAGATTTACTGCATATATCTTTTGTTCAGATATTTCTTCCTTGAACAGAAAACTCGCATGGTAGAAATGGTTAGGGAACAAACGCTCGAACGAATGTTACTAGTCTTCCAAGACAATTAGAATAACAGTGAATTATTTCCATTCTCATAGGCACTTGTGTCACTATCGACGAAAATGATCATACTGATTCTTTTGTAATTGTTCATTCCAATCAAGCGTCCAAAATTTAGCGGTAAATAATACCCCATACGCCTTGTGCCGTCATTCTTTCCGGCTGGCTCTCCATCTGTCTGTTCGAATAGTGTTATATTTTACTAAGAACGAGTAAAATCAGGGGGCCGTTCCAAAATTTCACGGCTTTCCGAACGGAAGAGGGCAGCGTAAAAAAAGGTACATAAAAGTGGAAAATTGTGTCGAGTTGTTATCGAGTCGGTGTGGAGGGAAAAAACACAATCGACTATAAATCACCTGTCGGACTTGCCTTCACTTCTGCCTGTGACACGTTGATAACATCAGCTCAGATTAATTGGAAAATCGCCGCCCTCGAGCACTCTTCCGTGGGTGGCCTTGCTTACACTTTAAAGCCCGATAATTATCACGTAAACGCCAATATGTTTTTTGTTAGATGCCGCTATTTTTTAGGCATTATTTGGACAGAGCATGGATGTTTTACGTGACTCCAGTAATCCATCGGTATAACTTGCAACTGTCCGCTGCAGATGAGTGTCCTGAAGGTAGTTTTTATAAACGGCTATACTTACAAATACGGCGAAGAACGAAGGAGGAAGAAAGTGCTACAGCTACGAATGCGTACTCTTTGTCGTCCTTCCTAAGAAACAAATTCAATTTCAAGTATGCAGAGACAAAGGCGAACATTCGATTTACCTCGAGTTCATTCCTTTAATGGGATTTAAAGCCATAATCATTTTCAAGAATACGGTATTTCAAAACCACTCTTGCTAATTATTTGAACTCTAGTTCGCATTCCATCCGAAGAACAACTTTGAGGAGAGAGATGTTCAATCAAATACTCCAATCCAAAGGTCAGACCGCAGGCTGTGTCCGCTTTGAATCAAATGAATTCTCTTTTCGCTTTTCATGCTCCTAACGAAATAAAAATGTTTACCTAAAAAGTTTCTTGATTGCCAGAAGCTATGTGATTGCTCTCTGATGAATTGGCGTAAGCTGTATGAATGCAAGGGCAATATAATTGATTACAAGAAGGTATTTTTAGAATAACATTTGTTCAATGGCTCTAAGTATGTTCGGGAAATAAGGGGGAGGATGATCCGCACCATACATATCAACATGATTCATTCCGAACCGGCGAACAGACATTAATTCGACCGAGAGTCGGATTCAGGAAGGACATTTTCACGCTTCCTTCTTCATTTTCTCAGTTAGTGGTCAATGAATGAAAGGAGTGAGATGGGAAAGATCAAGTGTCACCAATCCTCTTTCCTCTTAAGACGGCCCAAAGGGAAAAGCCATTGATGGGACCATTGTGGCTTGAGGGGTTATAGTGGTGGCTATCGTAAAACTGCCCCAGTTTCTTTCCTCTCCAAACCCTGAGAGCGAGACAGATAAAATTGAGAAGGCGATCGAAATGAAATTCCGTTCTTTGGATTCTTATTGTTTCGTAACTGTATACTTCCAACCTACTATCGGCATGCTCCTACTTAGCCACTCCGTTATTCCGATCCCGACTGGTTATGTCATTTTCTTTGTCGTGTGAGTGTTTTTTTTTTTGTAAAGTATAGGTGAATTGTAGGTGATAAAATGATGATGTCGACACGATAAGTTATATTATGGCCACGAAATTTACCTGCAATGTTGTGCGATACATTCCGCCTAGTGTAGTATATCGCCTTCTTTGCTTTTATAATATTTGCGTTCAATGTTACGAACCAAGTCAATCAAAACTAAAGGTAAACCGCGCACTATTTAGTGCCAAGTAGTGTTATTGTACTACCTATATACCACTGTAAATTGTTATGACATTTCTGGGCAAAAACATGTTCCATGTCGGAACGCTTGCCCGATTTTATCCAAGCAATAAATAAACCCTTCAGCGGGCGAATGTTGGGTGCGGTGGTCAAATTGACTTAACTCTCATATGATCAGGGTGTTGACAAGGGGGAAAGACCGGAAATGGAGCCACTTGGGGCTTTCAACTCTTGACGAGCTGACGTCCTCAGTCCGTTTCCAACTGATAGGATGGCACTTCTGGCAAGTGGAAGTGGACGATAGGAGTGGGGTCAGTTGAACTGTCCACACTCTATGATTCCTTTCATTTCCCTAGGTAGGCCATTTTTTGTATGCGTCATAATTAAATTCCTCGGTTATGAGAGAAGAACTTAGAGCTGTCTCTATACAATATTTCAAAAAGTCTCGCGTAACGCAATACATAGTGCAGAGCGTATGCTAATTATTTAGTATTAACTTACGCCATTTTAGGAAATTACCAACGGATAAAGTATTAATTCAATTCCCATAAGAGAGAGACAAAAACATTTGAGAAACCCAAACATTTGGTTCTCGCTACGTCAAAAGTTAACTACAAAACAATAATTCAATTTAAAAATTTCTAATTAAAAAAAAAACATTGTTTTTTCAAATATCATTTTCAAGATAAGGAGGTGTCGGAGAAAATGATCTATAAGTTCAAGATAAAGTGCCTTTCAGCCTACTTAAGCATGAGAACGGAATGGCATTCTATAGAATCTAAAATCTGTTAGTACCTGATCTGAGTGCTTACGAACTAGAATCACTGACGTTCAATTTTTTGCAATGACTTGAGTACAAAGCATGTGAATTGTACCTATTGTGAAAGGGAGCGGAAAACTTGCAAATTTTTGGCCAACTGGCAAACTTTTCGCAAATTTAGAAACTCGATTCACCCTTTGAGAGGTTCAGTTCCAACGCCACAAATTCGCCCGGAAAACAACACCATATGAAGTTGAAGGAAATAACGAGTGTATCCGCCCAAAAACATGATAGATGAAATCCTAATTTAGTCAGTTCGGAATGGAATAAAACTAAATATTTATGCACAACATCTATAGATAAATACTAGTAACAAATGGCCGAATTTTCCCTGTAATGAAGATTGACCGTAAAGGCAAGGTTGGCAGTTACACTGTCTACATTCGAAAGAAGTTAAGAGGTTGACCACTCAGCGTGGCGAAGGTTCGTAACAACGCACGTGAACGGAATTCTTACGGAGCAGATTTATTTGTTTTATATTTCTTAAGTTATAGAGGTACCCTTCAAAGTTATCATCATCGCATTTGAGGAGTTATTTTCAACCATCAGACGGTTACGTGCTTCGTTTTTTTAAAAAGCGCAACTTATTTATAGTTGAGGGAGTTGCTGTTTTCCAATTTGAAGAGTTTCGCCTGCTGATACTCCTCGAGTTTTCTGACCATTCTTCATATCGAACCGAAAACCGATTTCAAGTCTCTTCAGCGGCTCTGAAGATGCCTGAGAAATGAGTTTAAATTCGCAAAGGGAACATCGCGTGATTGAATCGACCCAAAATTTGTATTTCCATGTTTAACTAAGTACCTCAGTTCGATATGGACCATTTTTAACAGGGACAGTAAATTATGAAATACGTAATATAAAGGAAATTTTTACGGCGGTTGCGTGCTCTATAAAGATCCATTGAATCTACAGACCACTGAACCACTTTCCGAGAGTTGGGGTAGTAGCGGGTGAGTCTCGTGCCTCATGAACGCAAGCAAAAATATTTTCGTTGTTCAGTTTTCAGAAAGAAGCCCGGTGTTGGGGGTTCATAACTTTCCGCTGAACATTTAAGCGAGCCTAATACTGGAATAAATTTGCTCCTTTTTCTCTCCTGGAAAACCTTCAATTTTGATACTTTACCTCGCACTACCAAGCCTTGAAGGGATAAAATGGATCTTTCCGCCTCAAGGGTTCAGCACTTTTCTACCTTGTTCTTTTTTCCCCCTTTGTCTTTTTCTAGTTGAAACCTTAATGAAAAATACTGTGAATGAGGCAACTTGCCGCAGGCATCGGCGTTTTCTTGATTTTAGAATAAATAGGTAACTAAGACGAAACGCACACTGTTTCTGAACATCATTGACAGCGTAGGTACCTGAAGGGTTACCAGTAGAATAGAACAAGATTTCAACTTGTTCTCTTTTTTTTCAACAAATGTCAACCTTCCAATTAGCTATTTCTTTCCCTGACCTCACCGGGGTCGGTGAAAAAAAAAAAAAAAATTGCAAGAATTTAATCTAAATGTTTGTACAATTGTAAAGTCACGAATGGATTTTTATTGGCTAATATCTTATAATGTACATTGTTCCAGATTCAGTGAAGAGAGACGCTCCAGCAGTACTTCTACCACAAAGTGGAATACTGATCGCCCTTCTCAACGGTTTATTCGCAACGGACACTAATAGCGTGAAGTGAGTCATTTCGATCTGATTTACAACAAGTCTCACTTCATACTGTTTGCCCTCAAATCCAGTCAAAATTTCGCGGAAAGAGAGTTTTCGTCCTTTGGGACATTGTTGGTTTCTTGATATGTATGTTGTTCCTGGTCAGTTGCTTCAAGTTTTTAACCTCAAATAGTGATGGAAAGTGCTCGTGATCTCTGCTCGTGCCCTAAGCAAAATCTTTTAATTCTAATATGAAGTTCAGTTGTGCAGCCTGACTACTCGGATTAAGATGAATTTACGAAAGTATTTGGGTTTTTAGAAATACGCATTGAATACGCTCAAATAAAAATTGTCGACTCTCTTCACAACGCAGGAATACCATATTAATTCTCATCTCCGTCCTCCCGTTCCCTTTGTAAATAAGGGAAATCAACTCAACTTCAAGTTCTACTCTGAGGAAGTTTTAATAAGCTGGCACGTCGTCAGAGTGCCAAGGAATACGGAGCTGATTAAGGGAAAGAATCAGAGTTAATTAACGCGTAAGAAAAAAGAAAACTTTTATGTAATCTTCTGAATTCTCCTGCTAGCACCAGTAAAAATGGATTAGACGTCATCTTTTCGTTTCGAAGGAGGGAGGGACCTCCGTCAGCGTAAAATATTTGGCTGAAAACTTTTATTTATTTTTTTTTATTTTTCAAAAATGAAATGTATCTCAAGGAAATCAGTAACAAGTACTTAGCAAGATCGTAAAAGCTTCTGCCTTATTTTTATGGTCGGTCGCGTAAACAGTAAAACATGATAGGAGCCACACATAGTAGGTTTGCTGAAAAGGTGTCAGTTAGATTTTTTTTTTTTTTTTTTTTTTTTAATTTAACACATTTATTGAAAAAAGTTTTTACAAAATGAACAAAAGATAACACTCCTATGTGACTCCCCTCTTTAGGCAACCGCCTGTGCTGAGGGGAGGAGTCCACCCGTTAATAATTAATTATTGTTAGTGTGCTTACATTGTGCACAACTTAAAATTTATTTTATCTTTACTTTAATTTTAATAAATAATAATACCTTGTGAACATTATAATAATCACCAATAATATTTTACAAGAAATCTACAATTTAAGTATACCTATTTTAAGATTCCGTACCTTCCACCGCTTTACGAACCGACGCTCAGGAATTCAATGAGAATAGTACTCCGGTAATCCGTTGAATAAAAGTATGCCTCTGTAATCGAAGCACCTCTTTGTCATCCGACAAATGTGAGGCGGTAACTATACTAGTCTCTCTATTGATGACCTACGACAATTTGGGGAAATTCCTGGGGAACGAGAAAAAATATCGTGAGGAGCGGATGCTTCATATCTAAAAAAAAATTCTAACGGAAAATCTTATGTCTGAAAATGACATTTCCATGATTAAAACGTTACTTGAAAAGTATGGTATGGTATAACGCGTGGGAACTAGAACTTTTTTACGGCCATTCTGCGTTAAGGCATGACAGTTTTGGTTTCTTTGCCGATAGAGATGACAATAAGAGGCTTGTAAGATGAAAAAACCTTTCCTCTCGAGTGCCGACGTCGCGAATGACCCGATGCGTAATAAGAAGATCAGGACTCAATCAGGAAAAGACGTTGTTGTAGAAAAACTCATGATACAGTCGACCAAGAATACCACAGACAAATTTACCCAAGACTTCTAAACTTCGTAGATTAAAAGTCATACCAAAAAATAGCAAGTAGGTTGATGAAAACCCTATAAATTTGTCCAGTATACATGTTATTTCTGGGTAGATCTTTTTAAGAATTGATGAAGCGGAAGCGTACGGGCCTAAGCTCTCTATAACTCGAAAATCCATGTATAACGAACCCATTTAATCCACTTCCCCTCCAAAAGAAGGGAACTGGACTTCTACCCGTTTATGCCTTTTCCATGACCGAACACCTTTACACAGGACACAGGAACAAAAGTAGCGCGACACCAATATATTACCAAATTCGTTAACTATGAACAGTACTCTTCGGTTGCTATTCCGTCGCTGATCGATATTATTGACGTTCAAAGCTAAAGTGTAAAATATTCACGCTTTGTGGTTTTCCTTTTTGTGGCCATTTCAGATTTAAAACCTAATTGTACTCAATTTAAAACGACAAATGTGAGGAGTGAGGATGGATTTTTGACGAAAATAAAGGGCATATCAAACCAACTCCTTATTTTTGCTATTGCGTAGCTGCAGAAGCTTTATTTCACTTGTCCAATTAAGGAGGAATATTAATACGATAAAACCAATAGTATTACTTCAGTTTTTCGAACCGGAACCTTCTAATCGTAAAATGAATTTGGATTGGCTTCTGCGTCATGTCTGGCTGTCCCAAATATCCTTGCTACAGCGACAACTGTTGTGATTCAATTGTACCTAAATTCTTGAGGGCTTAGCGATCTAGTTGTGGCAATTTAAGTAGTTTGAAAATTATTTCACCTTCAGAAATTTTCGCCACAGGAATTTGAACGACCATTGACCCAGAATAGGAAGCGTTACTTCTGAATATCCTGGACTGGAGTCGAAACAAAGAAAATTAACCAATATGATCGTTCTTGCTCGTGGTTTTCTATGGGCTAATTTCCCAAATATGAGACGAAAGGGCGTGTAAATATATTGTAGTAACTGGTCAAACATTATGAACCCGGGTACATTGTGGTCGCAGGCGCCTTTGGATTATAGCCGGGTTTCCAGCGAGGTTTTTTGGAAAGGGCGAGATCTTTATATTTCAGGAAGCAAATATTACAAAGTGGATCGCGGCAATGAAAACAAAAGAACCGAGCACTTTTCTCCCGCCCACTTCAACCCGTTCGCAACAAGAATCGGGTTCGCACCATTGATCTGGTAACGTTTGTCTTTCCACGTCTGGTTGTATTCAAAGTCACAGATGCGGCACGCCCTCCGTCCTCCCCTTGAAAACCGGAGCTTTTGCACAGATGTTGGCATCAGCCGACATCGAGTTTGTACCAGCGTGCGGTTCGCATCGTAGATCGAACCGGACTGGAAACAGCACTAGGCACCCCAGTACCCCCAACGAGCTCATAAGTTAGAAAAAAACCAACAACGGAATATTGTATACGCGAGATCAATCACTACCGATGTCGTAGCCACGTTGCAATTTGTTGGGAATCGTTGTTGTTGCAATGTTCGTGGCTCAATCAGAGAAATAATACCAATCTATTCTTCATCCATATTTCTTATCCTTGTAACTACAGGCTTTAAAATATATACGAATTGGTGGAAAATGGGTGTATTTAAAAATGGTTTGGGTGGAATTTGGGCTGGAAATTGGGGTGAGTGCGTCCTAATTTGGGATGAGGGAGTTGCTTTACTGACTGCGAACAGTAGAAAGGCTATTCAGTGGATTTCAACACAAAAAGTTGTCTGTTTCTGGAAAAACACTCCTCGTGTACGCACAAAGCCAAGCACTTCGATACATTACATATTTCATTCCAATTAGCTGATTAACACAATTAATGATAAACAGGGGAAAATACCCACCTACGTGGTGGGTAAGTGGATAACGATAAAATAATTAACCTACGTTTTCATATTAAAAGTTAACCTCTCCGATTTACTTCAACTAGATCCGCGCTGTTTTTGATATTAAAAAAATGTCTAATAATCTGAGATTTGAAATTATTTGAATGTTTTTCGGAAATGGATTTTGATATTTTTGACGATCTAGACGTGTGGGGTATTATTTCCCCCTAAATGTTGAACTCTGAATCAATTAGAATGAGTTCGGAAGACTCCACATTCATAGTTTTCCCCCACTTGAAAAAATTAGAAACCCCTAAGAAACACAAAAACATGTTTTTTTTGGGGAGGGGGGGGGGTGCTGTGTGTTGGTGATTTTCGATGGGCTCAATTGGAGAATTCAGACAATTCAGTAAATTCAGTTCAACTCAGTCAGAATTCAATCGATTGAAGAAGCAAAACATTCTTCTTCTCATTTTTCAAACTCAAAAAATTAGGACTCCCAGTGCCTACCATTTTTCAATTGTGATGAAAACGTGAAAACCTCCCACCAGTTGGCCTGTTCCATCCCTGAGAATAGGACCAAAATGGCTTGAGTCATAAAGAAATCTGGACTCAGACAATCAGGCAATCCTCGCAACCCCACAGTTACACTTTCGTTTTTTGCTGTTCGTGGCAGGAGTAAGATGGAACATGAAATTCAATAACAAAATTCGCCGATAACTCAAAAAATAATATCCAAGGTTCATCTACCTGTACCTTATTGTCAAGTTTGCAAATAAGATCTTGGCAAGGATCGAGGTACATAGTACACATTTCACGGCGTTCAAGACAGGGGCGTTGTCAGTTACAAATAAGCGGAACTTCATTTCTTAACAGGTTGTTGTTCTTTAATTAGTTCGGGGCATTTTCACTTCACGCTAGACTTACGACATTTTCTCGATGACGGAACAAAACCCTCAAGTTCCCTGAACCCCTTTACAAAGGGTGAGGAACCTGTTTGGCGGTTGTACAAGAAAGATTACTAACTCAGCCTACAAAACTGAAGTGGCCCAGAACTTGCAGCAGGCAGGAATTCTCGAGAGCCAACTCCAAACATACCAGTGAACTATTTTCGAGAAATGTAATTTAGTATTTAGGAAGGAGACCATCTTCCTGCCAGTAATATCAATATGCTTGGAAACGTTAGCGCGGTCAACTGGTTCAAGAAGTTCAAAATGAATACGGAGATGGAACAATGGATTCCGGCAGATGGTGTTATACAAAGACCAAACTTCGTTAATTTATAATTATTTTGTTGCGTCAAGCAATCCCGTTCCTTCACACCATAAATATCATACTTCCAGGCGGTATTTCGGTTTTTGATGGAAAATCACTGACGACTGGAGGGGTTTTCGGAAAATGTAGAAAATAAAATGAATTTATCAAAAAATTTGTTTGTTGGAGTAGCCTTTATTTAAGATAGCTCATGTAGAAAGAATATTTTAAAAAAACTTTCAAGAGCGAGTGAAAGAGAAATAGAGTGCAGTATCTCGAATGAAAATTGTAAAACGCCTGTTTGGTGTATAATCGGGAAATGCTTCTACAGGATCAGTGCCTATGGTCATGATGAATCGTGCGACAATAAAAATAAAAGCGTGAGGCGCTATAGTTATCACAATGAAGTACAAAATTATTTTATTGTACTCAATGAAGCACGAATGTTATTATTGAATTTCACGTGATGCCGTCCCACGCATTCGTTTCTAGTCGCATAAACCATTATATCAACAGGCCTTTGTCCCATACAAGCCTTTCATGAGATTTCTCTTTGGTCAACCTTTCACAATTTTCACACAAAATACATCCACTCAATTTGTAGCGTTCTTAGAATATTTTTTTAATTCGCAGTGCACGTGCAGGTTCTGAAAATAATTTAACACGATCCAGGTACACGCCTGATGCCCACTGTGTCCCATTCGGATATCCAGTTCGGCTAGTGCGACTGTAATTGCAAGGACATCGTAGTTTCGAAACTCAAAAGCAAACACATAATGAATTCCTAGTGGGTAACACGTCACTCGAGCTCCATCTATCATTAATTGCCGCAATTAGCCAACTAATTAGTCCTGAAATCTGAGGGTGGCTTCATCCTCTGCTTCATTTCGCGCTAATTACACCCGGCGGTACCGAGGAAATGTGCCATTGACCAGGATCAGGTGCTGATTCATTAAATTCTGTTTGAATGAGTCATGAGAGAAGGTAAGCTCGATGCATGATCGAATTAGTAGAGGTACCTTTCGGTCCTCCCGGTCGATCCACAAATGGCAGAAATATGGACTGGTGGCCAGTTCTAATGAAATAATACGAATTTTTTTAATAACACCGCTGAAATTATAGCTCCAATCATAAATATAGAACTGCCGCAGAGGCCATGAACTAACTGATTTCACATATTTCACAGCTGGTTACTTGGAGTTCTGCACCCGAAAAATCCCTGCATACGAGGAATGATTGCCGCTCGATCCGTCCCCGGTGCTCGGTATCTCTTAGGGCGGTCTTATAGTAACTAGGCACATAACTTCTGCGATTTTTTTTAAAATTGAAATCGTGAATTGGTTATACTGAATAGAAACAAATCAACTAGAAAGGCGTAGTATTGCAGTGAATTAAATGTGCAGGTGAGGCAAGAGTAACCACGGGGGTAGAAAATCGTGAAAATTTCCGCACTACTGCAGAGAGGGTAAAGAGGGTTTTATTTTCCGCAAATAAAAATAAATTAACAGTTCTTTTTCCATAACAGTTTTTCAAAATTGTGTTTTGTTTTTATTTTTGATATTCATGATTAACCAACAATCATCAATTAAGAAGTAAACTAGCATAATATCGAATAATAACCAATAAATAAATAATTATTGTTTCAGATGAACTCGTGGACTTCGTGGCTGTGGGGTTTCGTAGTAGTGTTCTGTGTAACTGCCGGGTTCGTGCACCCGATGCCGGCCGACGCGATGGCCCGACCAGCTCGGCCTAAAACCTTCGACTCGCCCGACGATTTGAGGACCTACCTGAACCAGCTGGGGCAGTACTACGCAGTAGCTGGAAGGCCAAGGTATCTCGATTAATTAATTAATTTAATAGGAAAGAAAAAGGAGAGCTTACTTATTTGATTGATACCAAGAACGTTGATTCAGGAAGAGGGGAAAGAGAGTTTGAAACAAGTGAGCATTGCTTTGGTAAAGTAAACCAAATTTTATTTAGGGCCTAAAGAAACAGAAGTATTACAAAAGTATTTTAAAAAATTGAAAAAAATCAGTAAATCAAAAGGAAAAAAAATTGATTTATGCCCTAAAAATTTTTTGATTTACAAAAGAAAAAAAATTAGTAGGAACCAAATTATAATTGACTTTTGGGTTGGTTATTCCTCGGACCAGGAGCATGGAGAAAATGGGAGGAAACAGTGGGTGTGGAGTGTCCCGGACTCGTTCCAACCTATTCAGCGTCCAAAATTTAGTCGAAAATGATATCCCTCACGCTTTTTTTTCTTTTATTTCAACGTTTGAGAAAAACATTTCAACTTGTTGTTACAATTCCAATAAATGAATCAATTTAGACGTTCCCAACAACCTGTTATTACAGAACACACAGACTCAATATCACGTAGTGAACTACGACAACAAAATAATCATCTCTTATTTCAATTGTTCGTACATGAATTAAACAAACTACTTTCTTTCAGATTCGGCAAACGGACACCCACCAGAGCCCACCTCCCCTTGATTGAAGGTTTGAACCAACGGTACCCTTATGCTGACCCCTCAGAGTTATATGATCTCCTTTATGCGGCACAACAGTCCGACTGAAGTCGGCCGGACTTCAGTTCTTGGATTCAACCCCAACCAATAGGAATAACCCCTGAAATACAGAAAACAAGTCTAAATAAATTATTTTTCTCTGATTAACCCGGAGTTTATTGATGGTCTTACTACGAAATATAAGTTGAATTTGTACATAAATAAAAGAGAGTCATACTAGCGTGGCGAATCTGAAAATCCGTAGGTACCCTGCACATACCTACTTTATTCTTTATTTTAATGTTTGGCTTGTCAAAAATAAAGATTAAAAAATCCCTACCTATCAAAAGTTATTGCGGTTGGGAATATTACAATTATGCAATTCATGTTGTAGGATATGTTTGTTCATATGTATTATTTAGATATTAGTAGAAAGTATTTTGCTAGTAGAAAATTTCTATTATTGGAATGAATTTCTTTCAAAAATTATTTCTCTTCTCATCTGTAAAAAAAGAAAAATAAGGAATTAGATTTAAGAATATTTATTATTGCGTTTTGGATATCGAGTATTGAAAGATATTTTGTTCGACTAACAACCGATGTAGGCCAGAAAATAAATTGATTGTGCGCTTCCTTCTAATTACATCTGAATGTTCCCCAGCAGTTCGAGTTTTATTTATTTAAATCATGGAACAAAGCGAAGAATAACAAAGGGAGATGAATTCAAATGAATTGTGACGGTTAACACGATGTCAAGTTGCATAACCCGTTCCCAACTTAGTGAAAACAAGAAGAGTTGCGATGATTTGGTACCATGTATATTACTGATCCTTCCTCTCATAATCGTTGTCCACACGAATGAAGTTGATTAGGCTAGGATTGGGCTTGATGGGAATGGACTCAGACTACACTGCTCAACTCTCACAGATATTATGTCGGACGTCCTTACACTAGTGTCCCTTGATTGCTATTCACAGTGGCAAAAGTGAAAAACATAAATTTATGAAAATTAGGAGGTATTGATTAACGCAGAATTTGATAACCGCTCTACAACTACATATTATTCATTAGTCTTTTTTACCTTATCTACAAAAGAGACTTATCTGGGATTTCATCAAAGTTTACAAAAAAAATTTTTGATTACGAATTGCAGTTTTACCGAATTAATGAAACTCGCGTTTCCGTACTATTACGGAGTTTCCTGTTCTTTCATTAGAAATCTGTACAGTAAGTAGTTCCCAACTTACTAGCAGAAAACTAGGATATCTACATTAGATACAAACAAAGCGATCAAAAGCGTTTTTAGATCGTCGGAAATTACTCTAAATAGTAATTTTCTAGTTTTACAGGCCCATTTACTTTCATTCTCAGACCTTTTTTCGTCTAAGTCACCTAGAGTGGTGATGATTTATGCACAAATATATTTTTAGTAACTAACTACCCCATTACGAACTCCCAGTATGGGAGTATGCGGAACACGAAGTACATTATATGTGTATTCTCTGGAGTGGAAATTGCTTCCTCGTAACTTCAAATGACGTCTTACTTTTGTAATAGCGTTGTGGATTCGTTTTTCGGAATCAGCAACACAAGTTGGAGGGAACAATGATAATCCAGCTTTATCTCCTTAACTTAATCGACCAAAGAGGTTGTCGTAAGTAATTTCCTGTTAAACTACTACAGATCGATAGGTACCAAGGCTCGTGAGGAAACCAGACGTTTCACATAGATCAGGAATTGATAGAAAAATTGATAATTCGTTTTATGATGAACTTTTTCAACTAATTGGCTAGTTGAAGATCACGCAAACAAACTGTGCAAGGACCCACGGGTCGAATTGATCGAATTTTCCATACTTAACAGACCATTATAACGCTGCCACATACCGAACTTGCTTCAAATTAAACTTTGATTTGTTAACTGTTTCGAGAACCCGAACTGAGTGAACGAATACTGAGGCCTACACAACGTACACGTAGGTAATGTGATAGACACAACTTCGTCTACTAGGCAGGTTACATTATACTGTGGAGTTTAACGTCGAATAAAATTGTAACCGGAGTATCAACTTGTCGTCTTTGCCGGTGGAAAGTGAGAAACTCAATTAGGGAAGTTTCTACTCCCACAATAGTTCCCAAGTTCTCACACTGTTCCCTAACGAGATGATTTTTTCCCCGTTTCGTTCGAAGCTGAGTTTGTCTTTCGGACATTTGCAGGAGAGATAAGGGGAACAAGAGTTTCAAGTGGATTAAAATTTTAAATTGGAATAAAAACTGTCTTAGATCCACTTACGTTTTGAGTTATTCCATATTTACGTTGAAATATTTCTCAACAACTGAAAAATCATTTACATAGTGAGATTAGGCATGAACTAACGAGTGCCAAGGCGTTCACAATGACTGAAAAACAATAAGCCATTGATAAATTGAGATTTCGACAAAGGTTTTCTTTTTGGGCATTAGGCATTTATCCTGGAAATACGCTGCAAAATATGCTCACTTTCATATTTTCGAAAGAGAGTGGTGAGCTTTCCAATTGACCACGACCTCATTTCCTTCTGCCAACTAGTCAACACACTAGTAAGAAAGCGAATGGTTGAAATGAAAAGGACCACTGATGACCATAAATTGTATTACACGAATTCACAATCAAACGACAAACTCAATAACAGGTTCATACTGATAAAAATAGGTATTAGATACTAAAAGTCGTAGTAACAAAATAAGTGAAAAATCTCACAGGACCTTAACTCAAATACCAACTTAGGACCATATAGTAGATATTCTTAATTCACTAACACCATTACTCTGTGAAATATGTAGAGGGATTGTTATTGCACCGTGCTCTGGTAACGTTAATAAGAAGCAGTGTTAATTTATAATTAATTAAATTGCCCACAACTCACTAAAATGACTATAATGAAAACCACAACTTGACCTACAAATCCTGCCACCGCAAGGACGAAAGAAAAACTATTTAAGGATCACAATAACTACTACGTAGTGTCTAACTCAACGCATAGCGGCAGACTACACAAAATTGAAGAATTAAGGAAGCAGAACCTTTATGGAAGAAGAACGAACCTTGTATGAGCACATCTGAACCAATCCTTTCGGACCTTATTTTTAACAAATTTGTATAACCTTGGAAAGATGCAATTAAATTTGTCAGAGGTAATGGACGTTTTTTTTTTAATTAAGATCACCATTGCGCCTAATTCAGGGTTTGATAGGTCGTAATTCCGACGCCTGGAAATTACCTCTGCGACTCCTTTTGTCTAGCTACTCGGTTAGTTGAGGAAGGATCCTTCCTGCAAATTGGAAACCTCCACGATTGCAACTTGGAACCACCTCCTGATTCACCCTGTGCTTATTATCACTTTTGCGTATTTTCTTCAATCAGCTCTATTTCTCCGGTTTCGTTTATTTTTATTAGTCGCGATATGACACCTTCCCAACGTATTAAGCTTGAAGAGACATAGTATAGGGTTAACTAGAAAATACCGCATAAAACTCAGCCTAACAAACACAAATTTTAAAAAGAGGTCTCTACGACACATTTTCGGGGATAACAGGGTTAGAAGATTACCCCCAAATTTCATGTTAACACTTGTATGAGATGTGTAATTTCATAAAGGAATGTAATCTAATTGCAAGAGGTGCTCAGGCTGGCAGTACTGAGGTTTAACTACTAGGTCGGGGAGCAAACTACTTGCATACACCTCCCAAAGGTCGGTCCATAAGAAGATAACGTATGTCTGGAAACGTTATCAAGAATCATGATGCGTTCAAGAACCAGGAAGCCCCTTGAAACATTCGAAATATAATCTCATTATCACACCTGATGTTTTTCCTGAATGATTTTCCAGAATGAACTCCAGGCGAACAAGCTTAACCCTAATTTTTAAATACTCCTAAAATATATTATACTAATCTCATTTTCAGTAACTGTGCCTGAAATGTTATTCTTAACGAATTATTGCGAAGAAATTAGCCGATTGCGATTATTAAGCTGCATCAATATTATTGAGCATATCAAATAAAATTATATTTTCCAGTTCTTTGTTTTCCGAAAATACTTTTCTTCTTCAAACAAGAAACTTTTTTTTAATCAGTATCAATAGCACCACGAACTCTGAGAGTATGTGCACAGGCCAAAGAAGAGTGCAATAGGATTTTTAAGGCAAAACTATCGAGACGACTAACTTTCAGCCGTGATTCTCCTTACTAAGGTGTCGGAGTATTGGCCAGCTATTACAATAACCTTCTCGACCGAAAGCAGATACTTTGCGTAAAGTCGAGTAGCATCGAGAAAGATATTCATGTAGCAGGAAAAATAAAATATGGATTTTCAGTTGAAACGACAACATTATTCAACTACGTATAGAAAGAAAGAAAAATGAATCAATAGAAAAGTAGTTGAGAGAAAAAAATCATGATCGGTCGAAGTTGATATTTCGAAAAATTATCTATATTTATCGGATAACAATAGGACAATTCGGTTGAGGAGGGAGGGAAATTGTAGTTGTTCCGATTGAGGGTGCACATCTTTTGGGACTGAGGTTGTTCAAAATAAAACGCCCAGCAATGCGAAAGAGACGAATGAATACTTGAATTGAACAGATTTTTAAGGTTTTCAACGTTAGTCATGCGATAATTTGAGCGACGTAAGGTAGTATGGTGGAATAGGAAGGGGTTGGAGGGGGAGGGGGCACAGGAGGTACAGCCCTGTTCAAAGGGGAACCTGCAATATGCAACAGCTTTTTTACCAAAATCTTCGGGAATAATATAGGATTAAAGAAATTTCACTTAGATACTTAGAAACGTAGGTAAATGGAATGTGCACCTCCAAGATGCGCCACGAGAAAGACCCAATGAATTATACTATCAACTTACACATTCATTTCCTTAACGTCATGTTGGTGAGTCCTACCAATGTCATCAATCAACACCACCCAAGCCAAAGGTTTTCATGTTACCTGCTAAAAATAGGATCGAAAGCAGCTCCTACATTCTGCTCTCCCAATGGAAGTAACGAAGGGGATTCAACACTGGGAAGAAGATTAATCACTAGTACATCTGGGGGGTACCTACCTTCGTCAAAAGGTGTTCACAGATCAAAAATATGTTTTCTCTTCTGTATGACAATCTTTATAGCGGTCCGTTTAAAGAGTGAAGAAGTTGAGGAAATCGGAAGGGCGGATGATGACCGAGAAACATGGATCTCCTCCACCTACGCACGGATGACCAGACTCCGTCCAATACAGGCAGCGACAGGCTCGGCACAGCGACAACGTCTCAGCGTAATCCTCCCTCAAACCGTAATGCCTGAGGAGAACAGATGTACGATGATTACTTAGTTCGTAGATTAGGATCTAATACTAACTTAAATGAAAACGAAAGATTCTTTGGCAAGGACATAGAAATACATTTCCAGGACTACCGTCTTCAGAGAGTGGGAGGTAGGCTCAGGCTTCCTCCTGAAGCTCCATTATTACGTTGACAAAAAGCAAACTTATTTTTCTAATGGTTTTCCCTGGGCAAAATTATTTCGTTATTTCACACTAAAAAACTCATTAAAACTGAATTGATTATTATTATTTGTTTTTAAATCTATGAGTTCCCTTTCTCATCAAAGTATAGGCGGTCAATATATCGACAGTTTTTTCCGCAGAGAAAAGGCCGCAACTAATTTTGAGCATTATCAACCTAAATCAGGGTTATTATCAATTACTCACTTTCTCAAGTAGTGGAAGACGTCTTTCCAGTCAACAGAAGGCTTGGCAGCTTCATCCCTCAGCTCCACATCGACTCCCTGCCGTAGGACTCTTCGCTCGAAATAACTCGCTATTTGAGCATCGCTGAAGTGGAAAGAGACTAGTTTTCGCCAAATTCGTTGTTCTGAGGTGAGCGGTCCTGCTGTAGTTGGCCAGGCGTCACAACAAGCTTCGATGTCCTTATGGTCAGACAGTCTCAAAAGGACCTCTCGAATTATTTCTTCGGGCATGTCTTCTAGCAAAGGTTCGCCTTCGGGCTGACGAAAACCGAGCAAACACAGGCACCGAGTGACTTCAATCGATGATACATAGAAAGGACGGAAAAGTTATTTCACAGATGATAAACAGTCCATACTCACCAACTCAATAACGAGATTGTCAGCGATGTGGGTAATGCGATGAATGACGGCAAGATGATTTTGCCAGAGTTGAGTGCTTCCAATTGGTCTTCCCCAACAAGCGCAGTCCACCAAAGCTCTAAGTTGAACGATCAATTTCCTCAGCACGTCAGTATTCTCTTGTCTCATGCGCACTGCAGGCACATATAAGGATCAGGCCCATTAGGACAACCAACGTAATGAATCCGGTTATCATCGAGCGCGAAGCACCTCAGATTCATACCTTGAAGAGCGACTTCTTCCAACATGGTAAATAAAGTTTTTCTAACGTTTCCGGAGAGTTCCGAAAGTGGACGTTCGTTGCATAGGAGATCAAGAAGTTTGCAAATGTACTTGAATCGCCTCCTGTCTCTGACGGCTCCTTTCCAGTCTAAACGTTTCAATGCATCGCTAAGTCCAGTGAAACCAGCCACCTATGAAGAAGAAAAGGAACAATGAAGACGTCAAACCAATTTTTGCCTTGAACCTTCCAAGTAGACAAATACATCCTGCACAGGCGCAGTCTTGTACTGATGAATGACTGATTATGACATCAGTTCTTATTTTTTACAATAATCTGAGTAAGTACCTAGATTCGGCTTGACTCTGGTTACCAAGTACTAGACATTCAAGATTCAGTTGGTTTTTTTTTTTTTTTTTTTGCTTACTAAGTAAATAAGAATTACGGGCAGATAAATTTGAAAAAAAAAAAATGCAGAAATGATCATGGTTTTGAGATACTTGATAACCTAGAGGAATCATTACAGTTTCTTCTTTCACTTCTTGCAAGTGACTAGTTTTCATTTATTAAAAATAAATATTACATTGCGTTATTTTGAATGAATTTTCTTGTTTGGAAATTGTGTGCCCCCCTTGCCGGGGAACAGGTCGAGACAGCGTTTTTATTCCCTAGGAAAGAGAAAGATTTCACTACTCCTATAGATCTTTGGAATAGTTCTTTATAAAATACTAATAGTCATAAGACATTGGTTTCCAGAGGCTTGGGAGCACACGTAAATCGTAGGAGCTGAACTACTGAACTGTTAAACAATTTCCCTTCACATGTGTGCCCTGCAATCAAAATGAAACATAAATTAATCCTTACTTCTTTAGAGGTTTTCGTGATGTGACAGAAGGGCTGGAGCATAGAGCAATCTGAAAAGGAGGAAGGGGAATTGTAAGACAACGTTGAGCTGGTGTTGCAAGCGTAAACAGTGAGCAGCCACATTCAGAAATATTAGTAAAACATGAAAATAGGTACCTTTATTATTCTGATCGGACACATTTTCTTTTTCTTCCTCAGTTTCTGTCAATCTATAGGACAAATTACGTGTATATTATAGTGTATAGGATGGAAATAATTTACGAGTAGGAATCTAACAACCAGCACCCCCCCCCCCTTCCCGCATATAGAACAAAACATCTTGATTAGCTGCGCTGGCCTAATTTTCCACTAGTACGAACGAAGCTGTCATGTTGTTAGGTAACACGCCAAGCATTATAGCAAGTCAGTACAATAGTAGAATTATAACGAATAGTCAATGGTCAAAGAACGACAACTTCTAGGCCAGAATACCCTGACCAATTTATACCTGAAACATAATATGTTATGAATATTGTTCCGAAGAGAACTGAGGGAACTTACATTCAACGAAAAAACCTTCCTTTTGGTTGGCCTTTTTTATACGAGTTTCACTTACGCAATAGGCGTAAAAACAGTATTTTTGTATTATATTGCTTTCTATTCAACACGGATCCAGTCATGCGATTCTAATGCATCTAATCATTTTTGCAATAGCATTCCCATGAGTTCCTTTAAAAGCGGATCGGAAAAAAGGTGAAGAGTTTTTGCTAGGAGTAAGTGTTGCAAGTTGTTTCTTCCTCCCTTGGATGGAAATTACCTCGATACTGGCTACTCTTATACACTTTCAACATTTATTTTCCAATAAAGGGTGCGTAGGCCATTTAGGATCGTTGAAATAATGTATCACATTTTGGAGGTCGAACAGCTGTTGACCATAATAAACAAAGGATTCTACGTACGTGATTCCTTCAGTGCAACACTCAAGGATTTTCTTCTTCTCCCAACCTTCTCTAGTCTTGACCCAAGCCTCCCCGGGCGATCTCCAGTCCTTAGAAATGAAAGGCATCGCCTGCTACTGGACGATCTTCCCTTCGGAAGTTCAGTTGGGAAAAAACCAACGAAGAAAATTATATGACACTGTGGACAACACGGACAAGGAAATGAACTGCTTCGATTCTGACAGACAAACAAAGAAAATTCAAGATTCGATCCAATTAGTGGAATCGATTGTAGGTGACATACATCGTGGATGTTGAACTAGTTTACACAATTAAGTATTCCCAAAAGACTTTGATCGCCTCAAGAGGTTCAATGTTAGTGAATTTCCTAATAATTGTAAGGTCAAATCAGAAAATCGAATAATTAAAATTCGACGTCTTCTCATCTGATCGATTGTGACTGTTTGTACGAATCGATTATCTACTCTGCATCCCCGCACTGCAGTTCGATGACCGATCAGCTGGTCCCGTTCTCAGCTGACCACAAAAACGATCACTTTTCATGTTTCCATTTAATATGAATTTAATATTATTTTTTGATTTTTTTATTTATACACGCAATTAGGTCTGGTTCGTAAGTTTCAAGATACGTAGAACGAGGACGAACAAATAAATTTTTGTTTTTCTTCATACGTCATCAACCCAGCTCGAGATCAACTTTCATTTTCCACCTTGATGCAGATCTTTCTTCTGTTTCGGTCGTCGGCCATTTGGCAACAGTTGTTAACCTCTTCGTTTGTCAAGCTAGAATAAAGCAAGCTATTTTATCAGGTTTTCGCTTCTTTCATTGTGGATTACTTTTTTGTGCATCCTCTACCTCAAATATTGTGGTAGTCTGAATTGTTTATGTGATTTAAGCGGTCTTCTGAAGTTGCTGAAAGTTGAAGAGAACATAACTTTTAGCTTTCGTTTGACACGAAGTTCTTGTACCTGGCCTCGCACAGCCCCAGTAACCGAAGGTTAGTCTGATAATAAATGCCATTTCTCCTAATTCTGTTGGCCTTTGAGATGTACGCTAGGCACTGAACTTTTGTCTACTTATTTTGGAGCGTCTAATTCAGATTTTCAACGTGAGGCTGTGTCCCACGATGGTGTGCCCCGGTTTCCAGGAAAAAGGCGAAATGCGATGGCCGCAGGCCGTCTCAGTCAAATATCGGTGAACCGGTACCCTAAAAACTCTCACGATATGATTATATCAATAGAAGATAGGTACTTACATCAATAGGTAGTGATTACTTCGCTCCCTAAACCATCGATTTTCGGTAATGTTGAGGAAGTCATTCGCAAGCCCCGCACGGTTTTATTGTCGATACCTTGTTTCCCGTATGAAGCTATGTACTTGAGAAAAAGGAGTACCCATCGATTATCATTGATACTTATTATGGACAGACAGAGCCTGGAGGGACGTACGTTGTGACCACAATTCTTTCGATCATCAACGCATGGAATACTTCTAGGGCTTTTTAGAGTGATAGAGAACATTGTGCGGGACCTAGTTTTCGTAATCTTGAGCACTTGTAAGGTTTCGATGAACCTTTCGTGAAAGTTGAAGGTTGTTAGAAGACATAATTTTGTCCTCCGGTGTTTCTTACCATCCAAAGTAGATAGCCACTTTCCGCGAGGCGTTCGCTGATCATTTGTGGTCGATAAAAATAATTTTCGTTGTCTTTGCAGCCCACACTTGGAATAGGTCAGAACTGCACTGGAAAAACGTTGGCTATGATTTGATATATCAATTCTACAGACGACAACAACAAAACAAAAACTTGGTGTTTGTACTAAACTTTACCTCTATAATATTCGTTGTAAAAGGGAACATTGGTCGTTTCAAATGGAAGACGGCTGCAACAATTGCAGATAATCTGAAACATTGTTGAATTTTGGATTGGTAGTGACGGATCTCGCGTGAATGAAAAAGCATTTTATATTCAAATATTATAATTTTTTATTATTATGAATCAAATTATATTATAGTCAAAGAATATAAAAGAGGGCAGACAATTTGTTTTCCTTTTTCTGCTTTGAATAATAATGGTATTATTATTATTTTTCAATCTTCCTTCTTGACAGTTTGTTTATAAACGCAATACTTTCATTGTCGTCTAAGGAAAACCTGCTTTTCTGTATTCAAAGATTGCACTCATTTTGCAATGTTGAAATAAGCTAGTTATCTCTGCTCAAATGATTACTAGTTAAGATTCTCGTTATATTTGTGAGCAACAAATTTAAACGTGTACGTACCTATACGTTGATAGGTGTTTTAAAAAATTGTAAATTTCTCGCAGATGGTGTCCTTACCCCGCAGAATCATCAAAGAAACTCAGAGGCTTCTGCAAGAACCAGTGCCTGGGATCTCAGCGGTGCCTGACGATTCAAATGCTCGTTATTTCCACGTCATCGTTACCGGTCCCGATGATTCCCCTTTTGAAGGCGGCCTATTCAAACTGGAGCTGTTCCTTCCAGAAGATTACCCCATGTCCGCACCTAAGGTAATGAGGTGTTATTTTATGTACATGAAAGTATATTTCGACGATGAAGTAGTGAATCCTCGTATCTCCGAAACTGGAACTTTCCAGGAGAGAAAAAAAGTCTCAGTTCAGAAGGAATCCAACATATCGAGTGGCCCGATCGATCTTTTACTCTTTCTACCACTCCCTAACACTCCCCAAATCCAGGCCACAGGAGCGCTAACATCGGTAGACGGATAGGTTAAACAAAAAATCTCATTTTGACTAAAAGTGGAGATACGAGAATTCACTACTTCACCGTCGATTTTCCGATATCATGGTTATGGTTGGTGATAAGTTCATCAACGAGAAGGTGACTGAAACGTAGTTTGTTTAATTTCTAAGTTGTGTTGAAGACAAATTTAACACAAGTTGAATCAAAGTATTATTTGACGGAGGCTAATTTCATGTAACCAATAAGTTTGTATTATGATGTAAAATGATTATGTGGTCTAGATATTCAGAATTTCTACCAACATTTGTTCGTGGATTAATCATCTTGATCAATAATTCAGACGATGTAAAATAAGTACTTAGTTTTCCACGTTGCCATTCCGTGTCTTCATCTGGGCCTTTGAGTCATTGGGGAGTTGTATTAATTAAGAACTAATAATCAGAAAAGGGCTTTGAAGATCTATCTATCGCTACTATTTAAAAACAAGCTTCTGTCTGCCGTGTCAAGTAGAACCGTTAACAGTTCGACTGATTTGTCCAATTTGTTTTTTACATTGAAGACATTGATAGACATTGTAAACCTTGACGATACCTGATAAATCTGCAGTGACTGCGCTTTTGCGGCAGATCTCAATGGCTTCAACTAATTTGGGAAAGTTTGTATCAAGGCTGGAACTCTATAGCGGTAAATAACGGCCAAAGCTGTCACCAAAACTTGTATTGTGAATAAAATCTGAGAGGGTATAATCTCTAAATATTATCTTTAGAATAGGAAAACTAATTTTGTTACAGGGTTGAAGAGGTCATAGATTAAGAATTGAGCGAATGAATGAATTGAAGAATTTATTCGGGTTGGTTATTCGTACAGGAACATAGAGACTCATGCCAATCGATTCAGCGTCCAAAATTTAGTGGACAATTATACCCCACTCGCCTAGATCGCCAAAAATCTCATAAATCCGTTTTTTGGGAAACACTTTTTGACCCCTACAACCCCCCCTATAACATTGATTTGATCGGGCTGAAAAGTTTCAAGGATCAACTAGAGCCGGAAACGGGTCCCTGGCCAATATTTCAGATTTTTTACCAATTTTCTACTACCAAAAACGGCTTGCAGCGGACGGAAATTTGCTCATTTTGATCTAGACACCTTGAAACGCCCAGAATAACATTGCGGGGTAATCGGAGAGGTTGACTTTTTGCATGAAAACAGGTTGATTATTGAAGGAATAACCAGTCAAAAGGCGAATGTAAGGTCAATGAAATGGAGAACTGCCTCTTTCTGATATCATCTTTCTATCTAGCAGCGTTTTCGACAGTGGTCCAGAAGTAATCTCCACCACCATAATTTCAAATGTTTCAGGTGAGATTCGTCACCAAGATCTACCACCCCAACATAGACAGATTAGGACGAATCTGTTTGGACATTCTCAAAGACAAATGGAGCCCCGCTCTCCAAATCCGTACTGTCCTTCTCAGCATCCAAGCTCTACTTTCGGCTCCTAATCCGGACGATCCGCTCGCCAACGACGTTGCCGAATTGTGGAAAGTTGACGAGGCAGAAGCCATTCGTAACGCTAAAGAATGGACGCGCCGATATGCCATGGACAACTGAATTCCCTCCTCACGATAAGCCTTGATTTGCTCCTTTCGCCCCCTTCTTCCTAAGGACGGCCGCTTTCTGGAACAGTAACTTACCATGCCCATTGCCCGTTGGTTTGAAGAAAAAAGAAACAATCAATAGTGTAATGCAGAACTGATTGTGTGTATAATTTGATGCCCACAGTTCGTTTCCTGGTAGAGTAGATTAAAACTTTCGCCCACCTACGTAATTTTTCTCGCGGTGAAACTATCCGTTCTCAATTTGAAGTTATAGTAAATCTATCAATTTCGTTGCTTCGGCCTTGACAGTTTACAGAAACGTCTCACGAAATATCCCTGCTTGCCTAACCACATACCATTCCAAAAGAATAGTTTTTCCTTTAATAAAAATTGAACGTCCTCAAATGTCTGCCCTTTCGTTGCCTCCATTGTACGTGACCGTGATTGTAGATAATCTCCCATCTGATTTGGCGCAGCCTAGAGCTGGAAGCATTTTGTTTTTCATCGTGCGTTGTAAGCACAGTTTCAAGCGTTTGTAAGTCAAATATTTCAGTCATGCACTCGAGTGTTTGAATTGATGGTGACAGCGTTGAACTTCACGTACCCACCCACACTTTCGAGCTTGATTCTCATCTTATATTGGGGTTTATAATATATTTATATTATGAATCCCGAAATGTGAAGTAGGAAATTCGTTTATTTGGAAAATAATGGGTACCAACCTACCTTATCTTTTAGCTAAAATTCTCCTCCTCATCCCTCCCCTTACACTTCTCGTCTTGCATTACGTCAAACGTCGATTAAACTGTTAGGGGTATCTTGAAAAAAAAAATTGGTTTCATACAATTAATGATTGCTATTACTATAAAAATATGCATACTTGTCTATTTAAGAACACGTCACATTCTTGTATCGATTATTTAGAATAATGGCGTGAAGTAATGATATTGTATCATAAAACTAAGAAATATAATTTGTTACTGTAATTATCATTTTTTGACGTTTCCCCTCACGTTGGAGATTGAGAACTTTTCCTCTCGTAAACGAATCGTTTTTGGCCTTGGATTTTTTCCCCTTTGGTTTACTGGTAGGAATGTGGATAAGTGTGATGAGTATCAGAAATGAGCATGGCTTTGCGAGCGATTCATAGTTCCCCACCAGAAATCTTGATAATGATAGTGATAAGCAACAAAACTGCAAAGCTCTAACAGCAATTAAGCATTCCGCTGAATCAAACATGGGCGAACTGCGTTGTACTGATCAGCTACAGCAAAAGGATGTTCATTCATTTTGGTTAACATGATAGCAGGATGGCCCCTCTCGGAGCTGGTTGCCATCACTGCTGTTGGGAATGTTGAAACTATTGCAGTTGGTAGCCAGAGCTACGAGCACTCGTATCACAAAAACATGGCAATCAGGTCCGATACCTCCGCTCTCCAAGTAACTACATCTTCGATAAAGAACAAAAATGTGTATCACAACCTCCATTTTCCTTTCAACAAAATGTGTTTTTTGAAAATGGATTTTCAAGATTTTGGGCGATTTAGGCGAGTAGGCTGTCATTTTCCACTAAATTTTGGACGCTGAATCCAATGAAACGGTCCCAGAACGATTGGCACCCACTGGAAGAAGTAATGGGTCAAATTGGATATTTATTACCCATTTTGAATATGTGTTTTCGGGATTTCTGCTACCTAGGCGTGTGGGGTATAGTTTTCCACTAAATTTTGGACGCTAAATCCAATTAAATGGGTCCCAGAACGATTGGCACCCACCGGAAGAAGTTATGGGTCAAATTGGGTATATGTATTACCCATTTTGTATATGTGTTTTCGGGATTTCTGCTACCTAGGCGTGTGGGGTATCATTTTCCACTAAATTTTGGATGCTGAATTTAATGATGTGTGTCCCAGAACGATTGGCACCCACCGGAAGAAGTTATGGGTCAAAATGGGTATGTATCCACCCATTTTTTATGTGTCAGGATTTCTGGTGCCTAGGCGTGCGGGTATCATTTTCCACTAAATTTGGACTGAATCGTAAGATGGTCCGAACCCGCCAACCACGTTTTTCGCCCTGAAGAATCGATTTGCAAACAGTGGTCCCTCCGATTTGGCTCAAAATTTTTTTCTGGACGTTTCATGATGTCCTGATCAAAAAAGGTCAATGTCCGTCCGCCGTACGCCGTACGTTGTACGCCGCACGCCGTCCATGTTCCGCGCCGTTTTTGGTAGTAGAAAATTTTCTAAAAATCTGAAATTTGGGTCAGGGGTCTGTTCCCAGCCGAGATGGGTCCTCGAAACTTTTCAGCCCGATCGGACCAAATTTGGAGGGGGTAGGGGTCAAAATGTGTTTTTTGAAAAATGGATTTTCGAGATTTTGGGTCATTTTGGGCGAGTGGGGTGTCATTTTCCACTAAATTTTGGACGCTGAATCCAATAAAATGGGTCCCAGAACAATTGGCACCCACTGGAAGAAGTTACGGGTCAAATTGGGTATTTATTACCCAATTTGATTATGTGTTTTTGGGATTTCTGCTACCTAGGCGTGTGGAGTATCATTTTCCACTAAATTTTGGACGCTGAATTCAATGATGTGTGTCCCAGAACGATTGGCACCCACCGGAAGAAGTTATGGGTCAAAATGGGTATGTGTCCACCCATTTTGTATGTGTCAGGATTTCTGGTGCCTAGGCGTGTGGGGTATAACAGTGGTTCTATAACAACCCCCCCCCCCCCCCCACAAATCATAGTTTAAAATGTTTTTGTAATTTAAACAAAAAAATTTTTTATTTCTCTATGAAATAAAACTCGAATGGGGGGAAACAGTGGATGTGGCGGGTCCCAGACCCATTCCAATCGATTCAGGGTCCAAAATTTAGTGGAAAATGATATCCCACACGCCATTTACTCTAGCTTAGATCAAAACTGAAATTTGGGTCAGGGGTCTGTTCCCGGCCGAGACGGGTCCTCGAACTTTTCAGCCCGATCGGACCAAATTTGGGCGGGGTAGGGGTCAAAATGTGTTTTTTGAAAAATGGATTTTCGAGATTTCGGGCGATTTAGGCGAGTATGGTGTCATTTTCCACTAAATTTTGGACTTTTAAATCCAATGAAGTGGGTCCCAGAACGATTGGCACCCACTGAAAGAAGTTATGGGTCAAATTGGGTATCTATTACCCATTTTGAATACGTGTTTTCGGGATTTCTGCTACCTAGGCGTGTGGGGTATCATTTTCCACTAAATTTTGGACGCCGAATTCAATGATGTGTGTCCCAGAACGATTGGCACCCACCGGAAGAAGTTATGGGTCAAAATGGGTATGTATCCACCCATTTTGTATGTGTCAGGATTTCTGGTGCCTAGGCGTGTGGGGTATCATATTCCACTAAATTTTGGACCCTGAAACGATTAGAATGGGTCTGAGACCCGCCACACCCACTGTTTCCCCCATTCGAGGAATAACCAACCCGTGTGTAAGAATTTGCAGATTTTTTCTCATGAGATAACTCAAGCACTTTCCCCTCCCACGGGTAGTGACCCGAAAATGGCGACCGTACACAGAGATAGGACATCTTTGATTTTTTTGTTGGTCACACTGTATTGCTTTGATAACGATTCTGGAGACAGCTTGCCAGTCAGCCTCTTCACTTCGTTTATCATTGACTGTGCCGTGGTTGTCTCGCTGTCGGCGATCAGAAACTATTTCTGCTTATAAAGTCCCGGTTACCCTACAGGCATGGACTCCTGGCCACTCAAGTTGGATGTGACAGTTTGAAGAATTAACATTTCGCCCTTCAACTTCTTTTTTCCGTGCTAAACCCCTTTTCAGAATGCTCACAATCTGCCGCACTACGTTTCTCGCTATTACTATCTTTCAAGTCTTCTACGCTGCGCTTGCCGAATTTTCTAGTGAGTATACAATATAACTTCAACATTTCGAATAGCAGACCAAATATTGATCCGACTGGGTTATGTACGTATTGCAGAATCTGTTGCCTACTGCAAAGCAATGTATTAATGTTGCGTCATATCAATAACGTTTCCTTTTCTCCAAACAGGTGGTAGGTAGATCTACTTGACAGTGCCCGCTTCCTGATTAAATCGCCCTCTATAGATTGACACTTCAGATTATGTTCAGGAAATAGTCATCGTCACTTGATTTTCAGGTTTCAAAAATGATCGAGTGACTCGAATTATTGAACCGTTCAGAAAATTAATATCATTTAGGAATCCGCTTACCACATCCCTCTTTGATTAATAGGTACCCGAGTACCTATTACCCTCTAGTAACCTCTCTTCATTTGACTTATGGAAAAATTGTACTCTCCTAATGATTTTCTTCGAATGGCTTTCCTGGAATTCGGTAGGCATAGTCTAGTTTGTGGAATTCATCACAATCTGGAAGTTGAGTCAAGGGTTTTTTGGGAGAACAATGAGCATGTCATGTCTATGATTAATGAAGGTGTTGAAGTTGCTGATCCTGATGCAATCGACTGATGTTTAATACACTATAATACTGTTTGCACGCCTTTAAAACTATTAAGGTACGTTGTTTGTACATTTTGAAGATTTTGTGCGTGTTACCATGTGTCAGTTAGCTAGGTTATCTTATTAATATTTACTTACATGATAAATGAATGAATTGAACGTTGGTCGGGAAATTTCATGAATCATCGGTCCTCTTCTAATTTAGGGCCATCAATCTGGTCAATAGTTTGTTTTACGCAGTTCAGTATATTGACCAGAGACACCATCGTGCTTGGTAACACTAATGTAAATAAAGAAATCTGTCCATACCTGTCTAGAAATTGTTAGTCCAAGGAGAGGGTAGAGGGTATTGGTAATACATATAAAATGAAAAGCAGAAAAGTTGGTTGGTTGACTTCTTTACTGGAAAATCACTCCCCCACCCACTAGTTGAGGGTTCCTCAAAGATGCTTTTCTTATACCCGTAGCCTCCTTAGCAAGCCTAGTAGATTAGTTCCAGAAAAGTCGACAGCTAGCCATTGAATTCTAAATTTCTAATCTAATCCATCAGTGAGCAAATGAACCTGGGTCATGAACCTGTTGTCAGCGACGTCATCAGATCAACAATTCTAAACAATTTTATATTGAGACTTTTTTAAAATACAAAAACGAAGGTTTATACCTGTTTTCAATGAGATTTCTACAAAATTAGAAAGCGTTAACATGAAGTGTTGACGTTTCCCGAAGTTCTGAACCATGAGGTGAACTTTTTTGTTTAATTAAGATTTAAACGGTTTAATCAACAACCAGAGGCCTTGGACAGTCACAACAAAGATAACTTGTCGAGGGCAAGAAACTTTTAAGAACGATACATTTGCAAACGGGAAAAACATAGCTGTTCCCCATTAGGAGATTGCCAATTTACTATCACATTTAGTTGCTGAAACTTCAGGACTCTCAAATTGACGATTGGCATTCCTAGGGGTCAGCTAGCTGGTTATCCGTTGTTGAATATTCGATCATACTTTGACTTGTCACTTGATGTTCTTAGTTATTTATTTTCTCATTCGGTGTGCGCCTATTTGTTGGGGACCCATCATAATCACTTAATCATCTACAATGCGTGCCACGTCCTCAAAACTCCACATTCAAAATACCCGTTTTTACCCATTAAAACCCGGCCTCGATTTGAGTGAAATAAATGAAAATGAGTTAGACACTTGTGGGGCATATGTCGCGAAATTTAAAAATGTGCAGCATTTTAGCCATGTTTTTTGCCGGTGTGGCCGATACAAGCGTGAGACTCGCTTGAGAATTAGCCGAGCGATAACGAGTCTTTTGTTTTCATAATAAATGGTTTTTCATCAACATATTTATATTTTTACTGCCGAAGTGGCTCAATAATTTCACAACTCTCACCACTCTAAAATCCCCAGCGTAAATATTTGTATGTTACATCACCCGCCAGTACAAGCGACGGCGTAGTTGGCATTTTGTGATGGAACATACTCGTAAAACACTGATAAGATAAGGATGGAAAGTTTGTGAGTTTCTGACTAAACTTGAAATTATATTAGGTTCATAACAAGTTGGTTCCCAAAGCACCACCAGACTAGATTTAAAAAAAAAAAAAAAAAAAAAAAAAAAAAAAAAAAATTTGTGTGATAGGATGGTATGAATTGAACATGGAATGCCCTGAGGGTAGTATTTTTTATTTTATTGCAGTCCTCGAGCACTAAGATCCTTACTGCAACTGACAGTTGTAGGAAATGGGCGTTTTGTATACGAGTATTAATGTATTGGTACGAGGTCTGAAAAGCTCCTTACTTCACACCTTTATAAAATTGGTGAATTGAGCATCTGGGGTAGTTACATCGGATTTAAAAAGACCTACAGACAAGAAGTGGAGCTAGACGATTTAATATGCTAAAAGGCCTTGACATCTACTTGGTGGAACCACAGAGGATGATCTGTGTGACAACTCGTGTCATGACTCATCCCAAGTGCTACTCGAATGATGTAGAATTAGATCAAGATTACATTATTTGTGTCGTGATAAGAATAGTCGATTGAATAACAATTTTTCCGTCAAGGCCGAATAAAATGTAGAGAATAACATACTCTTTAATTTATTGAGGACCTAAGCGAGTATGTACTTTAGATATGCGTTTTCATGATTTTCCGGGTTTCCACTCGTTGAGCTTGTACTGAAATTAAAAAAAAAATAAAATCACGTAAATTATGAAAAAAATTCACTTGCGTGTGTAAAAACAGGCGTTGACGTACGACGCGCCAGTGTTCAAATCGTTCCTGGGAAAACTCGGAGAACAACAAACGCCCTTGAACTTATCGATTAAGCATTTGAATGTGATAAAGCGTAGGTAGTAGAAACATCCCTAAACCTCTACTATTTTTATCGCTCTAACTGTCAACGGTTGAAGGCTTTGGCGAGTTTTGCTCCTAGGTTGGTAATCTGTATGATTTATGAGTCACGGTACTAAACAGTTAAGACTACAGTCATCCCAACTTGGGAAAAAACTTAATTTTTTGACAAAAAAAGCTAATAAGCTAGAAACTTTATTATCAATATTGCATTTTTACGAGAAATATTGCCACCATGTATGACTAGTTTACTCAGTGGTTTTTTTTCTGACAAACTAAAAAAAAATAAATCATGTCCAAATCCTCTACTCCAGAATAGGTCGTAAATCTTCTCATTCGAAAATTTCCTTCCTAACAATAACAATCTGTACAACAAGATCGCCTTCTTTGACCAACTACTTCTAAATTGCCAATTTGAGCCCATTGTCGTGGGGCTCGTGTCGCAAAATGAAAATAATAAAATAAAATCGGGAATGCCGTTGTAAGAATAAATATTAAACATTGCGTGAGACCAGACTCGCACGAAAGGAGTGCACTAACCTTGATTATTTACTTTTGTAGGAAAGGAAACTTCCAAGTAAATACCACATTTATACTCTAAGATTTGGTGACTTCCACTTGTGATAACTCATTCGGCCTGTGGAAAGCGGGAATCTTGGATACTGGGAATATCATTCTGAAAAATTGTATCCAAGGCAGGAACTTGATTCTCGTGTGGGACAGTAATATGTTTTTTCTTGTTCATTCCCAAGGTTTTCGGGTGACCTGACAGTCATTAGTTTACCTTCGCGCGTCAATCAGATTCGTGCTCCTGGTAATGAACCACTAATATTCACAGCTCTCCTAGAGAGCAACGGTGAATCTAAATTACTACTCGAGTGTCAAAATGTTGAAAATCTCTAGCAAAAAATGTTCGTTCTTGGCCTAAATCACCATTTTTAAGGAACGGCGTTGTATTGTAAGGCACCCACGTTTTGATATGGCCGCATAGGATGCTCAGATTAGAGAAGGAAGAGCTTACGAGTAGGTGCACATTATCTAGTGAGAGGGGACTCTAAATTAGACGAGGGCGAAGTGCTGCTCAAGTTAACACTCCAGGGCGATAATGACTTGGTTGCCTCCTCGAATCATCAAACATAATAGAAACACGAACGACGATACGAGTGTAAGATAAATGGTGGGTAGAAGTATTGTGCAACTAATGATAGGGTTCAGATTTATTTATCGTTCAAAACCTACAATAGAGGCGTTGTCATATTGAAAAATCAACCCCTTTATTGTTGTATTCAAGGGTTTACTTGAGGTGGTAATAAATATGCATTTTGGCAAACGCTCAGAATTTTGGCTTTTCACAACTTTCGCCCTCCCTCCACATCTGCCAATTTATCATTGATCATAACATGGTAAGCTTTTGCCTTGGGAAAAGAACAATTTCTTGTTTCCAGAATTAGTTCATGTTGGGCTTGCTACTCATTTGAGAAGTGTTCGAACCATAAACGCTGCTGTAACATGAGTGCTGAGGGTAGATTCCAGGGCATAGAATAACGAAGAGGAAGATTTTGTACAGTGATGTATGGACTGTCTTGTACTGAAAGCACTTCCCAATGAGGCAGGCTCCCTCAGATATTTTTGGAAATTTTTCTAGATGTTGTCAAGCATATGTGAAGTGTTTTTGAGCTAATAACTACCAGGCTAGACTACCTTTTATTACACGTCTCGCTGCTTGTACTTTGGAAGATGGGGTTTACATACTCGTAGTTTAGGAGCTATAAACATTTTCTTTGTTTTAGAACTACAAGGGCTTATAATAAATTATCATGGGTTAAATCAATAATCAAAACTGTATATTCGTCAAACAGAATGCCCGTGTCAAAATATGTGCAATATCACGAAGAAAATCTTTTTTTCAGAAACATGCAGTGGCGGCTTGGAAGAGTGCGGTCCTGAAGAGACATGCAAACAGGAGTCGACTTTGGACGGGTCATTCAGGGGCTTTTGCGAGTGCGTCATTGGGTTCCACAGAAGTGGCGACAAGTGCGTCGTTGACGCCCCTCCATCTGCTGCTCCTTCTACGTCAGCACTGATCTTAGGTACGTAGAGGTTCTAGTTGCGCAGGTACTTGATTGATATCTATTATTTCGTTCTTACCGCACAGATGTCCCTATTTGGTGTCTACTTATGTGTTTAGTTTCCTGAAACAAAATTATTAAGAAACGACGCATTTGAAACGCTATCTAATAATTCACAAAATCTCCTAAAAATTGGTTGTTTTGATCTTTCAGTGGGGAGAGCGACAGGCTACTCTGGTAGGCTCAGAGGTGGGGTGGGTGGGGAGATTTCAAACTATTCCCATGTCTACTAAGCCCGTTTAAAGGCTCTACTAGTGATCTGCAAATCATTACTTGAAGGTACAGGTTCACTGCATAGTGGATGCTCCTAGACGAATTCTCCATATACATCAAGTTTCTTCACTTTTCCTTCAAATTTGATAAAGAAGGGACCTGCTAATTTGTCAGTTAAAGTTCTCCTGACGTTCCTTTTAGTTAAGATTTCTTCTATTTTCCGTTCCAGGTAGCATAGGAACAGCCCTCTTGTGGATTGTTGGAATTTTGGCAGTTGTCGCTGCCACTCTGGCCGTCCTCATTCGCCGATACCAACTTCTCGACCTCCTCTACGCTCTGCGCGTCCGTCGATATGACACAGTTTTCGTCTCAACTGCGGCAAACGTCGACGACGACGCTCCAATCACATGAGCTTCGACTACCCCTCTTCTACCCCCACCCCAAAACGACTGTCGTTTCTGTGATAATTCTGGGTCTCTTTTTAATTTTTGTATGACTACAATTAATGACACGTTGTGAATTAACGGTTCGAGACAAGTGTTCGTAATCCTACGAAATCATCTGTCCAAGGAACCCAGCCGCAAGCATTGATTTCTCTTGTCAATCATTCTCATTGTGGTTGTCCCATCGATGTCGCACTAAACACTTTCCAGCATTGGAATACCATCTCATGTCTCTTAACTTCTTAGTCCCCAAAATCCGAATCGATGTAATTTGTAACGTTTTTCATTTTTCCCCATATCATTTAAATGGGACTTGCGACGTACATTGCCTGTCACGAGCGTACAAGCGGCTTTGTACGTCCTGACTCCCAAAGCGTACAAGAACCATCTTCCCCGCACTAGGTTCTTGAATACTAACCACAAAATAAGTAGCCGTTTTCTACGAACGTACTTTCCCAGATCACAGTTGTTTTCAGCTCATCAATCGACTGTATTAATGTATGTTTGCAACTGCGCATTATAACAGTAGACCCAATGTTATTTCTCTCTAGGTATTTTTATTATTTATTGTCGAGTCGCTTGACTCATCATATTTAAGCTATTTGTTTACAACGAGCGTGTAAGATTCCTTCTTGTGAATTGTACTAGCTCATGAAAGATCAGTCTGCTCAAAAACCCCTTGGTCCCTTGATTGATCCAAAGGCCTAGCTTCCGTGTGAACATTCGCTGTTTAGTTACAGCGACTCACCTAATCGGGAGACTGATTCACAATGCCAGTGCTATATAGATAAAATGAGACTTCCTTCGTTTATATTACCAAAGATAGTTATTGCGTGGTTTCGCATACTTAAGGAATAAATGCAGCGTTTGAAAAATATCATTATTAAACTGTGCACGTTGGTGCAGTGTATAATAGTGTGCTCTTCCTGGTGTTATATGCTGTTATTATTCAATCCATAATTTCGTATTCTCGACGACTAGAAGGATATTTATTGTCAGTTGTGTCGGATCAGGGCTAAAAAGTAAACTCAATTTTTCACTTTCCTCAATAAAGAGATCCTTTCTGGGCGCTAAGCGATTTGTGCGGTAGAACTCAACAAAGACGATGACTTATCTTCCTGCTCGTTATATTCTTCCCATTCGTTCACTAAATGTTTGGTGTAATTATTATCGTAAATTGGTGTCAAAAATGTGTAACGTCTAGTAAGTTTGGGGTATTTTGTATTTCATCCGTCACACAAAAACCCGAATCATCGACAAAACTACATCCAATTTTGAACATAGTTATCCTATTTTATCGTTCACGTTATCGGATAATTGTAATACTGATATACGCCGCTGTGGTACAGAGCTGTTAGTTTCGCAATTCTTTCAGAAATGAGAATTATGAGTAAGTAGCGGTGGTATAGTTGGTAATTTGGAGTCAATGATTGTGGGCTATATGTATTGTATCGAGCGAATCATACTTCAGTTCAAATATAAATTTATGAGTCGATATGGCGTTGACTTGAAAGTAGGTGCCCACTATTCGCATTATTTTTCAAGCTGAATTGAACTGCATAATATATATATGTCATGCGTATTTTACGACGACAAATTCAGTTAAGAGTCGAAATGGCATTCTGGTTCAGCGATCTGATTCCTAGTCGCGTGTCGCACCGTTAATAATTCGAGTAAAAGGTCCTACCATCATTGCTCAGTATTGATGCTACGGTTAGATCTAGTTCATTGTGAGACGGATGATGTGCAAAATATGATGCGAAGAAGGTGAACACGTCGACCTTTTTAAATAACCCCAAACTCAGTGGACGTGAAAGATGGAAACTTCAAACTACATGAGCCGACAATTTATAACGTATTTACCTACCCCTAGATGTTTTCAGGTTTGTTGGCATTTTACCCTTAGTGTTGCGGTTTTTTATGAACCGTGGAACCAAATTATGGGAAATGACCAAGTTTCTAACGAAAAGAGTAATTTTTCATCGCGGTCCTCGATTAAGGGCGAAGTATTTATCGTATACAATGGAATTATATTTTACCAGTGTTTACAAAAAATTAAAACCGTCTATGCTGTGATGGAGCTCTTTTATATCAAAAACCCAAAATTACGTGTGGTTTTCATGACGCTTTCGTTACAAATCTAAGGTGATAATATAGAATTGCAAACCTACAGGATCAACTTGATGTGCCGATTCATGGCCAGTTGCCACCCGCCAGACCAAGGTGAACCTAATCCGGTCTGACGCTGGTAATAAGTAAAATAAAAAATTATCCTACATAATAATCACATTTTTTATTCAAGAAATCAGTAAGCATACAACATAATACAAGGCATCCAGCGAACAGCGATAAACTTTGGTGATGTACAATACCACATTTTATATTAAGTCAAGATAAATTTTTTTTACACACAACACTTATAGAACTGCCCCTTCTCATGTCTCAGTCAACAAACTAATCGCCTGATGTCCATTCCAACAATAGTAATGCTTAAAGACCTCATTGAAACCTCCCCTACATTTCTTATTTCTGATCCTGAGAAACTTATTCTTTTTCATGGTAAATTCTACGAGACCTAGTAGTCTGAGCGAAAATATAGGCCTCCACGTTTTGAAATGTACAATAAGGGGCCGATTAGAAGAACATAAGGAATCGGCCTGTGTGTGAGTAAATTGGACAGATGGAGATGATGCGTTTACCTGCCTCGATCCGGTGCAGGGGAATGGGAGAACGAGGATTTGCTCACAACAAAAACGACTCAAACTATAAAACCTCTAAGAAAACAAACTTCGAGCAGCCATCATGGGAAGGTAGTTAACGAGCATTGAGTTGAAAAACGCTGCAAATTATTCCACAATGGATTGTGGGTCCAGGACTCGTTCCTATGGATTCGATGTTGAAAATTATGGGGAAAATGAAACCTCACATGCCTAGTTCTCACAAAATTTCAGAAATCGTGTTACGAAAAACACATTTTTAATCAAACCCGTCCTTAATCGTCCGGCTTGGGCTGATCGGGCTGAAAAGTTTCGAGGACCAACTAGAGCCGATAAGTCCCTGACCAAAATTTCGAATTTTTAGAAAATTGTCCACTATCAAAAACGTAGACGGTGGACGGACATTTCGGTTACATTTTTGGAGAGGTCAACCTCTGACATGACGTAGGAGGCCGACATAGGTTGATTATTCAAGGAAAATAAAACAAAAAGGAAACAAGATCAAATATTAGTAGGCGTAGACTACGGGAAACTGCGAGTAACCTAAGAAGAAAACGCTGCAAATTCTTACACAGGGTTGGTTATTCTCGGACCAGGCGCATGGAGACTCATTTCTTCAACATGGGGGAATGGGGAAACAGTGAGTGCGGCGGGTCCCAGACCTATTCCAATCGATTCAGGATCCAGAATTTAGTAGAAAATGATACCCCACACGCCCAGGTACCGGAAATCTCGAAAACGCATATTCAAAATGGGTAATATATACCCAATTTGACCCATAACTTCTTCCAGAGGGTGCCAATCGTTCCGGGACCCACTTCATTGAAATTAGCGTCCAAGATTTAGCGGAAAATGATACCCCACACGCCAAGGTTCCAGAAATCTCAAAAACACATATTCAAAATGGGTAATATATACCCAATTTGACCCATAACTTCTTCCAGTGGGTGCCGATCGTTCTGGGACCCATTTCATTGGATTTAGCGTCCAAAATTTAGTGGAAAATGATACCCCACTCGCCATGATCGCCCAAAATCTCGAAAATTCATTTTTCAAAAAACACATTTTGATCCCTACCCCGCCTAAATTTGGTCCGATCGGGCTGAAAAGCTTGGAGGACCGTCCTAGGCCGGGAACAGACCCCTGATCCAAATTTCAGATTTTTAGAAAAATTTCTACTACCAAAAACGGCGTGGACGGCGGACGGCGGACGGCGGACGGCGTACGGCGTACGGCGTACGGCGTACGGCGGACGGACATTGACCTTTTTTGATCAGGACATCATGAAACGTCCAGAAAAAATTTTTGAGCCGAATCGGAGATGTTGACCTTTGGCATGAAAACAGGTTGATTATTCAAGGAATAACCAACCAAAAAAAAATGAATAAACGCTTTGTACCAGTTTGCCTCCATTTTGCCTAAGAACAGGACCTGTGCCTCGAAATGCCTTAATAACCTCGCGCCAGCAGTTTTTGTTCTGGTGAACAGGGCAAGTTATGCAAGTTATTGCACCATTACCAATTGTTTAGGGTTGTTTAGGGTGAAATTGAATAAAACACTCTAAAATTACAAACATGAGTAAGGAACCACAATTTATATAAAAATGTTAAAATAATTCAACAGAAAGATGAATGTTGATGTTCTGAAAATAGAATATCATAAAATAAACAATGATAAACCCTGTGAGGTCTCTAAATTGTATCACAGAACTTGAAGCAACACATCGTTTAACCTCTCAAAGAAGTCATTGGATGTCAGCTCCGAAGGTGACGATCACCAATCAGTTATTATTTGAACATGAGTTGTGAAAAGCAAAACGAAAAAAATGCTTTCGCACTCCAGAAGAGGCACGTCAAAAGAGAACCCACTTGAGCATTGTTTTCTCATGTCAGCTAATTTTAAATTGAATTATTCGTCTGTCTCATCAACTCGATGCCTAGTATGTACAGTACCAAAACCATATAAATATTGTGTGAACTATATTACAGTGAAGTGGGTAGTATGCTCCGCTTCAGCAGACGTGCGGATGTCAACGATGGAGCCATTCCGCTATGCGACTGGACCGACGACGACCTCCGTTCCATATTGTGCCCTCTTCAGGGGTCTCTTGGGCCTCTTCAGCCACCTCGGCCCTTTCCTCCTCTTCTTCTTCTCCGTCCGAAGGCGCCCACTCCAAGAACTGGCTCCAACAGCTGACGTAGTAGTCCCACTGTAAGGACGACGACGTTGAGTAGGAGGCAAATTGGCACAGGTAAGTTCAATCTTTTTCAGTTATATGGTAATTACATTCACAACAACTCAACTTTCAACCAGTTCCTCCTTCAGGACCCTGGCTACTTTTTATCCACTCATTTAAAACCAGTTATAAAACGCTGCAAATACATTCACAGGGGTTGGTTATTCCTTGGACCAGGCACATGGAGACTAATTTCGATCGATTCAGCGTCCAGAATTTGGTGGAAAATGATACCACACACGCCTAGGTACCAGAAATCTCAAAAACCCACATTCAAAATAGGTAGATGGATACCATAGGCTCTTCCGGTGGGCGCCAATCGTCCCAGGACCCGTCTCATTGGATTTAGCGTCCAAAATTTAGTCAAAAATAATACCCCACACGCCATGACAGCCAAAAATCTCAAAAATTCGTTTTTTGAAAAAACACATTTTGACCTCTCTCTCTCCCTACAATATGGTCCGATCGGACTGAAGAATTTCGAGGACCGACTAAAGCCAGAAACGAGTCTTTGACTAAAATTTCAGATTTTCAGAAAATTTGTTACTACCAAAACCGGCGGACGGAAGCTTATTTTGATCTAGATAGCTTGACTTTTTGCATAAAACAGGAAAATAGGACAATTATATTTCATTTGTTTTGAAGGTACTTTTGAAACAAATAAAATCATATCTCTTTCTTTATACTGCCGTATCGTGTAGAGGAGGACGCTTCCGCCTTTCCCAAAGCATATCATTTATATTCATGCGGAGAAAAACAGGCTGAAACGTATACCATCCTAAAGGTAATTGAACTTACAGAAGCGCTGACGATTTCGTTCCTGTAGGGATGCCATGATACGTCTCGAACAACAGAGGAATGCCCCTTGTTCCGCACAACCTGGACACCCGTCAATACGTCGTAAACTGAAACATCACGAACAGAAAAATCACAAAGCTGATCTTACCGATAACGTTGGCGTTCTTCTCACAGCGAATTTCACACTTACTGACGACGTCGCCGAAGGCACACCCAGTGTAAATGTACCGCTGCCCAGTGGTGAACGCAGGGGAGAAGTGGCACCGGATTTGAGTTTGAAGGACCGAATGTCCGCGGTAAGTGGCGAGCGAGGTGTCTCCTTTCAGATTAGTCTTCCTGCTCATAACTGGAAGAACGCAGAGAAAAAGGTGATAACAAAGCACAAGGGGCCATCTTGCCAGTCGAGGCTACGACGTCATAAGACTGGTCAATCTTTGTAACATTATTTCAAACTATTCCCTCCGATCAAATTCGACTTTAATAATTTCTCTAGGGTATGCCAACGTCAGGTCGAAAGCAGTGGATGGGGGAGCAGTACAGGCAGTGAGCCTAAATGGTCTCGAAAAATTGAAACGGACTTTGCTATCCTGGTCACAACCTGGACCAAGTTTTTCCATATTTTTGTTCATGATAATTTCCTGCAGAAGAATTATAAACATCAGATGCAAACGTTGTAGTTCCAATTACTTACTTTTCCGGGGAGCAGTCTGCCACCGATAATCCCATCTGCTAAGGTTCACCGCCTTCCTGCCGTTTTCCTGAAAATTGAGACAAATCACTCATACATCAGGTTAACTATCAGCTCAGATGACACTAGTAGATTCTCAAGTACCTGTGCAGAGTGGGATGAAAATTTGCGCATGTCCCACAACTTGATTGATTGATCTTTGCTATTCGAGATGAGGTGACGACTGTCTCCGCGAGAATCGATGTACACAATGCCGTCGAGATGACCGGCGAGAACTCCAACCGGCTTGGGCGAATCCTCGTTTAAACTCCTCCTGTCCCACACCTGCGCACAATAGGAGGAAGTCGTTCAAAACGTAATTTTAGCAGGGATGCCGGTAGTATCGCAGCAACGCGTTTGATTCATACAAATTTACCTTAATGAGGCCATCATCACTTCCACTGAATATGATTTTCGAAGTTTCGTCAGCAAACGCCACTGTGTTGACGTCGTCTTCGTGAGCATCAACCTGTACAATATTTAAGGATCAACGAAACTTCAAACAACGTTCATTGATTCCAATTCATTTTGAAAGAAGAATTCTCCACCCCAAAAGAGAGTGGGTCACGATTTAAGGAGAGCTTGCCCTAGGGACTGCATCTCCCCATTGCTGCAAACAGCACGGATTTTGAAAAGATCCGAAGTAACTCTTCTTTCTGAGGACAGGCTTACTCTGAGTGTCCGTCGGTCTGATCGCAAATCGTAAATGTATATATGATCGTCGTTGGCCCCGCAAAGAATTTCGCCTCCATCGGACGAGAATTTCAAGGAGAAAATACAAAACTTTCGTTGTAACGGCGCTAGGGTCAGTGCAGTATGCGAAAACAAGTCTGAATCCAAATCCACCAAGTGAACTGTGAACAAGAAAACCAATTTATCGTACTGAGTGTTTTTAAACTGTATTCCCCAACCCCACATATAACGAGCCCAAATTCTTCAATTCTCCTTCGTCAGTCATAAAGACAAAGTTTATTCGTAATGTTCGTTTGTTCAAACTCCATGCGAAATATTTGTTCGCTGTTTTTACCGCGTCTTTCGTTCAAGTTTGATGACTACTGTCAACTTTTGAGTGAAATTATAACTATAATTATAATTATCCGCGTATTATTTCCTTCACGTTGTACAACTAGCTCTCGTAGAAGACGTCGTACCCACCCCTCCTAGCCAATGCCAGACACTGAATTCGCCGTTGGACTGCGAACGCTTAAGCTGATCACATTTCACATTATCACAATGGACGAAAAATGAAAGACCACAAATGATTCTCGGTAAATTTAGTGTAGAAAGACCACACTTACTATTTGTTGACCAACTTGAATAGGCGATTGAACTAGAGTCAGGGGAAAAGTCAGCGTCGACGATGGACCAGCCAACGTCTCTACCTTGGATTTCTGAAAGCGGACGGCAATGGTTGAAGGTACTGCTGTCGTATAGTCTCAATAAACGATCTGAAAAATTAAATTTAAAAAAAATTATCAAGTAACCATGTATTGTCCAATCTTGTTATTCAGCATTCGACTGGGTACCTCGAAAAGGAGAAGGAAGTTATTGACTATTTCCAAAGAGGCTATCTTCTTGTCCTATTCTTACCTTGTGCAGCGGTGAGAAGACGGTCGCCAGTCTTGTTGTACACGCCGCAGAATACTTTACTTTCGCAATTGTCCACGATGCACATATTAACCGGGAGTTTCCGGTTGTTTATCCCGCAGCGCTCCTTTGTTGAAAAGCCGCGACCACATTTCAACTGACCGGTCTGTAAGAGGAAAAAAATGCTACCTGAGTATCTTCTATCCGCATTCTCCATACTACTGTTTATGTAGCAGCAAAATAAGAGCACATTTTCAAGTCTGTAGTTGCAACCAGCGGTGAAGCACCGCATCAATTGTATCAATCTCTCATTTAACTGTTAATGTACATGTGAATCCATATCATTTTCTTATGAGACAAAACGTTTCTATTCTACGTCTATTCGTTTCTATTCTTACACACGGGTTGGTTATTCTTCGGATTAGGCGAATGGAGATTCATTTCTTCAACATGGGAAAAATGGGGGAAACGGTGGGTGTGGCGGGTCCCGGACCCATTCCAATCGATTCAGGGTCCATAATTTAGTGAAAAACGATACCCCACACGCCTAGGTACCAGAGATATTGAAAACGGACATTCGAAATTGGCAGATAGGTACCCATTTTAACCCATAACCACATCCAGAGGGAACCAATCGTTCCGGGATGCATTCAATTGGATTCAGCGTCCAAAATTTAGTTGAAAATTATACCCCACACGCCTAGGTACCAGAAATCTCGAAAACACATAATCAAAATGGGTAATACATACCCATTTTGACCCATAACTTCTTCCAGTGGATCCTTCTGGGACCCTTCTCATTGGATTCAGGTCCAGAATTTAGTGAAAAATGATACCCCACACACCAAGATTGCTAAAAATCTCAAAAATCCATTTTTCAAAATACACATTTTGACCCCAACCCCACCAAACTTGGTCCGATCGGGTTGAAAAGTTTCGAGGACCAACTAAATCCATGAACGGACCCCTGATCAAAATTTCAGATTATTAGAAAATTGTCTACTACAAAGTCTGTCTGTACGGCTTATGGACATTTGCCAATTTTGATTTAGACACCTTGAAACGTCCAGAAAAAGTTTTTGGGGCGAATCGGAGAGATTGACTTTTTGCATGAAAACATAGGTTGGTTATTCCTTGAATAATCATTCAATCATCATTCATCAGTCCTTGGATAATTACATCGGTTGATCTATTTGAAATGGCAACGGTACAACTTGTGAGTCTTACATAGACGCATATGTAAGGAGTCATGACAAGGACATAATATGACAGGTAAGAATGTTTTCACTCACTTCTCTTTGGGATATCATTCGAGTGATGGACGGAGGAACACGACCACCGCTGGCATTGTCGGTCATGAACGAAATTTCCGTTTTCTGTGAGCACAAGCAATGATCAGAACAAGAAGCATCAACTCCGAGTATCACCATATACTATTCTCACAAACGATAGAAAAACTCACGTCGAAATTGTCAAGGTTGGGACCCTGAGTTTTAGGCCGTGCAGAGCGGCATTGCCCAGGCAAATAGTCAGATCGTCTGCTCAAAATCCGGACTTGACCGCTGTAAGAGGAACACAAATTAGAAAACATACATTACAAAAAGTGTAATCGCCAAACGATTTGTATCCAGTATTCGGTGTTTTTTCGATACCTGGATGAAATCCTGAAATTGGGACCAAAGAAAACCCCTAAATTTCAAATAATTTTTATAAGGTTTTGAATTTGACAGGAAAATTCCGCAGAGAAGGGAGGAATAGATGGATGAAGCTTTCAACTCCTCAATTTTGTAAATTTTTATCACATAATTAACAAGCATACTTTTTATTCAAAGTCCAAAGAGTATGGCCGTTATTAGACTGCAATCAAACAGCTCTAACAAGAGAATGCACCACAAGTGACGTCACAAGAATGGCAAACTTTGCAGCACTACTCCAATGGTGCCCAGATTTAATGCTAAATCATCAACTTGCCTGTTTTTTGCAATTTTGCCTAATCCTAACATTTGTGGTCTCAAGCACCAGAAACCACCGATGTAACGACTTTGGCTTATAGTGATATCAAAATTGGGGGAGATTATACTCGCATGGCCAGTCAAGTCAGTTCTCAACTTTTGTGACAAGTCACGACAATTCTTAGCTATAAATCAGACTTTTCATGAGAAAGGGAACAATTCGTCAACTATTGAACAGTATCTCCAATCCATCAAAGGAATACTTATGTTCACACGATAGTGCTTCCTGTAATCGTAGGTAAATTGGGCAGTCTTCTCGACATGAGTTTCAAACGGAAGGCGGCTCAGATAGGAAACAACCCAATAATAAATAATAATACAACGTAGCAGATCCGATAATCCCCCGTAAGCTCGATAATTTCATGATTGGCCTTTACAACCCTAAAGCGAGTATTCAAGAACAGGTTTGGAAGACTATAAGAGTGTGGCAGGTCGGGTTTGCCCTTGATTGTGCAACATTCCGTTGACACTAGGATGTCTTGGCCTGAGAGCACCCAAATACATTATGTGTTGGCCTTTATTTCGGTTGCGACGACCATCAGCAATTATAATCAACAGAATTTTGAATAGAAAGAATGAATCAACTGAATACGTACAGCAGTCGTCAACAAACCAAACGTTGTCTATCAATACTGATCAAAAGATGTGATCGATGTCACATTTCAAACAAGGTACATAATTCACTAACGAGATAACTGAAAATGAAAATATTATTTCTACAGGAATATCTTATTTCTACAAGTGTGCTTTCTAGCACAAATGTTTCTTTTCCATTACGTACCTGCCTTCCTACAAGGGACTCAATTCAAGTCGTTTAGTCACGCAGCTTCTCCAAACTCAAGATGACACACAATCTGCTGTTTCACCCGTGAAATATTCACCCACCTCCTGATTAAATACTGAAGAATTGTAGCAAGATCAGTATCGGTGTCAGAGCTTTCTGAGTCGTCTTCAACTCGACCAGGCGCAGGCGGAGGCGACGACATTGTGTTGTTTCTTGAAGGTGTCAGGCCCATATATCAGAAAGCCAGCATGCCGAGCTAAACCACCTTGCCAAACGAAGGAAACTCCGCTGAACTGCAATTGCGTCGCTAAAGTTGATGATCCCCCAAATGGCTAATGCATCGAAAAACAAATTGACATGACAAGAACTGAAATGAAAGGAGGAGGGCAAGGTTTCTCATTCGCTGCCTCCTGTATATAAGAATCCGTCTCAAACTCTCAAGAAACTCAAGATAAGCCGTTTTTGGGTCCTTGCAACAACAAAAAAGTGTTCTTACTAGAGTAAGAACTAAAATTAAGACTGTAATTATTAATACTAGTTTTCTGGTTTTCTCTTGCAAAAAAAATTAATATCTCCTTATCGTTTTACAGTCTGTTTTGGTGGTCACACTGGATCCTCCCCGACGTCATTCAATGGCTGAAACGTAATTTCAAGTTCTTCATCCCCACTTCGACCAAGTTCGTCCGAATGAGACTATTCAGTTTTGGTTTCTGTTCGTTTATTTCCAAAAATCGTTCTTTATCCGTTAAAAATGAGTATTCACTCTATTAAAGCGTTAAGTAAAAAGGCTAATTACCTCGACGATATGCCAGGACTTATATCGGCCACGTAAGTCAAATTTATTTCTGTCAAAACGCGCAATATTTTTACTTTGATCCATCATCTGCAGAAAGTGGATCACCTGGAAGGTTGCCTTTCCCTTTTTGACTCAAGGCTACTTCGAAGCCTTTTTAAATAGTTCTCTTTAGGAGAAAACTCATTTTATAACGAGGATTGGGTGATGTAAACGGAATAAGAGGTTGGTTATTGATTTTCTACACGTACCTTGGTTCCCTTATCTTGATGATCCGTGTGGATCTGGATATGAGATTTTTCGCTGTACCTGCTTAATTCATAATCAATTCGTTCCAACCTACGTTATCTTAATTGTATTCCAACTCATGAACACGTGACAATGCATATTGTCAAAGCGATGTCAACATTGATGGCAATGCTATCTTCCTAACCTACTAACTACAACTTGTTGGTTATTCTAAAACCATCGACAAGCTCAGTAAGAAGTAAAAATAGGAACGATGTGGAATAGTTAAAATAGGAGGTTTCGATCCTTCCTCTATATTCAAGTTGTATGTAATAGCAATATAGTCTTGCTGAGGCCCGTATTTATCCTTAAAAGGTTTTTCTAGTCTGATCCATACGGTCCTTCCTTTGTGCATGCTAGATGCTGCCCTGTGAAGTAATATTTTCGTATTCAATATATTTCTCCGTGTTGGGACAAGGTAGGTTTTCCATTACTGAATGATGGCGAGCATTAATTTGGAGTAAGTCGTAATATACCTGTCGCCACTGAGCTTTGTATGGCTTAGTTTTCTTGTCCTGAGTTTGGTTCGCATAAATTGCTTTCTGTACCTGGAAAATTGATCTTTCACTTTTCAATCAATAGGCCTCCGAAACTTAGCTCTTGATTTGCCTACGACGGTTTCGATGTGTTCGTTATTATTGTAATAATTTACTCGGAAAATCTTCTGTGGGGCTTTTTCAGGAAGGAATTGTGTATACATCTGCGACTATTAGTTCCCAAATTGCTTCCTAAATGTTTGAAGATTTGTGAATCTGCATTTTAAAATTGGGAGAGAGCAGCCGCAGACAATAAAATGTTGAGTTGGGAACTGACGTTATGAAACTAATTTGGAGAGGACGTGACCACACACACCCTCTATCGCCACAAAAAACTTGCGAATTTCGCCATATTACAAGAATCTTGAAATATTTCGTAATATTCGTATTATTCCAATACTTGAATTCCTAATCCTACTATTCTGAACGCGTTTTATCGATCTGATCTGTGTCGAATGTCAAAAATGGTCTTGACTTTCACGGACACTTGTTGATCAAATTATGATCCACTCATCAGTTTTCATGCATATTGTGCATGTGTGATATTAAACGAGATTTTCCGACCGACTGGAGGAATTTTTACCGTGAAATATAATAATGATCTCAATCCGATTTGCAGGAGACGATAAGAAGATCAGGTGTTAGATAATGAGATTTTTCAGATGACCCCAGATGAGGTTGTAGATAGAGAGAGGTTACGCAGAATGACGTTAATGTGGTCAATGGTAGTAAGATGTTTTGAGGAAAGGCGTTAGACGAAGATATTTCTTGTGGTCAGAACAGACGCGCTATATTCTGAGGCATATCTAGTGACAAGTACTCAGTGAATTAAATGATTTAACTTATACAGCTACTCCTATCCGACTTGATAAGAAAAGTTCTGGAGTGACCCCTAGTACTGATTGAAATATTAACAGATAGCAGATCTATCGCTTCGGTTACAGGTTCTCTTGAAGGTTTATAAAGATGTGGACATAACAATGTAAAGACATACTCTCAGGTATGATGTGCCTCCAAGTCTAACTTGTTTCTCTCTGGCAATTTCGGCTAGCCTAAACTTGAGCCTCACTGAGCCATAATAATTCTGATTGGCCCAAAGTTGTTACCTCATCGCGAGATTGTTGGAATGTGACGAAGAAATGGATTTTGTTCACGGGTAACAAGTTCTATGAACAAATGTAGTCGTTACATTCGAAATATTATGAAACAATGTACAAGACATACATGCTGTATATGAAAATACTTGTTGCTTAATCAGAAGAATAAAGGTGCTAGTTTGTCTTCATCAATATGTCGTCCACTGTATTGATGTGCTACGAATCACGTTTGAGAGCCTAACAGTATTTCCAAGGTCAAAATACGTTATGCATTATTTTAGACGACGTCAAATCCCCTCCATTCACGCGGCCAATCAATAGTTTCCACTGAAACCCAATCGTGTTAACGACCCCTTTTGAAAGGAATTGTATGAAATAAGTCTTTTTTTCTAGTCGTTGCCTTTACAACGCAGCCAAAATTACCTTGTGTAACCGATCACTGGTTTTGTCCTGGGTTGTTAGGTTACCTGTATGTCTCAAGGAGCCTATGTTCAGTCAAAATAATAATCATCATCTCTACGATACTCATTTCATTGCCGTGACATGCCTTGTTCAACAAAGCTAGCTGGGGACTTTGCATAGAACATTTAATTCAGTTTATTTAGACATTGATAATTACCAAATGGATTCAACAGGTGTGTCCCGCCGGTTAGATATGCAAAGCATTTTCTGGAAATGCTCAAAATGTATTTAATGTGTGGAGCTGACTGAATGACAGCCCTTTTATTGTTATTATCAAGAGGACAGTCAACAGGACAGGAGGACAGTCTTCTCATGTCCTCTGGACAGGATTGTCTGGGCCCTTTCTTTTCTGTTTAAATGGGTCCAGTTCCAAGTTTTTGAAAATATGTCCCGAATTCGTTTACAGTTAGCCCAGCTTGTTGTTGATTTTGGTTGGTTATTCCTTGAATAATCAACCTATGTTTTCATATAATGGTCAACCTCTCCGATTCGGCTCAAAAATTTTTTCTGGACGTTTCATGGTGTGTAGATCAAAAATGGTCAATGTCCGTACGCCGTCCATTGTCCGCGCCGTTTTTGGTAGTAGGAAAATTTTCTAAAAATCTGAAATTGGGATCAGGGGTCTGTTCCTGGCCGAGACGGGTCCTCGATACTTTTCAGCCCGATCGGACCAAATTTGGGGGAGGGGGGGGGGGGTTAGGGGTCAAAATGTGAGTTTTGAAAAATAGATTTTCGAGATTTTGGGCGATCTAGGCGAGTAGGGTGTCATTTTCCACTAATTTTGGACGCTGAATCCAATGAAACGGATCCCAGAACGATTGGCACCCACTGGAAGAAGTAATGGGTCAAATTGGGTATTTATTACCCATTTTGAATATGTGTTTTCGGGATTTCTGCTACCTAGGCGTGTGGGGTATCATATTCCACTAAATTTTGGACCCTGAATCGATTGGATTGGGTCTGGGACCCGCCACACCCACTGTTTCCCCCATTCGAGGAATAACCAACCCGTGTGTAAGAATTTGCAGATTTTTTATTGAGCTGGCAAAATAACTTGAAGTTTGTTGTATGGAGGGGAACCTCTTGAGGGGCGGGCCAAGGTGGTGAGGTGGAGGAACCCCCACGGATCAATAGACCGTAGGATTGGCGCCGCTCCGTGTGAATATGTCCTGTTTCTGTCTTTTAGGAGTCTTTCACGATAAAATGTAAATTCAGCAATTGGTTTCGAACGAGTATGATCCGTCTCAAGTGCCAAATAAGGCTGCGACTTTATTGTGCCAACTGGAGTCTCCAAATGCCCGCACCTTGGTGAGTCAACTGCGTCTTGCCTACTAGTTGACCTCAGCCCGACTGATGCAGGGATCAGAATGCCACTTCCCACTCAATTTTCCCTATTTAATCCTCTTGTGCGATTTTCGGGATTCTGTTGTTTGTCGTCGGTTTGTAAACATTGACCCCATCCGATTGGAGACGTGGCCGTTTTGAATTGAGAAAATTGAAAGAATTTCTTTTCATTCGAGGCTATTCGTCTTTTGATTGAAAAGGTCATTTCGTCGAGGCACACAAATGGTTCCAATTAGGATGAATCGAGGATGTTCCGCGCATCAACTGGCAGTCTTCTTGCAGAATCGAACATAACTCTACCATTCTGTCTTCTCAGACACCAACATTGCGCGCGATGGCCGTTGCTCTGATCAACCCACTGGAGTTCCACACGAATTTTGAAAGTGTCAGGTAGGCTTTTCCGAGTCCTTGCTGCACGTTCTACATAAAGAACCATCCATGAAAACCCCAATGTCAAGAAGGTAGAAAGAGAAGCAGACTTGCGAGAGACGAGAATATTGACAGTTGTTAGTTGTTATAGTTAGACTAGGTAGGCACTTTCAGGTTGCAGCCCAGCGTTTTCCATGTTTACTAATTTGTACGTGTTTTACTTACGATGAGACAAAATGAAAGGTGAGAACCCCAAATAAGTCGAGTAAACAATGAAAGGGCACCCCACACACACTAGCTCGTAGGGTTGAATTTTGATATAAAAGTTAAATAAATTTGCGTCCTGATCAACACTCCTTGATGTAAACAGACCTACTCTTTGACTTTGGACTTGTGAAGTTAAACGACAGTCGCAACAATATCTTAAAACTACTTAACCTAATCGCGTGCAGCGGTTATTTCCGGGGAATCCCGGGTGTTTTTTGCGGTATTGCCAGGTGGGTTGGTCGCGTTTCTGTCAGCGTGGAGGGCAGATTCGAGTCCAAATTCTCTTTCTAGTAGGTAAATAATGAAGCGAGGATAGAAAACACCAGTCAATCTCGCTATCAAACAAAGGTTTTCTTATCTCCCAGGCGATTCGTGACTCCGCCTATAAAACGATACCGAGTTGCCGAGTGGGCTCATTCCTCTTTCAGAGTTGCAACGATAACGAATTCTTTTGAATCCAATCTTTACCGTTTTTCAATTTTTATCGAATCCGCTAACATGCGTTCTGACATCGTATCCTGTAACAAGCGTACTTCCGTCGACCTTACCAACCCTTCTACGTTCTATGACTGTGGTGGCAGTTATTAAGTCGTAGTAAGTAGTAGTAATTCCACTAATCTACTGGTCGGCCCTCCTATGAGGTAAGAATCTAATCAACTTCCGGGTTTCGTGTTTCATTATTCAACTATCATTTCTATTTTTTCACGATGACGCGCAGTAATAATCCTTCGACGATTGCCAATCAATCTTCAACGCTCTCCAAAATCCTTCCGCGCCCATGTCTGCTTATCGCACTAGAAATCTCAATTTATATCATCTTTACCCTGGTGACCTCCACATGTACCACGTGAGCTCCATCATTTGGGTTCCTTCCCCCTCGTTACGCAAGAATTCTGTTTTATTTTATTTTTAAATTTCTCAATTTATTATTCTTGTTCCTGATTCAGGTCAATTAAATTAACGTTCGTCCGTCCTCTAATAAATTCGTTCGTGTTATCGTCCTTGTATGCTACTTGATAAGATAAGCCTCGTCTGTGTTGAGCTGAAATTATATCTATTCAAAATGAAATTTTCATCCAGAGCAATTTTATTCACGATTGTCACTACGGGGAATGATATCTCTGAATGATAATAAGCAGAGAAGGGGTTCCGGGTTCATCAGTATCGTATCACCTTCAATTAATTAATTCATCGGAATTAATGATACTGCACACGCCTACTTATCCGAAAATCGTGAAAAGCCATTGTCCAAATCCATTTTGACCTATCAAAATGGAATCAAGGTTTTGTCTGAAATAATCGGGCTAAAATTGGCCCAAATAAGGTCAAGAGTCCAAATCCCAAAGTGTTCGTAGCTTTTAAGGCCTTTTCCTCCCCGGCCGGATAAACCTCGATAAGCTTATTGCGTAATAGGTAGTTTATTTGTTCGTCGTTATAATTTTAATTCACCTTAACATCCTGCTGAAGGCTTAAGATTGGAATACTGGATTTTCCGTGTGCTCGACTACGCACGACGGAAATTGCAAGAATGAAGCTTTAAGCAATCAAGCATCTGCCAAATCTCAACGGAAAAGTTGTTTATACATTTACCTATGTACGACTCTACCATCGTCGTGGCTAATTAGGGAGGGAAAAGCCAGTGAAAATTGATCTGAATTAACAAACCATTTCCAACTCGTAGCGAAGTGTTGAACGACTTTATACGCGCAAATACAAAAACTTGTCCACCATTCTTGAGGGTTCACAGCACAGCACAATCTCGTTTTGCGAGGAGGGCCCTCAAACTACGAGTACAATTTGAGAATAGAATTTTCTTCAGTAAAAAGGGAAACGATATTAAAATTCTCTATTCTATAAATTGCATTTCACCGCTTTTAAAACTTTTTTTCATGCATCATTTCTACGGTGTCCATTTAAATGACAGAATTTCCGAGGCTTCTCGTGACAGAACGTTGAGGGTTTCATTTCCTTGTGATGTGCCTCGTGATACCGGTATTGATCTGGTTCTTCCAGGGATCTCTCGTTCTCGAGATTGCGTTTTAATTGGTTGTTCCGGTTACGGCAAATTTGAAAAGCTTGTTATGTTTGAAGAAGGTTTGCCGTGGTGCTTGCCCTTTCGCTTGTTGGAAATCATCTCTGACGATGTCGATCAGTCTTCTGAATAATTTATGGTTGGCTTGATGTTCCTAGCCTCACGAGCATTCGAAATTTTTCGTTATCGTGCTCACTTAATTCAAATGCACTGAACTGTTTCGTTCTTTAAATAAACCCAATTCTGTGGATATCGTTGGGAAGAAGAAATTCTGACGCTCTTTTCAACAGATTACTAAAAGACGCTGTAAATGGTACCGTATGCGTATGCTTACTTAGCGGAGAGCCAATAGGCATGTTTTCCCTTTAAACTTGATTTTGCTCGTGATGAATACGACCATTTTTCATAGAGCTCTAGAAAATGCAATCGTGCCTAATGAGATGACAAAACTGAACAAGCAATTTTTGTTCAAAATAAACTTTATGAACCATGTTTTCCTCTTCCGAAGTGCGGAAATCGGCCCGGAACCGACCTAAATCGATTCAGGGTTTGAAATGTATGAGTAACAAGAACGAAAATAGACCCAGACAGGGCAAAACAGCACAGCAATGTGCTACCTAGCCAAAGCTACGAGATTACAAGGATGTCGCGAAATGCTCATGATCACCAACTGTCTACCCGTTTTATTAAAATTTTCC
>CM034000.1:13455669-13593590 GCA_019603395.1 Cyrtorhinus lividipennis | reverse complement strand
GCCTACATAAAAGAGTTGGAGGTGGTTGTCAAAAAAATCACATGAGTACAAATCACTCGAGTACTTATGGCGAGAATGATTGAAACCAAAAAGCGGACTGAGGGATGCAGGTCATGGCTAAGTATTGGTCACCTTATCTCAATAATCGCTTGAACTTCTCCTCAAATAAAGGAGGTAACTCCACCCCTCCCCCCCCGCAAAAAAAGAGGAACTTTAGTCGCTGAGGGGGGGGGGGGGGGTGCAGAATAAATCGAAGCACTGAGCCGTCTACACCCCAACCAAAAAAATGGGACACTTTGATATCACCCGCCACCACGATTCGGGGAGCATGGTAGCCCACTACCCACGTTTGAGCCAAGGGACAAGCAATGGATATTGGACAGTCTTGAAGAAGATACCCCTCTGGCTGAAGATAAACCTCCTGAAAAGCAGCCGATCAACACCCTGGACAAGATTAGAGTCAATTGCAAGTCAATATTTCGCTATTTGAGAGGGAGGGCACTCAAAACGCTGAGCGGTCATCTTCCTTTAGTCCATCAGGTGATGAAAGCTCCATATCAAGGCACTCAGGGCCCCTCCCAGCAGCCCAAATCAGTTGACCCACTTCTTGGCTCAAAAAAGAAAAGAGGCACTCCATACTCATTCTTGGCTCTGATATCCTGCTGAATCTGAGTTGGTACAGCTGAAAAAGTTACTGCAAGCCCCTGAAAACACAACGCAGCTGGAAAAGATCTACCTCCTCATACCCAAACAACACTAGGTTTGCAAGTATCTAAATACCACCAGACTTCCTAAAGCATATCAACTTTGTCATGCCATTGTTGACAGTGCATACTTCCTTCAGCACCACCATCTTCCGGTTCATATCAACGACAGCACAGTGCTATTGTCTTTACCACAAGAACAATTCGCCGTATGACACTCGTAGCTGGAGAGACAGCAACCATAATTTCATATCCTCTGTTTAAGTTGTGTTCCTCGTTGTGAATGTATGACAACTGGATATTATTGCTCCATAGGCTTCTAGATACAGGTCTGAAGAGAATAAGAGATGCAGTAAACGACAATGATTTCGGACATTCCTAGGTAACCCTACAAAATATGACAAATTGGGGCGATAATCTTTCACAGCTACCCACGGACGGGGTGATCAGGTAGGATAACGTCAAACCTGAGAGAGTTGCTAACGATATTTTAAGGCGAAAAGCTGCTCTGTATCTTACCCGAGCACTAATACTGTGGTTTTCTTTTTGATCAAAGCAGAGTTATTACAGTGATGAGTAAGCAGAATAAAGTGATTGGAAGGTTGGAGGCTTTCTCGAGAGATTTCAATGTTCCCGGTGTTTAGCGTATGTTCTCTGTACAACAATAATAAAACAAGAAATGAATAAATAAGAAGAACAACTTCAAAAATACTGTGAATCTTCTTCATGAAGGCGTTCTTCGAATTAATGCTCAGGTAACTCCACCGCGATGATTTTCTTGGAAGGTGTTTCCCTACTCGAAAAACTCCAACCAACGGTGAACAGTTGAATAATTAGGCAATTAGTCGGTATTCATCACAAGTGTCAAGATCACGCTGCGCTAATGCCGCCGCTCGCTCATCTCTCGGCAACGCACACAGCTGCCAACTGCCAACTCTTGGTTGAACAAATTCATCGTTGCCGTCGAGAGGAAAAACTTGCTAAGTTGACTAAAAATTACCATGATGATCCGTCCAGACATTGACTGAGCTGGAGAGCAGAAGTCGCCGCTAATTGAAATATTACTGCTCATCTGGGGACCCCTTTAAATCGTGGTACTCACCCCCATGGAAAAGAGGAAGCGGGTTTACAGTAATATTGGTACACTTGCAGGGCTTTATGATTCCTAAAACCACAGACTTTGTGGACTATGCGGATTTTAGGGCTTGGAATGTGGGCTAACCTGATCTCTACCGCCACAGCGGATGGAGTAAAAACTCTGTTTATGGTTCCACAATGTTGATTATTACTCTAAGTAGTTCTCGCTTTTGAGCATGCTATACCAGTTAAAATAGAACTAAGGAATCAAGGAAGCAATAAATAGAGAGGAATTAGACAAGACAGAGAAAACCCCAGCCGGGGAGCCCCACCACAGCAAGGGTGTGAAGTGGCAGGGCAAGCAGTCATCCCCCTCTCAGGCTACAAGAAGGCCTCCCAGGCCAGGCAAGGGCAAACTAACATTAAATGTGTAAATGCTTACTGAGTGGTGGCATCACACTCCATTGCACCCCATGGGCCAACACAAAACAATCTCCAACTATAAGGCCAAACCAAAACACTAGCGATTTTGTGGTAGCATCTGAATATGTTGCATCCAATTTGCTGGTACATACGAAATCCCCCTCATATAGGTTCTTGACAAAAACACCCGCGTTTCCTGGTGGCATCTCAGAAGCTGGTAAAACATCAGTTCATTTCAAAACAACCTGGCATTGGTTTCTGTTGCATCCCAGGAGTGGATGGATCAAAATTGCGTGCACCACAGTGAGTAAGCATACTTTTGGGGCCTCCCGAGTAAGCGCCTGAGTAGGTACTTATTAGATGAAATGAAAAATAATGTAACAAGAAATGAGAAAGAAACACAACCACCAGACACTGAGGTTGCTGAAAACTGGAAAACACGCAGTAGACACCTTTTTTTTTTTACATTGTTACTGCAGCTGCAAATTGGACTGCACAGTCACAGCCAATCTGCGGAAAATCCAAACCCAGAATGTATCGTTAATTTATACAGAATTCATTTATTCCTTGCACCTTTACAAATTCTTGCCACTCACAGCGCAAATGGATTATTTCTTTTCCGTTCAGGGGGTTTTCCACGTGCGCTTTCTCCCTTCCACTTAGCGATTCCTCCTTCGGGTTGCATTGATGGTCGTATAGAATCCGCCTATTCAGTGGCCCATTCACACTCGTCGTCTTTTCAAGGACACCTTCCTCTTTTGCGAGTGATGATAACACACGTCATTCTCAAACCAATCGTGTTCTGAATCGAAAAGTGGCGCGGGCATTGACTTCAGACAACACGAGCCATCTCAGCTCATTTGAGCTGTTTACGATTTTACGCCAACGCCCGCATTCAAGAGGCACTTTACAATGAAAAAGAGTCTTTCCTTTGGTTGGCCGACTGCAAAGGCTCCTCTCAGTCGTGAACAAGTAAAATTCCCCTAAGTGAGAACTCCCAATCGAGTGCTAAAAAAGTTACTGCAGACGAAGAAGTGGAGAATGGGAAAGCCTAGTGAGTGAGTTCCTATCGGGTGAATAAACCTAATACTCGAAGAAGCTTATAAACTTGCGCTTCATTCTCACGCTTCTTTCGAATGCGTGACTGAAAGTTTGTAATCAAATTGTTTTCATCTTTGATCAGCTTGGGAGAGGTGTTGAAACAAAAAATGGAGCTGGAGTAAAAAGAGGGGAAAAGCTCCAAAAGTCAAACCATGCAACTGCGTGACCCCAAAAAAGTTTCCCTCTTCCTCGCTTCAAACGAGAGGACCTTCTACAGCTCTGTTCCAGACGAGGTGCCCTAATTTTGAGGAAAATATATATGGATTCAGACTTTCACCTTGGCGTCACCTCAGTATATTAAGTTCTAGTTCTCTATAGTCTTCTATCATCTTGTACATTCAGTCATTTTGATTTCTTAAAACGTCTGTACGTCAACCGTCAGTAATATTGGTGACGAAAAGGAGAAAAAGGGATTACAAATGTACTAACATAACGTGATATTTCAGACTCAAAGGTTTGATGTCGTTCATCTTGAAGTGAAATGCTCAAATGAGAAACTTCCAGCTGTATCCGTAGCACCTAGTGGGACGAGCTCACGTCAGATCCAGTTACAGTGAACTATAAATACAATCTCGCGAAGGAAGAAAGCTCTAACGAACGTGTAGACAACTTCCAGCGAATCACAACAGCCAAATCCTAAAACTGAGTATTTTTACTCTAACTCAATACTCATTAGGTTGCGTATTTAGGTGCGGCTGGCTGCGGGTACCATAGTAACTAAGGCCCCAAACAGCTACCCTGCGGAATGCCAAAAAGGAAATAAGGCAAGGTGCTGTCATCTAATAGGATTGTATTTGTTTGATATTCAGGTTGTCCCCCAAAAGTTACCCCCCCCCCCCTTAACCCCTTTTTTTTTTTTTTTTTTTTTTTTTTTTTTTTTTAAGATGAGGAAATCTTTTGAGGCAGGTGTAATGCCTCGTGAGATACTAAGATACTAGGGTCGGCTCCTCCCAGTTATGTGGATGTCCAATCCACTAAAACCTCACCCTCCCAATTGCCCAACCTGGTCCTATTAATTATCACATGACTTGGTCGGACCTCAACCGAAAATGTACCAATAGGATTAAACAAAGAACTTATTTTTTTAAATCTTCATCTTTTTACTATAACATTCATGTGTAAACACGAGCTGAAAAAGATGGTTTTTCCTCGCAAAATGACAAAAGTCGTTCATTATGTCGCAAAAATTTAGTCGAATCAATAAACAAATAGCATAACGTGAATCAGCGTCAAAAACAATGATAATTCATGTGCTCTATATTATAGTTCACCACCATCCACAATTTGACAATTTTGAGGTTCCCCAATTTTGCGTGCTCGCTGAACCGGTTCCGCGCAATTAAAAATATGTAGAAGAATCAATTCATGAAATTCGAGATAGAATCTGAATCTGCAATAAAAACGCTGCAAATTCTTTCACAGGGGTTGGTTATTCCTCGGACCAGGCGCATGGAGACTAATTTAAATCGATTCAGCGTCCATTACCTCTTCCAATGGGCGCCAATCGTTCCGGGACTCACTCCATTGAATTCAGCGTCCAAAAATTAGTGGAAATTGATACTCCACTCGACTAGGTACCAGAAATCTCGAAAACCCACTTTCAAAATGGGTACCCATAACCCCTCCGGGTGGGCGCCAATCGTCCCGGGACCCGTCTCATTGGATTCAGTGTCCAAAACTTAGTCGAAAATAATTGTGGACAAAAAATGTTGTGAGCGGTAGTTGGTCCGATACCTATTTCAATCAATTTTCCATTCAAAATTTAGCGATCATTGACGCCACACACCGCCAAGTCCACAACAATCCCAAATCACCGTTATCAAAAAGCATATTTTATACCCATAATCCATTAGGGACAATTATACAGAAAATCAGTCACACACACCGAAACCCAGGCCAAATCCATGTACTTAATTTCTAATTTACGGGTCATTTTAAATGCCTAGGAATTTGGAACATAGATTCCTGGATTCAGAATCTACACACATTGAATGGTAGAACTGCTTAGTCGGAAAATGCATTTTTTCTCGACATGGACATAGAAAATCTATTAATTAATTCGCAAAATACGATTTTTTCTTACCTAGCCTCCGTTTGGGATATAGATCCAATAAAATCTATAATTTTTTTCTTCTCCAATTCACCCCTTTTTGAAAGAAAACAGCGTTCTTCAAAAGAACTTTGGCCATGAATGTTAACAGTTTAGTCGAATTAAAAAGCTTTCCAAGCTCACTCTTGTTGAGTTCAAGATTGGTTGGGGATCTGCTTGCATAATGTTCTGTGGACAATATGAATTGGTGATAAAAACTCCTTTGTTCATCTTCCTATGTGAGTCTATTAGGTACCTATTTGAAAAAGACAATAGTATATTTTTGTCTTACCAGGGAAGGTTTCTTCCTCATTGGATGACCAGAACTGATGCACACTTTCCACTCAAGCAGAGTTGGGCACTGCACTAAAATGGCTCTAGAACCTTTATTCTTTTAGTTTGTAACCAACATGCATTAAAATTTGCCAATCACGAATGAAGAAAATATAAAAACAAGGTAAATTCAGTTGGAAAAACTACACAACCACATCGGTAGAAGAATGGAAAGAGACTGAACTGAAGTTCTAAAGATTCCATATACCTGTACCCTCCCTTTGGGAGTGGAGGGGGTAGTTCCACAGGGGAATGGCATCAGTTCTCAGAAAGACTTGTATTTTGAGGTGAGACCACCTCTTGTCAACCTTGGGCTGGGAGGTTTGAAAAAAAAAAAACCTGTTTACATCACTCCTTTTTCATCAGGATAGGGACCTCTTTATTCCCTTGCTACTTTCATAGAATTTGGTCTAGCCTCATTTTCTCTTCGTTGTCAGTTTGTTGTCCTTATGGACATACGAAACATCTGTGGGTTCTGTCAAGCACCTGAGACGGTTGGACATGGAGGAAGATGATGTTTCACACGGGATAGCATTAGTTCTCAGAAGGACATGCAATTTGAGGAGAGGCACCTGGAGGCTCAGTAATCCTATTTACCCATTTCCTCCTTGCAGCATTGTCCTTGTCAAGACTCTTTTGTCACCTGAGATAATTGAAAATCACGGGGGTTGGTTTTTCCACGGATCAGGCGGATGAGGACTAATTTAAATCGATTCAGTGACCATTACCTCTGCCAGTGGGCGCCAGTCGTACCAAGAACCGTCTCATTGGATTAAGCGTCCAAAATTCAGTGACAAATGATACCCCACACGCCTAGGTACCAGAAATCTGAAAACCACACACTCAAAACGGGTAGGTAGATACCCAAAAAATAGTTGCGCAGTTGCACGGGGTACGCAAATAAAAATATTTGAGATTCTTAAAAAATATATGAAGATTATTTTTTCTTTTGTTTACTCCCATTTGGACGATTTAATGGGGGAGGGTGGGGAACTCGTGGGACACTTTGTATAATGGACCTGAAAAGTTTATGAGTGGAACATTGTTATTGTTGAGGTATGCGTGCCTGAGCAGTGCCACCGAACGGCTTAAATCGTCGAGATGACTGTTCCAGAACCGCACCTCAAAATCGGATTTAGCTCAGATTAAAACGACGACTGAGCATCGGTAGCTTTGAGTCAGATAAGAAAAAATTACCAACGGTGAATTTACAGAAGGGATTACCCGAAAGGAAGGAGCTTTTCGCCAGGCCTCAGAAAGGGAAAGCCCCGAAGGGAACCGAAGCCTTTACCTTTCGGAACGAATGTCACCCAAGGGAGTTTCTTCCTCTCAGGAAATTTCATACAAACAAAAGACCCGACCCCGGAACCTCTCGCACAAGTTCTACCAATAAGGTGGATGGGGATCAATAGAACTCTAACGAACCTCGCTCGTTCGGACCTATACCCGTGATCCTATTAGAAAAACTATGACTCCTGCGATGGAAGCTTCGTCGAGCTAATTCCGCTTTTCTTTCTCCCTCATCCCTTTTGGGCAATCTTGGTTTTTCACGCCTCTCGTACTTTATATTTTCTCATCGCCTGACTCTGCCATCGTGCTTTTCCCTATCAACCCGAGAAAATGTTCGTTCGCTTCTTCTCTTCGAGTCTTCCTGAACGGGTCCTTTCGTCGGTGATATGAATTAGAGCCACCCTTGCGTCGGAGCGTTAATTGAGTATAATGTAATTGGATTCAGCGTGATTTCCTTACAGGAGCACTTCGTTTCTGAAGCACAATGCCTAAATAGGTGCAGTGTCGCTTGTGGGCCTGGTATAGAGGCTTTAATGACCAATCTCTTCTGGCCATGGCTCTTAGGTCTGCTTCCGAATGTACATAGCTGTCATCACACACAAATCACCTTCTAGAATGAAAGTACAGCCCACAAAATAGGCAACTACCTGCCTTCCAACGTGGCCTTCCTACGTTGTTCTCGTTCTCATAGGCCAGGTGCACATTGAGAGGCAGGCCACGCAATTCGCGCAGCACAAATTAGGACAGGGCAGATATGCGCAGCCCTCAACGCTATATTTTTAGTCATATTCAAAGCCGTAGCTTAATATTCGTCAGTAATAGAAATTCATTCTCAGGGGTTCGTTATTCCTCGGACCGGGAGCATGGGGAAAATCGGGAAAACAGTGAGTGAGGAGAGTCTTTGGTCCAATCGATTCAGCGTCCAAAATTTAGTGAAAAATGATACCCTACACGCCTAGATCACCTAAAAAACTTGAAAATCCATCTTTCAAAAAACACGTATTGACCCTTAACCCTCCCCCCCTCCATTCCTTTCAGTCCCATTGGTTGAAAAGTTTCGGGTAATAGTAACGGGTCCCCTACCAGAATTTTAGATTTTTAGGAAATTTTCTACTACAAAACGCCTGGTGGGCGGATGGCGGACGGACGTTTGCTCATTTTGATCTAGACACCTGAAAACGGTCAAAAAAATGTTTTGGGTAGAATAGAAGAGATTAACTTTTTGCATGAAAACATTTTGATTACTCAAGGAAAAACCAACCAAAAACAGTTCATGAACTTAAGTCCCTTAAGTATAACCCTTAAGACCTGCCTCCTTTTCTTCAAATATGCACTTTTCCAAAGCTTCATTTTTCAGTTTTCTTCGTTACCACAAGAATTGGCCATCAGAATCGGCCTCAGAGCTCCATCCGAAATGATTTCACATTCTTGTGTCGACCACGTTCCATCGCGTTGTTCACTCAAATGGTATGAAATGTGCACCAGGCAGCTGAACTCCTCTGCCCTGCGCTACCCTATGCTGTGCTGTGCTGCGTTGTCTGTTCCATCCTGCTCAATGTGCGCCCTAGGACACTCTTTACTTCCTTAAATGCCTTAGATCATATGCTGAGAATCTGCAGACGCTCTTGAGTACCTTCGGGTTTGGAAAAACGGCACTGGGGAGAGATGACACCCTACAGCACCAAATACTCAAAGACATATCCCATTTCATGAGGAATCGAGCAGGTTCGATTCACCCCCAAGTTACCCACGCTGGCAGCAAGAGATTTGAATCCCACCTGAATCGATTCAGCATCCACAATTCAGTGGAAAATAATACGCGCCGAGGTCTCCAAAGAAATTGTAAACTCACTCTTGGAATTTCCAATTTTACCCACACCTGCCTTGGATTTTGACAGACGGTTCAAAACCCAGCGTTTCTTCAGCGTCCAAAATTATGTGGAAAACGATACTCCACAATTGATTGTTCCCAAATTTCAAGATCGTTCCATTGTCACGAATCAAACAAATCTAGGTCGTATGTCCAAGGCGGAAAACACGGGTAACTTCTTTCGCTCCTGTGCATTGGGACAGTGTAAAATGAATAATACAGTTTTCAACTCTGGTCGGCTTTGATTTAGTTAAGTTCGGAAGTGCCCATTCAATTGAATACCACCTCGAAGGTTTTCCTGGTTCAGAAACCGAATTTAACGCCAAACCCGTAATATCACCACTGGCGGCCAAGTGTTGATCCCATCCTCTTAGTCGAGTCAAAATACCCATTTCGATTTTCACGTAGAGATGAAACTTTATCCATCGTTTCCACAGGACAAACTCAGCACGACGGGAAGTTAGTGCAGATACTAGTCGGAAAGTTAGAACACGGTTGAAATAATTCCGGTTTCCTCGAGTAGGTACTCATAGGAACTTTTGATCCAGGGTGGGATCACTTCAACCTGGCCGAGTCGAGAAACAAGAGAAAACGGATTTCAACAATGAAATGGCTTTTGTTAGGAAATGTCACAGAAGTTGGAAGGTCCTTGGCAATAATATGATTGTGAAACCCCAAAATAATAGGAACCGGTTGTGTAAAAATAAATGTCGTTTTTGACCGTTAATAACCAACTAGAGCCCCTGGCCAAAATTTGAAATTTTTAGAAAATGTTCTACTAAATACCAAAGACGGCGGACGGCGTACATACATTTTGCCTTCTTGATCTAGACATGATGAAACGAGGATACTCCAACTTGGACATGACTATACAGGTTGATTATTCAGGGAATAACCTCAAAACGTCCCCCAAAACGTCCACCGTACGCTGTCCGCGCCATTTTCAGTATTAGAAAATATGCAATAAACTTAAAATTTTGGTCAGGAACACTTATCTGAATCTATTTTTTTTATTTTTATTTTTTTATTTTTGGAACTTGGGACATTTGTGGCATTCTCAAACTTTATAGGAACGTGAAACCGAAAATGCTGCTATTTTGCTGTCATGTTGCTAACTCGAGTTCTTTTTGTATGGCAGCAACTTGAAACCGACATGTGTTTGTGGTTCTGAAAGAGTTGTGGTATTCTACGCCAGAGGCATCCGTTTTGTGACAACGACATGAAATAAAAATGCTGCAAATTCATTCACAGGGGTTGTTATTCCTTGGACAAGAAGCATGGGGACTCATTCCGATCGATTCACCGTCCAAATTTAGCCAAAAATACACCCCACGCGCCTGGATCACCGATAATCTTGAAAATCCATTCCTCTAAATACACATTTTGACTCCTATCCCCCCGTCCCCCCCAACCAGATTGGGCTGAATAGTTTTGAGGACCGGCTTAAGCCAGAAACGGATCCCTGACCCAAATTTTCTTATTTGATGTAGACACCTTGAAACGCCTAGAAAAACATGTTGGGTCAAATCGGAGAGATTGACTTTCTGCATGAAAGCATAGGTTGATTATTCCAGAAATAACCAACCAAAACGCGACGGGTACTTCGAGATCGTTTTACTTCCGCCCGCCGTCCTCAGTAATCAATAAATAAATTCTAAAAATTCGAGATTTTGGTCTGAGACCTCTTTTTGGCTTTGGTTGGTCGTCAAAACCTTTCAGCCCGATCGGACCCTTTCGGGAGTGTATGCAAGAATGGTGTTTTTTTTTTTTAACTCGATTTTCGGGACATTAAGGGAACTAGCCTTTTGGGGTATTACTTTTCACTAAATGTTGGATAATGTTGATTAGTTTGCAGTACATGCAATGACGTTCTCACCCGTTTTCGCCATCCCAACTTTCATCTTACAACCTGCTTAGTGATACGAGTCAATGTAGAAAACACATCACATACATTTTTACGGTACGGAATAGTTGAAGGATTGATGGGACTATCTGCGAGCCAGTTCTCTCGGAACGCTCGAATTGATGCAAATTGTGATTGTCCCACCAATCAACTAATTAGAAAGTCCCATCGTGGGGAGCAGGAGGGTGTTTCGGTGTATCAGTTCCCCGGGGCTGTCGTGGGTTGGGCGTCACACAATGGAAGTCACAAGTTCCCTCTGAACGAAGGGCCACTTCGACTGAAATTGGGGTGCCGGAAAGGCGAAAGGGAACGAGGGACAAGGGAAAGACTTTCGCATCTCTCGAGGCCATCTAATTTACTGCCCACCCCGATCGGGCTCACCTAACAGATAAACATTAAATATTACCCTCCCGTCGGTACCTAAGCCCCGAACCTGTGCACCGCCCTATTTTCCCGCTATGTATAGAAATGGCGAAGTAGAGAGAGAGGACCTCTGTTGTGTAGGTACGATGAATTTCCATTACTTCCCATCGTAGCTTCGGCCCCTCATTCACCGCTTCCTTGTCCTGAGTTTTGTCTCTTCAATTATTATGTATACTGAGGGCCCGTTCGCATCAAACTCAATGGGAACCTGCCCTTCGGCCATGTAAATTAGTCCCACGGGCCGGACCTATTAAAACCCCCTGAACCGCCTCCGTCCTCAAACGAACCCACCAATTTTTCCCTATTTTCCCTTTTCTCTCAATTCTCGCACGGTCCCCCGTCCACAACGTCCTCAATGGGAGAGGCTCTTTCATTTACCATCACTACCAACTTTTATAGGGAAACGAGAATTCCTTTTCGATCCGACCGGTCGGCTACGCTATCCAATAACGCTTTTCGTTTGTTTCCCCCCACATAAATATAATAATTTATTTGGGTCATCAAGGAGATTGATTGTTTGAGCCGTTTATTTATATACCTGTGCTGCATATTCTCATTCACACGAGAGCCTCATTCCTCAACAAAAACAATTCATCACGAAATAACAAAAAAAAAAGTCAATGAGTTTACACATTTCTCATTCACAAAATGTAATAAACAACCTCCCTAAAAAAACCAGTTAATACAACAATTTTTGCCCAAATTTTGAATTTTTTGAGTTTTCCGAGCAAATTAGGGTTTGCGTCCATATCTCTCTACCAAAACGATGACATTAATGATCCGATAATGATAACATGTTTGGGGATAGCCCTGGTTCCCTGTCTCAGCTCCATCACCGTCATATAGTGTTCACTGTAACACAAACAACGATAAGCTCTGCCGAACTCGTTTCAATTATTCTACGTGGGTGTGTTTTAAACATGAAATTAAGTTACGCTACTTTTTCTGGCTATAAAGCCGCTAATTCCTTTAGGAAGACCGATATCCTTGGATATATGCAAAAACCAAAGCCTTTATTCCTATATCCACCTGCTAGTTTCAATAAGGGATGGAATTCTATAGGCCGCTCTGTATAGGTCTAGATACATTTTGTACGCTGTTGCACTTACCCGTTAAAATACGAGAAATTAATAAATACGAAGGAATGAGTAGAAAAGGAAAAGAGTCAAATATTGATAATTTTTAGGTATTAATTTTGTCAGGAATCCATCTCAATCGAAATAGCGTTTGAGGTTGGAAACGATGCCCCCAAGAACAAAAAAGGCCATTTTTGGCCTATTTCCTATACCAATTGGCCAGACACTTATCTCAATCGATACCTACAAGGACCTACAAAAATCTCTAAAAATCAATTCTAAATACAAATGTTCACTGATATCCAGCGTTTGTTCGTGGCGATTGGACGAATAAAAGCATGAAATGGAAAGTTGATTTTTTGGGATCATTTTAGGGGCATGAACAACGGGTCAACATTTTAGATACTTGAAAAAAGAATAAAAAATTATAAAAAAAATTTTCGCTTGTTTAATTTCCTGGTTTTATTTCAATTAAAATACCCGAACTGTTTCTTTTTCCAAGTATTACTGTTAATTGTTAGGTTGATATCCGAGAATGGTTAAATTGATAAGCCGGTGTGGATAAGCCCTTTCAAATAAAGGCGTTGAAACATACTTCCAAATTTGAATTTAAGCCACTTTTAGGTCGTAAATGGCTCTAAGACTACGTTGAATCCACATAATAAGAACACTTTTAGGGCATCATTTACCTATCTACGATTAGGCTATTGCCCTAAAAATAGAAGATGATATTTTGTGACCGTTCATAAATTCTCATTGACTAAAACAAGGACATAAAACCAAATTCATATTTATCACTTGTTTGCAGATCATTTCGGCACATTCCCTTATTCCAGTGAGGTCCGGGACTCATCGCGCGCATCTAAAATTTACTATTTAATATTTTTTACCACTTTGCAGTCAATAATGCTCGTCTTTCAGCAACTTTCCCTTCGCTGGCGACCCCCTCGTGACCGCGATGTCGACAAGGGACGTTTTTCCACCCTTGAGCGATAAAATTAAGAGACGCGTTGAAATGGAAGGGCTGGCCTGCGCTCCCGAGCTACAGCTAGAGGGTTAACGTCGCGTTATGAATGTGTGATGTGAGACGCGCGGAAACTGAACAGGCGAGCGGTTTTCAGCTCACCATTGAACACAGCTGGGCCGGTTATCCTCCAGTGCACTTCCTAGAGAAGAGCGTGACCTGAATGTCCTCCCGGGTCGGTCCGAGTTGTAACTGCGGAATATTTTTGTTTAGAACTCCCACCCTTCCGACGGTTTTCCCTTGCCAGTATTCCGCCCGCGAAAAACCGTTTTCTAACAACTGCATTCACCTCTGGCAATTTGGATTTGCATCCGACCGGCGTTAGGTTGATTGGGCTCTATTCAAACGTCCTAGATTCACGTCAAACTAGCCGGCTTCGACTTCAAGTGGCAAGAATCACTGCGCCGTTCATTTATTTCTGTTTCAAACAACTTTCCGCAGAACGGTTTCGATGGTGCACTGTACAGTTGGGGACAAATTGCCCCTCTTAACTTTCTCTCGTTCGAATTCATCCAACCATTCGCGTCAAATTGAAAGTTTGCTCGCATCGAACTTGCATCTGCCCAGAGGGGAATGCCAGTTGAGCCTTACAGAACGGTAATTAGCTAGCAAAAAAGAAATTATTCAACTTGGATCACAATGAGCACTCAGTATCAATCAAAATTGCAGCGAATTGTTGACTTCCATTGGTACCTTCTGCTGTAAGTCAAGTATACCTGAGAAAAAGGTAGGTTCAAGCTAATTTACCAAAAAAAACCTCATCTGTGCGTACATTTGTTGTCATTTTTAGTGCAAATTCATTTCAGTCAATTTTCAAACTTGAGGTCGATATTTAACATTTGCCCCTAAAGTTTGCATTATGTTGTTTCTTATGTCTACATTCATAAACCAATCCATTCTTGGCAGTAGAATTTCCTCTCAAAGTCTACAATTTCGATAAATAGATACTCCTCCAATCAGAGGCAAGTTATTAGTGCAAATTGTTTTTGAATATTTTTCCAGCCTTATAAGGCATTTAAAGACTTTTCCGGTAATAGCTGTGCCGGACCTATTTTCAGCACGAAAGCACTCAGCGGAAGTAGAATACGAAAAAGGGAATAAATGGGAATTCATTTGAGAAACCTAGGCGTGTACAGCGTCATTTCATATTGAATTTCGAATGGTAAATAGATTGAGAATAGTTTCGGGATTATTTAACTTCAAAATGGCCATTTTCACATTTGGTATTGCCTCAATCACTGCCAAGAATATGAATGAATTTAAAAAAAAAGTATCAGGAGCAGCTCGAAAGTTGAGTTATAAGAAATAAGTGCTTAGATTAAGTTGATATTTTTATTATATTTATTTGATTTATTTATTCTCATTTTCTTATTATTAGTATTGCTTTTTTACAGATGATGAATTCATGTTTTTCCCAAAGCCTGACTTATATATTTGTAATAATTTATTTCTGTGAAAAGTGGGATTTAGAAATAAGTCAGTCAGTCAGTTTTCACAAAGTTACAGGAAACAGGCTTTTTCTGGCGATCTCTGGAAATCCATGTTTTCATAAGATAAACCTAGTTTTTCAGCGTTGGAAGGGAGATTTAGGCTTCTTTGCGTTTTAGTGTCAATATATAGTATTATATTAGCAGCATATATCATAGTCTGATAGCAAGTTCCTTATTCAATCATCGTACGAGTCAACTTTTTTCCAGGTGGCTGCGTATTTTGCCCTACTCTTATAAAAGAACGAGGATGTAATGTTGAATAGAAACGATCAAGTAGATAACGATCCTTTTACCTCACGTCAGCAAAACTTCAAAGGTTAAAAACAGTATAAAGAGCTTCTGAAATTAATTCATATATCCAACAAACCTCAAAGACTGAGATCTATTACCGCTTGAAAGCTCGGATTACCTGAAGTTGGATAACCAATAGGTAGGTACCTACATTCTTGGAAATAGAAACTTGTTATTCATGTGGTCGGGCTACAAGCATAATTTTAATTAAATGACAACGTCAACAGAACTGACAGTTCTATAATTGCCAACAGCCACGGAAGGATTGCCAAATCAAAACTTGACTGAAAAACCGAGCTTTTTCTACCGAAACTTTTTCAATTAAAATTTATCTGAGTTGTAGAGAAGATGTGAAATGGCTCAGATGGACAGAACAATCCGCGAATTTGACTTCAACGAAGAAGGAACTCGAAGATTATCTAAATCGTTGAGTTGGCGATCGTTATTCGCTCTTTACACGTCTAAAAGTGAGGTGAGCGAGGGAATGGCGCTCTCAGATATAAAAGTGGACGGCGTAGTTTTCCAGATATCACCTCCTTGAGCGTGTTCCAGTTCTAGCCGCTCACATTTCAAGAATTCATTTATGACGGTAATCATGTCTCCTCTCCACTTCTATCCATAAAATGTGTGCCATTACAAATGCTGGACACCGAGGACATTCTCTCTCTCATAGTTTGAATACTGAAGATACGAGGATTGTAAAGGGTTGAAATGCAGCGGTAGCAAGGAAATGCCCTCAACGGTTGATGGGGTTGTTTCTTGTTCCCATGTTCTCTGAGTTATATGTTACTCCTTCGCTAACAACCACGGCTTTTCTCGCCCTTCGCTCATCAACAGACCTCGAAAGACCCTTTCTATGTTCTAATATTGTAAACATTTTCCTGCGGTCGTTACTGCGATGGACGACCTTTGAGTTCACATGTTAAATGGCCAGTGACCTGTAACCTCACATTAAGCTTCTTCTCATACTAGCTGTGGGAAATATTCTTCATTTCACAGCGTGAATTTTTCACTAAAATGAAGTACGAGAAAGGTGATAATAAAATGAGGCTGCATCAGTCGTATCGTCGAGGAGTATTAGGTACGAGACCTTACTAGACCGACTGTCGATGGGCAAAATCAGCCGTTAGTACTTAGTATACGATTTCAAATAAAAACGAAGAGGCGGGAAAATGGAGAAAAATCTTGCTAGAATGAAATAGCAACAAGCTTTTTGGGTGTTAATCAGCCTCCTTTTTCCTGTTCATATATTTCTCCTCCTTACAAGAATAGCTTACAGATCGCAAGTCGACCAATTAGATGCCTCAAAAAACATCATCTACCCCAAACTGCTTGACTTTGGTCTGAATTGAAGCTATATAATAGCTCTACATCATTCTAGATCTACATTATTCCTTATAACGTCTAACATCTAGGCCAAAATTGTACTCGAAACTGGACCAAAACTTGAAATTTCGGCTGTTTCGACGCTCAGTATCAATTAACTGTTGAACATATGAAACTGAAGCTGCAACAAATTGAAGCTTTTACGTCAGAGAAATTTAGAAAAAAACGTGACCATAAAAAACAGCCAACAAATAAGAGATGGGATATCATAAAATCATATTTTGTCATAGATGTTCATACTTTTTAAGTAAAACGCAGAGTGATAACAACTTTAGTGAAAAACCACTTTGGAATTTCGTTTGCAACATTCAAGTGACTGTGGGTTTTATTTTGTATAATATGAGATAGAAATAATTAAATTGAGATAAGAGAAATCAATACAGTATTTCTTCAAGGCAGGTTTCAATTCAACCTTAGACCCCAAAAAGTTGTCCTGGTACGATTTAGTTCTAATTACAGCTTCGACTCATTCGCTAAAAAGATTCCTTTATAATCGCCTTAGGGCGTTCCAGAGGCCGTTTACTTTAAATAATGAAGCTGACTCTAAAGCCTTTTAACTACCGAGACCAAGATAACGTCGGTGAAGAAGAGTCGGCCCTCGAGAAACCCCTTGGCTGCTAAGAAACGATGGAAAAGAGCGAGAAGTACGGAAAAGGCATCTCGATGTTATTGTTTCAAAACGGCTTCTTCCAGGGAAACTGGGTGAATTGCTGGCAAGAAAGTTTACCTTGGATGGTGGAAATTTGCTGACTTCATTACCACGAATGGAGTTGGTTGGGTGTAGATCTTGAATGCAATTTCTGATGGACATTTATCTGAAGTCTTATTCCGTTCTTATGATTCCTTCCATCTCAACCAATGTATGTTGCTTTGGCTTCATAAATAATGTACTCGTTATTCAAAAACAACTTGACAACTTTTCGCCTTAGAGTCATTGTAGCAATGGTAACTATTTGTGGTTTGATGTACCATCCTTTTGGGCTCTATTATCAGAAGGATGATAATAATGATAATGATAGTCTTCATTATCGACCCACCTTAGCGCCCGAAAGTTGGTGAAGTAAATGAGGAGGACAGAAATAAACTGGGAAGGGTGAAGATGAGCTAGCGTTAGTTGAGAGAACCTTGATGATCACCTTAAGACCTTGAGATATTCCTTGGTCGTCATGATCGCCCCTTTGGAAGCATCGCTAATTCGAAGGTTGCCAACTTTCATCCCTGGCCCTACCACTAGGCAAGCACACAGAGCAATAGGAGTTGAATGGGGGAAACGCTGTCCTTCTGAACGACATGAGCGCTGCGAGGTGGCTCCTCTCGGAACTGGCCATCGCTGAAGGTTTCAAAATACGTTCAGACATTTTGAGCAAGACTTGAGTCAGTGTATTCTTTAAAGAAATGTTCAAAATTTGCAGAAAAAATTAACAGGAAGAATGGATGAGAGCCTGTTATCTGTCTCTTGAAGTGGGTGTCAGTCCGTATTCTGGCGAAATGGACTTTGAAACTGGCATAGAGGCTGACCATGCCCCAATTAATCACATTGAGTGGTCCCGTCACAATCTAACTGCTCGAGTAGGTACCTACCCGCTCACATCTGTCAATCAGTATTCTTCAGCGGTTAGAACGAACGGTCGAAACGAAGGGCACGACTCCACCATCGGTAAAGGATAGGATTAACCTACAATTGTATTTTCTTCTAACTAATTGGGAAGATCCAATTAGTTTCTTCAAATTAAGGTGCTAAAGGGAATCGCATTTCATGGCAGAAAAGTAATTCCGTTAAGCCCGTAAGGCCTCTAGCGAGTTGGAGAGGAAGAAGAACCAGGTTTTTCGGTGGACCTGGTGGAGAACATCACTCTCCGGTGTTCAGGAATAGTAGCAAGTAAGGAGTAAGGTCAGGATTGATCACGTGATCACACGGCGTGCTGAAGGCGGAAGGTGTAATGAGGACGAGATATATCGGTGTGTATAGAAGGTCCCATCGGACTCCCCTGGAGTGAACCCATTTCTCCCCCACCACTCTAATGCCTTCTACCACTTGGCCCTATCTCCGACTGACATGAGCTTTGCCGATACCATCAATCACTTGGAAAGACCTTCGCACTTTTCTTTCTAATTGATCGATCACTATGATTCATCTTTTACGAATTTATTTCTTCTGGGTGACTACATCCCTTTTTCCTTTCGCTAATCCATGTATAGCCGTGCCGAATGACTCTCTCTCTTTCTCCAGCAACAGCCACATAAACTACTTATTTTTGTTTCACCATTCTCCTAGCGCTGTCGTAATAAATTAAAATTTAGGTTCTAAGTTGGTGATGGATTTGTGAGTCGATTCTCTAGTGTTTCCGCATCTATTATCTAATTTGAACTAAAATAAATTAAAATGTTTTCGTGCATCATCTATTCTTCTGCAAAATTCGTATTTTGTCAGAAATGAACAGCATTTTTTCAGGCAAAACTTTAAAGATTTAGAACTTTGTTCGCAACACTTGAGATTTGCCTTTTATTTAGAGTATTATTTGTAGAATTGATTGAATTAAATACAAAATAATCAACACAAAGCAAATTTTCAACTCCACCTCAAACCCCAAAAAGTTGTCCGGGTATGATTTGGTTCTGCTTGTAATTACAGCTTCGACTAATTCGCTAAAGAGATTTCTTCATTATGCCATAAGGTTCCAACCTCCTGGGGTACAACATTGACATAACAACCAGTATAGTTCAAAGGTCATGATCTATTTCGACAATCGAATCGTCGAAATTCTTTTTGAAAACAAGAGATCTATGAGGTTTCCTCTTAGTTCATCCTTCAAATATTCTAAAATCGAATTATGCGCGTCGCTCCAAGTGGAACTAGCTCTAAACTAAGTAGGGTAGAGTATGTAACCAATCGCTGCTGTATTTCGACGGACAAAAGTCGAAATTTGATGCCAGGGACTCGTGGGAAATCGAATTGTGGACACAAACGGGGACGCATGCGCACTGACTCTTCAAATTGCCCAATTCGATATTCGACCCAATTTGGCGATTCGAGATCGAATTAGCCTTAAACCATACATTTTTCCAAGATCTTTCGTCAATTTGCTTATTGGCAGGAAAAATCAAACATAGTTTTCGACCCACGGGTACAACCTTTTCTACAGAAGTTCAAAAAACGAATGGAACCAGATACATATCATATTGATACGGATAATACCGATCCTAGAACTAACTGTAGTTACCTGTCATTAGGGGCACAGTCTAACATACGATGTAATATGAGATCAAAGCTTACAAATACAGATATTTGCGCAATACGATCTGTGGTTTGTGGTTTCGAGTCCAGTTCGGGTGATCCCTATTCAACCCAAAATCGTTTGAAGCTCACTTTCATGACTACCCACTAAATTTGCTTTCATGACGGTGGAAAGGGAGTTGCATGTGTGCGCATACAGATTAATATTTGATAAAAACCCATCCGTCTTTCAAACGTTATTCGTGGATGTGTCAGCAAACTCATGGAATGGATCGACACGCCATCAGACCGGGATTGCCTATTCTTTATTCATAATATACGTCTTCGACCGACGGGAGGCCGTTTCAGCCGAACGAGCTTCCACGAACGGCGTCATGGGTAGGTACAATATTTATGTTTGACCGACTTCTTCGATATGCGAGACCCGCGAAAAAATGACTGACGTACGGGTCACTTAAAATTGAAAAGTGACTCTATTTAAGAAGTTTGAAAGATTATTCGATGTGTGTGGTTCGAATTGTCGAGTATGGACAAATAAGAGAGAATCGGAGAGAAATCTCGGTGAAGGCTCGTTCTCACAGTGAAAATACCTTCTGGCTAGGGGTACTCACCATTCACTTCGAGCTGCGTGTGGGTAGAAATGTAGTCGTCGAGAGCGGGGTGGTATGCACGGCATTCGTACTTGACATTCAAGTCGTTCCGACTGGCTCTAATCTTCACTTTATTCGTCCCAGTGCCCACGCCGTTTTCGTCTTTCTCTTCGTCAAAGTTGGCTGAAAGCAAACGGTAAAAATAGTCAGCTCGAAGATCAACTCAATTCGTGCAAAGTGAAACGTGAGATGCATATACGAGGGTGATATCGAGAAGTGTTTCAATCTTGGTTTTTGCAAGAGAAAACTCCTCTAAAGGGCAATACACACGACACAAGTCAGAGCAGATTAAACTAAAATGGTGGGAGGGGGTACTATATTACCAACCGCGATTCGTAGGGGGGAGGGGTCTTTCATGACTAACTTTTCAAAGAGTTATCAGGGGGAAAAATCCTAGCAACAAGGAATCACACTGACAGCCTTCCTTTTGTTGGGTAATGATTTTTTCACAAGGCAACTACCACGGATCTAGACACCCCTGTGCAGGCAATTACGGAAATTCTAGGAAGAAGAAAAACACTACAAATTCTTTCACGATGTTTTATTATTAATTGGGGTAAAAGTATGGGGAAAACAGTAAGTTTCCAAGACTTATATCAAAGGATTTATGGTCTATAGTCTTGTAGAAAATGATACCCCACGTGCCTAGGTCTCCCAAAATATCGAAAATCCATTTTCAAAATACCCATTTCGACCCATAACCACCTCCGGTGAGCATCGATCGGTCTGGGGTCCCTTTTAATGTGTTCTGCGTCCGAAATTGAGAGGAAAATTATAATCCTACACGCATAGATGACCAAAAATCTCGAAAATTCATCCAAAAAGACACATTTGTACCCATGCTTTCCCCTGAATTGGGCCGATCGAGCAGAAAAGTTTCGAGGAGGAAAGTTTGGAGGACTATGTGGTAAGCCTAAATGAGGAGACTGGCCCAAAATTTTCGATTTTGTGAAAAAAAGCTCAAAATTTAGGACGATAGGAGGTAGGGTAAGACGTTAATTGTGATGTTGGTAACTAAACTCAGAACGAATGGCCTGGTCCAACGAATGATCTTTATAGGTTGCTATTAGAGCCTAATTAAGATGGTATCCTTAACGCATCATCTATGCATTGTGTGGAAATGGCGGGCTAGGTAAGCCATAAGCCCTAAGTAAACCCTGCTCTCAGTTTCTGGGGTAGTGGGACCCTTCAACGGCTGACTAAAACGTAAGAGGCGGAGAAAGGCGAATTTCCAAGGGACTGAATTTCGATTGAATGGATGATATAATGGAAGAAGAGCAGTCAATAGGTAGTCCAAATATCGATAATCTCATCATAAGCCTCCTTGCCCAATTGGGGGCCAAAATAGGGGGATTCAAAATATTTTTAGGTGTTCATTTTGACCGGTGCAGACCTATTTCTACATACTGTTCTTAGTTAATGTGAATTTCTTATCGAATCGTAACAAATTTGACGACAGTGGAGCACCATTCAATGCGCTAGAACGGCAGAGATCCTGCAACGCTTCCAAACGACTCCCCGATACCGTTAAATAAAAGAAAAAATACAAAAATTATCTTTTCCAATGCAAATACCCCGGGGAATATAATTTATCGTGTCCATAAACAGAACGAGATCGTAAGAGGACGTAGGCAGCGTAAACCCTACACGGGGCGTAAGAAAGGAAACAAAAGTCGTACTTTTATGGAGGCCCATTCGGTCTGACCCGATAAGAGAAACACAGAGAAAGAAGGGTTTAGTTCGGGGATTTAAGAAATATCACCCCATCGTGCCAAGAATACCTCCGAGTCTTCCATGCACTTGAAAATGTAAATTGGAGTTGGAGGAGCGCGAAGAAAAGGCTGAGTTTCGAGACACTAAACGGTGTTTGACTCGAGTTTTCGGAGACCGTTCCAGCGATCGGTTGGATAACTACAAGCCAATGGGAAAGAACTTTTACAGGTAGGTAGTTGGGAGGACGTTGGAAGTTTTTACTGTTTACTTCGCGCCCATCAGCATTAAAAAGTAATATAAATTCTGAACATCCCTCCTCTCATAACCTCGTCGCTTTACGATCCGTCACCTGCACTCAGGACCATAGCGGAATTTTGAGGATTTTCCACAACAGCCACTCGGCCGCAGAACCCTACACTTTACGATTCGACTGGGTTGTTTTATGTGACAGTCGAGTTTTGTCCGACGAGTGCTCTGTCCATACGGTCCCAGTTGTTCCTTGAAAAACGTAGATTGAGTAAGACAGTAGCAAGACCTCTGGGGTCATGTTAGTTTGGTGGTTTGGATTTCGACACCCTAAAATTCTCTTCTCCCCCCCCTTTGTCAAAAAACCTTGAGTAGGAAGCTTTCTCTAGTCAATTGAACATTACTTTCTCCCCTCATTGAGCAGAAAAAGCGCTACATATTTTAATTAAAAAAAAGGGGCACTAATCCTTTCCATTTTCGACAAAATTTTGGATGCTGAAGCCAATGAGACGGGTCCCGGAACAATTGGCGCCCACCGGAAGAGGTTATGGGTCAAAATGGGTATCTATCTACCTATTTCGAACGTGTGTTTTCGAGATTTCTGGTACCTAGGCGTGTGGGGTATCATTTTCCACTTAATTTCGGACGCTGAATCAATTCGAATGAGTCTCCATGCTGCTGGTCCGAGGAATAATCCCCTGTGAAAGAATTACGCAGTGTTTTTCTCTTGTGATTTTTAAACAGTTCATCCTAGCGAAAACTGCAACATTATCTTAAAGAAAGGGCATAACATTTGACGTCAATTATGCTCCTTAAAAATTAGTTTTGACCATGTGGTATGGCGACGCAATCTGTGGTGTGGAAACGACAATTTTCCCAACCTCGCTGAAACCCTCAAAAACATCACTTCTTTTCGCGCGTAGTTAGAGAATGGCTATTTGCATGCCCAACATGTATGCGATGAATATTGTAGAAAATCAAATTGTGCGTTCAGCGAGCACCAAATTGTCTAAATTGGACAAATAGTACATCGACAGATGAAAATTTTCCATTTGCTGTAACTCATTTTCTCTACCCCAAGAAGAAAAGTGGGTCTCAAGATCATTGCTGGCAATATTATACTTCCCTAGATTATTGCCCTCTGAAGTGACGCTGTAAAGACCACACTCAGCGTTAGATCATGTTCAGTCTTCAGTTTCTTCAGTTTTCCTCCTAAATTACGTTGAGTGAATTGTTAATTTCGATCCGTGTCCAAACATTTTTCGAGGCGAGTTCAAATGAATTTGTCATCTACCTGACTGTGTTTTTGTTGGAATATTGCTTCATAAACATGCTGCGCAAGAGTGGAAGTTTATTTGAAGCTACTCGTAGTTCGATTGGTGATTCAGTGAACTCATGTACATGATAGGTCAGCTTGTTTCCAAGATGGTTTCTCACATGAATGCCTGCAATGTGGACCCCAGGTCCATATTACCTCCCCCAACCCAACTAGGAGCTTTGACGATCTTTGCTATTCAAGAGCAGCCTACTTATCAAGATTTGAGACAACTTGAAGATGACCGAGGGAGCCCAGAAAGTAGGAAGCGGTGAATTAACGCTGACGCCTCCAAGACAACTTTGAGACGATTTGTTGAGTTAAGAGAGAATCCACCAGCTACATTGGTACTGCAGAAACTATGAAGAAAACTCGTGTTAGCAGACACCTGGAAGATGACTGGTATAGTTCGACAAAACGTCAGAAAAATTGAATCCACATTGCTAAAAGAAACACCACCCATCATTCAATTTCGAACGAAATTGCTGGGAGAGCCTGGCTTGACCATTTCCTTGGTAGGCTTTTAAGAACACATTTTCAATCAGAACACCAACAGGGACGTTCTATGCCATCTATTTAAATAAAAATGTAGTTGGCCATCATAGCAGAATAAGAAATTGTTTCTTGCGAAAGTATTGCAGGGTCCATTATTCAGCTAAAATGCTGATTTATCGTTCTCAATCACTATTTATTTTGCAAAAAAAATTCTTCTAGGTTTGATTAAATGAATAGTTTTTGAAGAGGTTGGAACAAAATTTTGAACATGGGGAAAAGGTTAAAGCCGGTAAGACTTTAGGGTCATAAATACAAAAAGGGTTCCATAATATTAACTTTTCCTCTAACTACGCTAAGGCTTGAAATACAGCCATTAACCAACCAACAAAGCCAAGGGACCAAAAATCTCGGGTTCAAATCAAAATTGAATGATCTCTGGTTGAACATATTGCCATGTTGCTCACACCCAATCAATGAGAACTGGCGCGAATGGCTCCACCCTGTGGAATTGAAACTGGTCAAAATCGAGAACTCCAAACTCCCACGGATACAACGTTCGGTAGATAATTAAGAGGAGCTTACCTATAACGATTAGCTTCGGCCCTCGGGCACCTCAAGCGAAACAATAATCTAGCGCTTTATCTAATCGCACAATCAGCCAAAGGCTACGGTGCGAGGGAGCGGTTAAATCACAGTTCGAAGAAGCTCAGGGAGTGGGGTTCCTAGCAAATCTGCAATAACTTGTGATTGGGTCGGGTCGGAATGTCGTGATGTCAATTCATTCATCTCGAAATGAATTCGGAAAACGGACAGGTTCAGGTTTATCTCCGAGATCGAACAACCGGAGAACTCGATTCTCCGGTTCAATGACTTCAACCATTGGATTGTGGAAAGGAACCGAAGTAGGTAAATACAGGACCCTCCAGAACCAATAAAGAAACCAATTCAAGGAAAAGCGTTGGGGTCGAATATTAAATTTGCCACTTGAGATGGGCGCTGAGGGATGGGGTTGAACAAGAGAAGGGTGGATAGTAGAAGTTGAGTGGCAGGCGAAGGTTTTATTTGGCCCAACGATACATTCAGAGGCTGTTGAAACCCGTCTTTTTTCGCCTAAAATCCAGCATTGCTGTAGACAAAGTGACGGGACAATGTTTTCTAACGATCTCGGAGAAATCTGAGGATGGACAACGGTAGCCAACATCAGCGTTTTGCCTCTTCTTCCTCTTCTGTTTCCAGGTTCGATAGTTTGGCAGATATGACTGACACAAAGAATTCTATACTAGAACTATAATGCGATGATACAAAACGAATTTTTTTAAAAAACAAAAGTATCTTTCACTAAGGAGTCTTTGCAAGAATGGAAGAGTTACTCCGTCCAAAAAATGTTGCAAGAAAAATGATCAACTTTTTCTCTAAGGAGTACCGTACCCACCATACTTGAAATGTGACCTGCCTGTTGAAGAATGGACCAGAGAGTTTTTCACTAATCAATAATGAGACTTTAATGAAGAAAATATAAAGAATTTAATAAAAATCTGTCTCATTTGACATGCTAGGCACGGAGGGCTTATAGAAATAACCCCATAAATTCAAAGCGAACGCTGCAAATTCTTACAAACGGGTTGGTTATTCCTCGGATCAGGCGCATGGAGACTCATTTCTTCAACTTGCGGGAAAATGGGGGAAACAGTGGGTGTGGCGGGTCCCGGACCCATTTCAATCGATTCAGGGCCCAAAATTTAGTGGAAAATGATATCCCACACTCCTAGGTACCAGAAATCTGGAAACCACACATTCGAAATGGGTGGATAGGCACCCATTTTGACCTATATAACCTCAACCAGGTTGCCCTTATCGTTCCGGGACCCGTCTCATTGGATTCAGTGTCTAAAATGTAGTGAAAATGATACCCCACACGCCTAGGTACCAGAAATCTCGAAAACCCATATTCAAAATGGGTGGATAGATACCCGTTTTGACCCATTACTACTTTCAATGGGTGCCAATCGTTCCGGGACCCGTCTCATTGGATTTAACGTCTAAAATTTAGTAAAAAATAATGTATTGTCAAAATCTCGAAAATCCATTTTTCGAGTACTTAACACATTTTGACCCCTACTCCGCTCAAATTTGGTCCGATCGGGCTGAAAAGTTTCGAAGATCAACTAAGGCCAGGAAAGAACCCCTGACCGAAATTTCAGATTTTTAGAAATATTTCTATCACCGAAATCGGCGTGGACGGCGGACGGACATTCGCTAATTTTGATCTAGACACCTTGAAACGCCCAGAATTTTTTTGGGGGCGAATCGGGGATTAACTTTTTGCATGAAAACAGGTTGATTATTCAAGGAAAAAACAACCAAAATCTGGCGTTTAGTATTTTGAATAGGGGACGTGCAATAGCTGACGTCAAGGATTTCTTTGTTTTTTATGTTCCCGTTTCAATGCAGTGCTCTGAAGCAATTAGCCAGTATCAACAAATAGGTACCTCACGGGGTTGCAACGTACTCGAGGGGATGAATTGCTATTCACGAAAATTTTGAGTTCATGTTGAACATCGCCTTTCCAGGATGGGGGTGGAGATAACGGGACAAAGCGGTGGAGTCACACAGAGAACGCCAAAATGAAAGAGTTTTGGTCTTCGCGAAGTTGGTGAATGCGATAAAATGCCAATAAGAGGCCTCCACTGTCAGAATGATTGGACAGTTGAAAGCGACTTGTGTTACGCTCTGTCTGAACTCCCTCAAGTTTATTGTTAGGAAAGGGAACGGACCGAGCACGTAGGTCCCTATTGACCCTAGGGCATACCCTCAATAAGAGTCGAAGCTTGCCTTTTGAAAAGTAAGGTCTTCAGTATAATACAGAATGCTTCCATTGCCAAGAGAGGCTTGTGGAATCCGCAGGGGTGGAAGTGGCTTCATTCAAGGAGATTCGCGACAATGATCTGAAAAGCTCTTAGATTAAAAAAAAAGCTCTGAGGGGGTCGTCATGAGTGTTCCGGCCTGATTCAGTATTCAATTCGGAGGAATGGAAAAGAGATAGGGTGGGCTCAATGAGACGGCTCCCTGTGTTTTTTCTGGATCGATCCTCTAGGTAAATTTGCCGACGAGGAGTGGCTTTAAAGCAAAGCTTTCACTGATTGGAGAGCGTTAGATTTCTGGTCGGATTTGATATTTCGATTCTAAATCAGAGTGTAAGCGTATTCAGTCGAGATGTTTCTCCTGAATATTTCGTTCCCCCTCATTTTACACTTTTACTTCATACCCAGAGAATTCTACTATTCCCCACATTTCTGTTAAATTGCATTGTATGTTAAACTAAATAGACGCTCTCATATAAAGTAATGGGTAGGGGATTAATAATACACACATTTTGTATCCATATATATTCCTAAACACTGACGCTAGACATGGAAATTCAATATATTCCAAGCAAATACCCCTCGCTGAAGGATTTCCCTAAGGCCTTTGATTTTATCCAATCAACTGACAACATCTGAATATATCTAGATACATTTAAACGCCAATAACTATAAGGAGAGTTTCAATGCAGCACCACATAATTGTACGTAATTCATTTTCATTATAAATCTGATCACAAATGCCCGAGCTGGTGTTCCCGACAGTAAAGGGTGTCCCACAAGTTCCCCCACCCCGTCTCCCCAAATAGTCCGAATGGTAAGGAACAATAATTCTCTACTTTTTAATTTTCATATTTTTTTGCAAGGATCTCAAATACCGTATTCGCGCACCCCACGCAAGTGCAAGAACAAACGCAAGTGACACTAAATGTCTTATTTTGAATGGGAACCCTAATTTTTTCTGGTTATTCCTTGAATAATCAACCTGTTTTCATGCAAAAGGTCAACCTCTCCAATTCGGCTCAAAAATTTTTTCTGGAGTTTCATGGTGTCTAGATCAAACAAGGTCACTGTTCATCCGCCGTACGCCTTCTGCGCATATTTGGGTGGGGTAGGGGTCAAAATGTTTTTTTGAAAAATGGATTTTCGAGTTTTTGGGTGATCTAGGCAAGTGGGGTATCATTTTCCACTGAATTTTTGATCTTGAATCGATTGGAATGGGTCTGGGACCCACGAAACCCACTGTTTTCCCCATTTGCCCCATGTTGAAGAAATTAGTCTCCTTGCGCCTGGTCCGAGGAATAACCAACCCGTGTGTAAGAATTCGCAGCGTTTTTTTATTGTGGATTCGGATTTTCACAACATCCTTCATGTCGGTGAAACAAGTTTTATGCTTGTACAGAATTCAAGGGGTTGCAGGATTCATTAACTTCGGCTTCTCGCTAGAATGCGGTTTCCCGAAGTAACAAGAAGGTGATACTGACAGTTCTTCGGAAACTCCGCTCGACTGAGGTAGCAATAAATCCTCATTCGACAAGATGGTACAGGCCGAGTATTGGTTCAACATCTTCTTCGATATTGATAGGAAAACAATGGGCAAGGAGCAGGAGAGCCGGTGGAAGCATCCTTTTCACTCTTCCTCAATCAACTAGATTGTGTAGCCCGCAGAGAGTGGTCTTGGTCCGGCACGGAGAAAATAATGGAAGCTGCTTGTGTGCTTCACCCCTTCCCAGTCCTACCGCAGGCTAACCCCACGCACGAAGAACCTTTGGTCTCTTGAAGAGAGCCCTCGTCCACGTGACCGGGTGATTACATTCGATGGTTCCCCTTTACGTTTACAGAGCCCCCTCAAACTTACAGTTCCCAATAACACTCGAGAATGGAGAGGTTATGGCCGGCTCAAATCAGAGCGGTGGTATCGAGAACAACCTTTGTGCACACCCTCTTTGTCGATGATGACTTTTTCATCAGGATTTAACGTCCACTCCAAGTAGCCGTGACACCCCACGCCGATTCTAGAACGTGCGGAATACTCAAGTCGAACCCAATCAGAGGAAATTGTATTAAGCCCGAATCAATAAAAACTATCCTGTTGAAAAACAAGGAGCGTACAGATCCAATATCACAAGATGATTACTTCGCTCGAATTCAGTCAATTCTCGCAGTTTATATCCTATTGACCCGAAAAAACCTTTGCAGTCAGTCTAAAAACGATTGAATAAGATCGATCGCGGCTTTCACGGTTAATTTCACTCCTTTTCCGAGCCCCACGAGCTCGTATAAAACACATCAAAGCTAGATATAAACGCACAATTGGAAGGTAGTTTGGCCCCAAATGGTCGGCGATTCTCAATAGCTCAAATTGAAAGCAACCGTGCACCCCAACGACGCTCATTCCCTGATGAAACCACCCGACGTATTTCAGCCCCGTTGAATTTCTCGGATTAACATTTTATTGTGAAATCGAAAACGAGGAGAGCACCAGGTCTGAATGAAAATACTTTACTCGGATACAGGATAGATTTTGGTTGGTTATTCCACGAATAAAGGAATCAGTGCCTAAAAATTATGAAAAATAATACCCCAAACGCCTAGACCGGCGGAAATCATGAAAATATCCATTAAAAAAAAAAGAAAAAAAAATCACCCCTATCCCCACCCTCGCTCAAATTTCATGGATTTTCCGGAATTGCGGGACCTAGGTGTGCCTGGTATAATTTTCCACTAAATTTTGGACGCTGAATCGATCGAAACTGTGTCCGGGACTCTACTCTCACAGTTTTTCCCATGCTCCAGGTCCCTAGGTACCAGCAAATCTCGAAAATCCACTTTCGAGATGTGTAGGCCCATCTTGACACATACCCACTTCCAGAGGGCACCAATCAGTGTGAGATGCTCCATTCTCGGCCAGGTTATCTCACGTAACCTTCATTTCTTCGGTTCATATCGAATAGCTGGTTACCAAACGCTTATCGATATCTGTGCGGGATGAAGGGCTGGTTCTAATTTAACAATAGGTGTTTCTACTTGATTTTCCAAAATAAAATCCGCCCATTAAGTTACACATGGTCGGTTAGGCGGTCAGATACTCAATACTCAACACTTCTTTAGTGCCCGCTGCATCCTTCTCATAATGAACCCGCTCTGATGAAATTACCAAGGTAACCTATGCGCGTGGGGTATCATTTTCGACTAAATGATCGATTGGAATGAGTACGGGGCACTCCACTTTCACCGATTTTCACCATGCTGGTCTAAAGAATAACCGACCTCTGTGAAAGAGTATGCAGCTTTTTATATTTATTGCTAACTTCACAGTTCTGATACTCCTTTCTTGCAGCAGAGTCTAGGTTGTGGAAGGAGGTTTACCATGGTCACGTCAAACCGAAGAAGAATAGAACATTGAGATGATGGGAGATTTAGCAACAAGAGATAAAGGCATTGAGGAAGATATGTCTTCAGCTTTTTAGCTCATTTCAATACGAGTTCAAGCGGGAAAATCATGAAAATCTACGAGTCGGCTACGTTCAGTTTCAAATCCCACCATCTGCTCGAGGATGAATCATTGTTAAGTTCCAGATACATTCCCCTTAAACCAAATACAAACTAAGAACACGTAGGTATACATCAGCGAAGATATCAGTTTCTTGTAGAGCGTCTATCTTTGCATTTTCTATGGCGTGGGGGAAGACGCGAATTTTTGAATAGGACCAAGAACGACCAAGAGGCCCTCGAAAACCTAATGGATGGGAAAAGACATTGCCGACAATAATGTAAAGCAGGTTTAGCAAGCTGGCTCGAGGCCCAAATCCCGGCTCGAAAAGAGGTAGTTTGGGATCCTTAAAACGAACCACTTCCAGATGCCTAAGTCTTTTTCTCGCCATTTTCCTTTTGGCGAGAGGAAAACCCTCGAGGAAAGCTATGCGGAAATGATCCGTTTGGATCCTCAAGCCCAACCCTTTGGCATTGTATATTGTGCGCTAACTTGTTATCGTTTTCTTGATCGTTTTTCGTCTCTCCGGAACGTTTCAAAAGGAATAGGTGCTATAATCCTGAACAGTGCAGGTAATGGGGTACAAAAGCGTAGTCAAAAGTCGATTTTCTTTTAATTCAATCACTTCTGGGACGTCTGATATCAGTTTTAGACTGATCAGAACCCTTTCTCATCCACTAAAGAGATCAGGGGGTCGGTTTCAGGGGTGTGAAAACTCAGCGGGACTTCCTACAAGGCGTGGAGTCCTATTTATAAAGAAGTTTATACGAAATATTGTTTCTGTAGTCAGTTAGCCAAGACTTCCTTTAATTTCCTTCATAAAATAAAGGCGCATACAGGTGTTTATTTTAGGCGCCTGTTTCCAGCTTTTTATAGGGATTAGTTCGAAATCCGGTAAAAAAACGTAAAAATCGGGGGAAAAATTAATTAATCTTTTTTTTTTTTTAACACAAATTAATGCCAAAATTTTTTTAACACAAATCCAATTAAATACATTCTGTTTTGCCAAAAACTACTCAGATTGTAATGATATATAGGCTAAAACTGCCGATGTAGGGTAAGGTATCCTCCGTTTAATTGGCAGTATCCAAATCATTCTGCCTCTCCTAATCAAGCTATCTACCCGAATATTACAGTTCATTGAGGAGGATACTTCAAGTAATACGAGCATACGGACTAGCGCCATTCAGACGGCGAAGGAATACACGAAATCAAACCCTTGCTTAGGAGATACTTTTTAGTCAGTTGTAATAACATTTGAATCTCTGAGGGGAACTGCAGTGACCCCATTACCTTGCAAACTAGGAGCGTTCACACGCTTCAATGTCAAATATGGATAGAGATTAACCGCATGGATAGTGCGACTAAATCCACAACATTAACTTCGCTTGAATGGAAACTATAGAAATTTAGTTCTAGCATCATCCGCTTCGCCCGATCCGTTTGTGCGACAATGAGGCCTTGTGTTCAGTGATACAATTACGATGTTGTGCAAATTGATTGGAGCGAGATGATAGATTATAGTGCGATGTTGATAGGGTGATGAGCAAGTGTTAACCCTATTATACTAACTCACACATCCTATCTCAAAATAGGACCAACAGGGTGTTCTCTGGAGGGAGCGATGTCTCGCATATTGTAGAGTAACCAACTCAGAACAGTTTCCAGGGTCAATGCCATGCAAACTTCCTCGTATAGGTTTATGGCAATTGAGTTCTTTAGCAGTGAAGCGCGTCTTAGCCAACCAGGCAGTGAGTCCAATAATAATTGACGGGTTCAAATCAAGCGCGGAGAATTCCAAAATTTCAGAAAAGGATTTGTAAGTTAGAACGATCATAATCAGGTTCAATGCATTGGATTCATGATTACACTAATACCACGAAAAACAAAGTTGCAATATGTCGGATCAATTTTGAAAGAGGACAATGCCAGCTTTCTCTCGAAGCCGCCAGGTTCGTTACAGTCGCACACCCGGGCGTGATTCCTCCTGTTTTCTTGTCCGACTGATCAATGTATTTCGTTTTTCCCCGTCAGCTTTTCAAGTTGCATCCACTTTTTGGCCATTATTCCTGTCTGCTGTCTTCTGATTGAGTCCTAAGTAAAAATACTCCTACGTCTCAATTTCGGTTAAACGGATTGTAGATTCCGCTGATTCAGCCAAAAAGGTACCAACATTAATCCGAGTTCAGAGAAGAACATTTCAACAGGGGGCGCTCGGGAGACCAGAGGACTGGCCTAAGGATAAATGCTTACGGATTTATATTTTTCATTCAAACGTCTTCCTTTCTGAGTTAAAGACTTTGCCGCTTCACCGTGATTTACCTTCAGGATTGACTTGAAAAATGGAGACTTTCATTTTTACGAGAAGAGTTCTTGCCCGAATGAACGTTCTTCCATCCCTTTGGAGGAAAAAAAGAAAGGAGAAAAAGAAAACCAGTCTTGAGAGAAGGGATTATAACGGAAAAATAAATAAAAAGTAAAGAGATAGAGGTTGAGGAATAAAGATCCGATGTGAAGATAAATGTAAATAATTTGCCGGCTGGTGCAGGGTGAGAGTAGGGGGTTAGACAAAGGTGGCACAGTAAAGAGATGGTGGGACATATAATTCACCGTAATCCTCTGGTTCCAGTCTCCCTCACCAGAGGCGTGTTACGAAACCTTCTGCCAGGTAATCCCTTAGCGTGCCTCGCCCAATTTCTCCTCCATTGCCATCGGGTGCGCTCACTTCCCCGTTTCGGCTTTGGCCAGGCAAATATATCTCCTATAACTCCTTTTGTAGTCATGTAGCCGGGTCAGTCCCGAAGGAATTATTACGATGAAAAGGTGATTTTTTTCAGAAAAAATTACCGAAGAGAACAGTTTTATTGTTTCTATTCCTCCCCTTCAAGCCATGTGGAAAAACTATACGTCTGCGGCGATTGAGATTCACTGCTAACCATCTCAAAAGCTAATATCCACACTTTCATTGCTAAAAGTGTTCAATGTATACATTTAAATAGGCTATGTCGTATATAACGCAGCCATCAAATTTTAAAAATGGAATGAAAATGCCTCTGCTTTTGCAACTTATTCCTCTCATCATCAATGACCTTTTGTGAACCGTTCAATTCCGATACTCCACAATCCCTGCCCCAGCCAAGTTTCTACTTTCTGCCAATACTGTGTGACAACAAAAATCGAGCGTGAAACTGTGGCCAGTTGAAACTTCAATTATAGCAATGTCAATACCAGAGCCACTTTGTGAGTGAGAGTCACCCCAAAAATCTGTCTGAAAAATACCAAAACTTGAAAAAAGGAATGTGGGTATGAGAATTACTTTGTTTCGGTGCCCAATAAGGCAGTTATACTCATTCCAAATAAATATAGTGAAACAACATCATCTTTATAGGAACTGTCTCATGTCTAACGACGCTGGGTCGTATTTTCCTCGGTTTCTTGTAACAGGGTGAGAGGAAATCCGAAACGTATTGGTCGAAGTATGCTCCTATCAGACTCGATAACTGAGAAAGGCTCCTTCAGATAGTGCTTCTCAATATTGTGGGTCCGTATGAAAAGGTCAAAAGCAATAACTCGGGTAGTCTGAAGGTTGGAGGATATCGAAAAGTATCTTTGATCTTGGAAATATTTACGGAAATGACCTTCACTTCAATCCTATACCTTTCAAGGGGGAGAGAAGGGCTTGAAATACGCCCCGAGGGACCCCCACGAAGACTGTTTAGACTCGGGTATTAAACCATCCCTTCCGATTCGACGTGGCCACTTCTCACAAACCTCATCTCTCTCGGTAAACGTGATCCAAACTCCCGAAGCTATTACAAATCCCGAGGGTTCAGTTATTCGATATCGAGCAAAGCGGCTGCTTCGTCTTATATTATACAACCGAGGCCAAAAGAAGTAAACTGATCAATTTGAGCCAGTGACGGATCTATGGGGAAGGGGGCTAGTGAACTGAATTTCCGCCACCCCATTTTCACCCATCAAAATTTTGTTTTTTACTAGATGAGTACAGATGCTTGGGGAAATGGCTCCTGAAAGACATTTCGTTTGTAGTCGACAAAAGATCTTTTCTAGATCCACCACTGTCTTGAGCGGAGAGGCAGATTATTTCGAGAGAGTCAGTAACAAGTAGAGTTGATGTGAAGAGCGTTTGAGCTACACCTGAAGTAACATAGCCTCTGCTGAATCACGTCAGTGAAAACACGGGCCAAGCTCTCGTCTTCCGCTCGCCTCCAAATACCTACCTGGATAACAGGACGAGGGAACTTTGCTGGAGAGTGTAGTGCTCTGAGTTCTCAAGTGGCGGAAGGACGGAGCGGTTTTCGAGAGAGAAAACAAGATGATATATCTAGCGCTCAGTAACAGGCGCTACAAATCAAAAAGGGAAACCCGGTGGTTGCGGAAGGTGAAGGCAGGACAGGACGCTGGGGGTTGAGTGCTAGTAGTTTTCCTCGTAAGGGACGAGGGAAAGTGGAAGAAGGGGTAGCCCCCATCCCCCTTACACCATACTTGAGTCTATAACTCAGCCAATACTTGGTCACCAGTTTAAGATTTTCCCAACGTAAGGTTCCTTGAGTCTTCGGCAACAGGGATTTAATATTGTACCGGCGAAATTTATGGTATCAACCTGGCCCCTACTTACTGCAGTTTCTGTTTTCCCGTACTTTTGATTCACTCAGCTCAACGATTACGGCCGAGCAATGATCATTCCTTCGAGAGAATCAGGAATTTTTCTTCAGACTCCATTATGTCGGCAGCACGTTCATACTCATACAACTACGACGCATATGATTAAAAGTACTACACAGCATGCAAAGTTCCGGAACCCCAAAACAGTCAAATAGATGATGGTGAACCCCAAAGTGTGGCACATGAATCGTCATTGTTTTAACGCTGATCCACGCGATGCTATCCGCTTCTTGATTTGACTCACATTTTGTCAATCAAACTGTTTATTTGAAATCAAAATTAACTCATTAAACATATTTACATTTTGAATAATTTTGTCTAACTGTAGGGTAGGCCTGGGCAAGAGTCACCACTTGCGATTGAATACACGAAAATAAAATAAATACACACTTGAAGGATAATTTGATCATTCAAGAGAGAAGAAAATAAAATAAATTAATATAATTTTTCTAAAGAAAAGCAAAATCCGCTCCGGGCCACTTTCAACCAACCACAATAAGATTTACTTCTTGAATTTACATTTTTTGTGCGTTTCTGGATCCCTGAGAACAGGCGGCAAGGATTTGTGGAGTAAAGTTATTATATACAATGGAATTCGAGCTGTTAAGGAGAGACAGAGTTTCGGATTGACCACGTTTCCGAGCAGCTGGAATCATGTATCATGGCCATGGTGATGCGGAATAATGACCAAAATTGTTCCATCCCGCGTGAGGATATTGTTGCGAGCTGGCACCTGCGCCAGTCAAATGGGCTGCCGGCATCGCAGGGTCAACGACCTGTGGAGGGCTAAGGGTCGCTCTCGAACATTCGCGCATTGTATTGAATTGGCTGGAACCTTCCCTTTGGCTCGAGACAACACGTCCCCAGAGCCAAGGAAAGGTTCGAGAAGGTACTCAACCAAGAGGCAGCGAGTATAAAAGGGGACCAAGGAATGCCGCAAGGCAGTTCAGTTCAGTTCAGAGTCCAAATATAGATGCTTTGGGTTCCGTGCCGTGTCATAAATAGTGCGACAACCGCGTTACAACCGCGAATTGTGCTTTGTGTGCTAAGTGTGTGAACAAAGACAGTGTATTTGAGTGAACAATTGTAATAAATTATTTACGAAGAATATAAATCGTTACAATATCATCTTATTTAGGGCGTCATAGTCATGAGGAATTGAGCAAATTTGGGGTTGTACAACATTGCGTGCATAAGTTAATTAAAGATAAGGGGGAAAAAACTTGTTTTCTCTTAATGGGACGATTTTAGGAGGGGGAGCGGGTGGGTTTGTGGGACTCCCTATATTGTGCATCAGCGTCGCACTAGCCCTATCCTCACATAGCGCCAATAGTGGTCGTTTCATGTACTAGTCTTTATTTCCTTCCTCTCTTCTTCATGCGTCACCATTTACCATTGTTTGCGTCAAGTGAAATACTCACTTTCCAGATTGGAGACATAAAAAACATTGAGTATTTGAGTCCTCCCTAGATTGAGCCACCTCATCTATCAATAGGAAATAAACGTCTAGTGTAAATTGAAAATTCAGAAGCTTAAAGGATGAGTTGATGACATTTTCATTTAAAAGTTATTAAATCTCCTCGTATTTTCAAAGGTTTTGTTCTCGCTTTGTTCTGAGGGTCCGTGGGAATATCAACTTTGGAGAGGTACCTAGGTAAGCCAATGAAAATGAATCACAATTCGATTCGACGTTGGTTCGTCTCAGTGAGTGTGGAAAATCCCACCGACTTATTCCTCATATGAAACGACCCGAGGGGGGAAGGACGAGCGAAAACGTTCCTACGTAAACGGAACGGGACGCGAAAAAAACTCCCTCTCCAAATGCGTGAGCTGCGTATTTTCAATTCTCCTACTTACACGACTTGACTGTACACAGAGACAGACGAGCATGAGGCAAACACGTCCCGAAAACCGCTTGAGGGGTAACGTATTGGGAAGAACTAAACTACGTGATATCGGGGGACGCAACGTGTCTGGTTTTCCTCTATCGAATTTATCATACTCTCCCGTACACGTCATAACAGGCGGGAAACGAGCGTAAACCCGCTCGATTTGACTCGGCAAATAACCATCGCGTTTTCGTCACTATTGAAAATGGAAATCGGTACTTCGAACGCACTTAGAGATAATTCGATTTTCCACTGTAACAGAAAAGAAAAGGGGAGAATTCTGCAGAGCGTATGAACATGTGAAGGGAAGACCAAGGGAACGTATTCGTACAGGGGCATAAAAAAATTTTGGGCTTGAAATTTGTCAAGTTAATGCCAGTTGTGGTGAAATTCCTTAGATGCTTCCGTGATTAATGTTACATTACTCAAAACTGCCAAGGAAATTGGGCCAATATGAGGGGCGACTTGCTTAAAACGGGTAATGTTTTCCTTCCTACAGTCCTATGAAAGGCTTTCTATCAGAAGGCTTAACCACTGCAATTATAGAAAAAACATATATTCACTAGTATTACCACCCCGTGTGATAACTATGATAACTTACCTTTCAACAGGGTGTCACCCCGCCACCACTGAACGGACGGAACTGGTTTGCCACGGCCGCCGATACACGTCAGCGTGATGTCGTCGTCTTCGGTGAGGATTTTGTCGTATTTCCCTTCGGGTACGACCATCTCTTCGTCGTATATCGATATGTTCTCGGGCTTCACTGTAATCAAAAATTGAAAAACAAGTTTTTGAAATTGAAATTTTTTCTATCAACGCCAAAAAATAGAATGAAACGTGGAAATATTGAGCCATGCATACGGCAGTGATAGAATTATTTCTATCATAATTTATTTTTAAGTAGTAATAAGGGCTTCTAGAAGTATTACCTAACTTGAAAGAATGATAATTATGTATTGCCTAAATTAATATTGTGATCTGGATCTGACCGAGGAATAAAATAAATCAAATATTCATCCATTCATCCATTTATCGCCTTCGCCGCTACGAAATTCGAATCACCGCTCCAGCATGAGCTTGAGGCCACATTTGAAGACCACGAGAGGAGGAAAAGAGGGGCGGATGGTTCTCCCTCTCAAAAAAAAAAAAAAAAAAAAAAAAAAAAAAAAAAAAAAAAAAAAAAAAAAAAAAAAAAAAAAAAAAAGTGGGTCGGATCAGGCGCATGGAGACCTGTTTCTTTAACATGGGAAAAATTCCAATCGATTCAGGGTCCAAAATTTTGTGGAAAATGATACCCCACACGCCTAGGTACCAGAAATGTCAAAAACACATTCGGAATGGGTAGATAGGTACGCATTTTGACCTATAACCTCATCCAGAGGGCGCCAATCGTTCCGAGACCCATTGCATTCGATTCAGCGTCCAAAATTTAGTAGAAAATGATACCCAATATGCCTAGATCGCCAAAAATCATGAAAATCCATTTTTCCAATAACATTATTGTGACCCATACAAAACGTTCAAAACCTGCGCGAAACAGTGAAATGATGGCTATCATTGAGACATTGAAACGCGAAGAACAACAACAGCAGTCCTTGCCTTCCAGGCAACTGCGTACTGGCGGACAACTGTAGACAACTGAAAGTTTCCTCCCCATGGGTTTGTTATTGCTGTTAACCAATGATGACAATGAAGATAATGCCACTACAGATAACTCCAATGTATGTAACTCAGAAATCAAGCAACCTCACATGGGTTGTCTCAATAGGGTTGCTGTCAGGGATATGCACTACATTTTACTACATAATAAGTAGTGCGTTTAGTGCATACATATTCTGAATATTATCTTCAGGACAGTGTTGGTCGTATATCTCTACCTTGATTTGGTTTGTTTTCCTCTCTAGCGTCTGTTTTTGTTAGTTATTCATTGAAAATTTTCATGCAGGAAGTCCCGATTTGGCTCAAATTTTTCTTCTGGGCGTTTCAAGGTGTCTGGATGAAGATAACAATATGCCCGTCCGCCATCCACTCCGATTTCGGTAGTAGAAAATTTCCTAAAAATCTGAAATTTTGTTCAGGGACCCGTTTCTGGGTCTAACTGTTCCTCGAAACATTTCATCCCGATCAGACCAATTTCGGGGTAGGGGTCAAAATGTGTACTTCGAAAAATTGATTTTTGAGTTTTTCGGCGATCTAGGCGTGTGATATATCATTTTCCACTAAACTTTGGACGCTGAATCCAATGAGACGGGTCCCGGAAGGATTGGCGCCCACTGGAAAAGGTTATGGGTCAAAATGGGTATCCATCTACCTGTTTCGAATACTGGTTTTTGAGATTTCTGGTACCTATTTCTTATCTTTTCACACTATTGGTTACGCTGCCGCAATATGTGAACATAAAAACTCTTGTAACAGCCATTATGGCTCATACTATAAAAGCTTCATTCATTCATACATTCATTGAGCGGATCATTAGCATAAAAAGTCAACAGATTTCTGAAATTTCTCGCCGTCCGTAAGTTCACCTTTTAGCCAGTGAATTTATGCGGACGCTGTTAGTGGGCAAACGTCTAGGTCTAAAGCTACGAGTATATTACCTGAAGCAAACGCTTAAATCCTCGAGCGCTAACTAAATCTCGGTGTTACCCTTCCCCTAAAACGCTATGCGGTTTAATCTAATGCCGCCTGCGGTTTCGACTACGTTCTCCTTCCCCTATTAAACTATATATTATCGTTTCTACTTGTGTCTCTCTATATCCCGAACTGGCTCATTGCTCGTAACGAGTTAATCGCCGGGGGTACTCAGCTTGATTTACCGCGGTATATTTTTGCACCCACGCAGAAGCCTGGGGAAAACCGCTGTCGACCTCTGAAACTCGTTTGGCTTATTGTTTAACGTTTTTTTCCCCCCGGGGGTGAGCGTTTCGCAGCCCTGCTTTTCCAGGCTGGACCTTTTTTTCAGGTAATCTCGGCCGTTTTCACGAGCGAAGGGATCTTTTCGGTAATTAAAATGTGGTTTGCTTGGTTTGGGGCTCGGACAGAGTAGCAATTATTCTTACGACCGAAATAGCGCTGTCAATTTTTTTTTTATTAGATGAGGCAACACGTATTGCATATTGAATTCACCTGAAAACCTCAAATAGGTCCAAGGAACGTCAAAGATGTAAAATTTCATCAGGTCACTAAAATGAAGGCCTTTTGAAACTAGTTTCAATAGCAACTAGTAAATTGCGATACAATCAGATTTATCAGCAACTTTCTAGAATAGTAATAACGCTGGTGCCGCATCACTCTTCTCGATAAAGCCGAATAACAGCTTTGCATTTCCAAAATTTACCGTTGATTTTTAAATTTGTACCGTGTAACCGTTAAAAACTTGGAACCATGAAATTGAGTTGCATTCACGGAAGCAACACCGAAAAAATCTCGGACCGTTTTTACCTTCGGAGTTAATTTTGATGTTGACATTCTTCCCGGCGAAGGGGGGAGGGGGTGTTTAATTACGTTTGGCTGGCACCGAGGAGGCGGAGGGAACGCATAAATCAAACCTGTTATTCAGAGCGGAAATAAATTCGGGGCTGAAAAATCTCAAAAAAGCTCTCCCTCGGGTCTGTTGAGTTCTCTCATACGCGCTTTTTTAACAATGGAAGGTAATTTTGGGCTTTTCTCACGCGGACTACGTTGCCACCGTTGAGCCCTCCATTAGGGAAGAGAACATTTCAATGTTTCAACGGAGCCTTGCAGGAAAATAAACCCTTCAAGCGTTATCCGAACAAGAAATCTTTGATAATGGAGTAATAATAATCCAATTTGGTTCACTGGGTATAGAGTTCGTACTAAAAAAGGAAATTATTTAAGCAAAACGAAATTCTCAATAACTGAATGGCAATGGATAACATTTATGGATAACATCTTTTTATTATAATTCTGCTTCAACATTCACATCCGTACGTGTGCACGCTGTACTAATGAACGCCGTAAATTCTTTCACAGGGGTTGTTATTCCATGGACCCGGAGCATGGGCGAAATCAGAAAAACAGTGTGAATAGACCCATTCCAATCAATTCAGCGTCCATTATTTAGTGGAATTTGATTCCCCACACGCATGTATCGCTAAAAATCTCAAAAATCAATTTTTTCTTTAAAAACACACATTTGGTCCGATCGGACTGAAACATTGCGAGGACCAACTAAAGCGGGGAACGTCCCTGACCAAAATTTCAGATTTTTAGAAAATTTTCGAATACGGTGGCGAACGCACGAGCAGTGCGTTCAAAAATCATAACTTTTGAACCATCCTTCAGAAAATAGTACATTACAGTCTTCCACATGCTGGGAGTGAAGTAGAAGATCCACGTCCTATGAATTCATTTAAGAGCCACTGAATGTCGAAATCCATTTTTGGGAATCCACATAAATATCGGACAAACAACGCGGAAAATCGTACATCCGAACAACATAATCAAACGGTGGCCAGGAAGCTATACATCAACCGGACCAACAGCGGGGAGCACTAAATCCGGGCAAATGTATAATTTATGAACGTACGTTTGAAGGAGTATCATCTCGACTAATAGTGTTCACACTTGTCGCCCTAGGGTCCTATAAATACAACAGTGGAACGTTCTCGTAACTCACATCAATGAGGGATGAGCTGAAGGTCAGAGAGACAGCGAATATGTACATTCCAACGATTGATTAGTGTGTCCATTAAGGTTATTTGCGTCAGGAAAACAGATTACACAAAATAATATAGTTCAGTTAATTGATTTCAATTGTGTTCTTAAATGATTTTGCTTAGCCAAATGCTGCGATTACCATTCTACACTGGTTTATTATTCTTCGTGGGTTTCGTTTCTACTGGAAAACGTATTTTCGACACTAATCAATGTCCGCAACGGTACCCCACACGCCTAGGTCCCCAGAAATAACTTGGAAAACTTGGAAAATACACATTATTTCCTCCTGGACCATGGCTCTATTTGGGGCGATCGGGCTGAAAGGGCCATACTAGGAATAACCACGGAAGTAACAGAACCTTAGCGTAGTAGTTTCAGGGAGTTTTCAACGACATACATGGAATTTTGTGAATAGAGGATTGTGACTTTTGTTCATGCTTGTTCATTTTATGTTTGTTTTACAACATTGTTCGGCCCCAGGCCTCCCTATAAGATCGAAAGATGCCAAGGAGCAGCCAGTTCAAATTACCCGCCGTTTGGATCGGCCGGAGTAGGACCTTTTTGCTCGCGCTAGATGACCCGACATCAGCGCTCGCTCGTTCTGTGAACTAAGGGGGTAACCCGCCATGAAGAAAACCTCGCATTGCAGTTACTGTTCTTCTTCCAATGTGTTCGTATCGCTGTTCATAAAGTGCTGTATCCGTTTGCATCCGTTCGATCAGTCATTAAAAGTTCAATTAACTGTTAAAAGTTCTTCAGTTCCAACCCACGGTCTCACAAACATAATCTCAACCACCGGACGCCGAAGGATAGCGCAATGGTCATGAATTCTGTGAAACTAATTTAAATGGTCCGAAATCTAACCGGTGCGGACATTGAACTATTCATCATACCGTACTGTCAACTAGGCAAGAGCTGTCAATACGAGGACGTGAGCGTGGACGAACTCCCTGAGCTATCTACGTAATATAACACGGAAGCAATTTCAACGGACACGACATCCATCAAGATTTAATCTCCAGGATAATACGATAACCTAAATCTCAGGATGGGGCTTCACACACTCAATCGAATAGTTTTCATTAAAACTCAACAAGTAGTGCAAACATTTAAACAATAATTCATTCTTTCTTTCTATAAAGAAGTGAATTTCAGTATCATTCATTGCGAGATTTACGCACCGATTGGACTACTCCGGAGAAATTACGACTTTAAAAAGAAGAAAATTTCTCAGGAAGAAGAGAATCCGTCCTTCCCGGGGATGGTGATTATCGCCGAAGTAAAGCACCCCCACCCACTGGGGTAGGATAGGCGGAAAATAATGGGTTCTTAGTCTTATATTAACGTCTTTAATTCAAGAACCAAAACCCCCATTCCCCTAAAATTGGCTTCCACTCAGGAATCTGATAATAGAAATCAATTTCAGGAGAGTGAAGCAGGCAAGTTAGGAAAGGGGTAGTACTAATTGCCACTTGATTTGTGTGCCCCACTTCCCATCGTAAAAAGGCCTCCTCCTCTGGGCAAAGATTGAAACTGCTTCCACTTCCAATATTTTAATACCCTCGCAAATCTATCTTTATAGTCTCGGGATATGACCCATTTACGGTGGCTAGATGGGCAATAAAAGTTGATAACATCTTTTGGTTTTACTGCGGTTTTCATTGTTGCGGGAGGTTGAGGATCGTTCATGGGCGGTTGTAAAAATTGGCTGGAACCAGAATGAAGAAATTAGCGGTGGTTTTTGTGTGTAACGCGAAAGAACAGATCGAAAAAAAAACTTCATAAAATTTGAACTGCCATCGTTATTGAACTGGAAGGCAACGGCAGTAAAACAGAAAGGAAATCGATCGATTTCACATTTTTCCTATCGAAGAGATGAATAGGAAAAAACTACAAAAATGAAAATAGTAAACCATACGAAAACGTTCTTAATGCTTTACGCGAGTATATGAGTGGATGTCGTAATAAAATCCTTCGAGCGTTGACTCATAGTTTCAATCGATGTTTCAGCGATCTTTTTGGCGTGTACCGAAGTACGTAGAGAGAGAAGGATAAGGGATGAACTATTTTGCGAATCCAAGTAGTAGCCAAAACTATGAAATATCGTAATAATGTGACGTGGGATAAATATTATCCTGAAAATGAGGAAATCGCTCGCACATTCATTTTCCCTTTAAGGATTAAGTAGAATTTATGGACGTCACTGTTGTTGATGCCAACCTTATTGTACCTTTGCCAATGTGATTGCAGTGAATGTTTAGCTGTTTCTTCCTGTTTTACGGACGCTAAAGAACGCAAATCATTATGTAGGTAAATTTTCGCATTATTATTTGCCCAATTCACACCCGAAACTACACAACACAGAAGTGAAAATGATTTGTTTTCCCCACAATTTTTCTTCTAGTTTATGGTCTGTTCTAGAAATAGTGAATCTATGATTTCAGTTCCCAAATTTCTTTCCCGAATATTCCACATTTTGAGCACCTAGCTGTTAATTACGTACGTCGCCAGTTTTGGCAATACTAATTTTTCTAAAAAGTCTAAAATTGGTTCAGTGGCTCATTTTTTAATTTCTGTCAATGAATTACTGTTATATTATATTCTATTCATATAGATTGTATGTATTGTATTGGTACTGGATACTATTCAGACAAATCACCAGACTAGTGCCGTTAAAAAAGTATTATTGTAGTTTTTGTTTGTTATTCCTTGAATAATCTTTTCAGCCCGATCCGATCAAATTTTGGGGGAGGGGGTTATGGGTTGAAATGTGTTTTTCGAACCTCTATTACCGGGACTATTTGAATACTAGGCATGTGGAGTATCATTTTCCTCTAACTTTTGACGTTTGAACGTTGAATCGATTAGAATACGTAAGTCCTGGTCACTCCACACTCACTTTTTCCCCATACTCTTTTTTAGAGGACCTTGACGCACGAGAATAGTAAGGACAAAATTTAGAACGCAAAATGGCCAGTGATTTGCAAGATCCCAAACCTGCTGCCACACAGCGACAACGGGTAACGACGTATGGGCCAGGAATTTTGAAAATTAGTACGAATACTTCTCATGACATAATGTTGGTCCAAATGTATTTTAAATTGTGTATTTACTTACTCCAAAGACTTCAAAAGAACGCTTTCCTACACAACTGAGAATTACAAGGAATAATAAACCATTATTCTAGGTATTATCCAAGAGAAAATGCGATGAGGAAATTTGAACAGAAACACAAATATCAGTTCTAGAAGCTGTGTATGACCCGAAAATGTCGCGTACGATAGCTTTGAGCTAAGACCCAAAAAGCGGTAAATTCGGATGAAAGATACCGAACGGTGCATAAATTGTTTGCGTATCGAACCCCTCCATTGACGCGTAATCTCCGCTTTTATCTTCGCCACTTTCGTTGTTTTTTTCCTCCCTTCCGAGCTCGTAACAAACGAGTTTTCTATTGATGACGCAGCTCATTCCATGACGTAATCCTCTTAGAACAGACGCGACTCACGTACTCTGTCATCGTCGGCGAGAATTTCTAACATATTCTCCGGTAATCTAACTGGAAAACTGCGGAAAACGGATTAGCGCGGGTTTCCCGATCGATATCAAGCCGACAGCACCGGCTTTTCCCATCATATCCCGGTGGCTGTCGGTTATTGAGTGATAGGAAGGAGGGAAACTTTTCCCTCGTTGTCAAACGTTATAAATCCCGATTGTCGGAGAGAGACAGCCTCCGTTGATAATCTAGGTGATAAAAGCTATTAGTTTTCGCTGAAGGAAGTTAAGACACAAATCACGACTGAAGATTCAAACTATTATTGACTCGCATTGACAACCTCTCTCAGTACAGGAAGTCAAGAAGGAAACTATGTTGAGGTCTTCATTTAGGAATTACCATGGCTGCTGAATTACCTCTGCTCGCTGTCCCTGACATTGGTCCAACGCTTTGGAATTCCCTTCAAGCCAGTCGTGGGGAGAACGTAGCTGTGTTGGGAAATGGTGAAGTTCGGTTTCATTGTATTGACGTCCATTGCTCGTTATGGGCAGAAATGGGTATCTATCTGCTCATTTCGAAGATGGGTTTTTAGAGATTAGTGGGTACCTAGGCTTGAGGGGTATCATTTTCCACTGAATATTGGACGCTGAATCGATTGTAATGAGTCCGGGACACCACACTCACCATCTCTCGCACTCATTGTCTCCATGCTCCTGGTCCAAGGAATAACCAACACTCTGAATGAATTTGCAGCGTTTGTTGTTACAGACATCCAGAAAATGATTTTGGGGCCAATCGGAGATGGTCGACCCCTCACGACCTTGGCATGATTAGGTACATAGGTTGATTATTCAAGGAATAACCAACCAACATGAAATGAAAAGCGTGGGAATGTTGAAAAATTGAAGCCTTGTATCCATCTAAGAGCAATCCAGAAGGATACAGCTCCATCACCAGGTAGATTCCAACAAGAACGAAAGATGAGTAAAGCAGAGTAAGTGAGGTGAAGCGGAGGAGCGGGATTTGCGGGATGAGTTGGGATCAGGCAGCCAGCGATGCTGAATGGAGGGAGGGGAGGGGGGTTACTGGGAAGAAACTTTGCCTTTAATTTAATATCAAGTTGAGGGTTGGTGAAGGTGGTTTTGTAATTGCTGCCATCTGTTGGTCGGCCGCCCCTCATTTAATTATAATCCAAGGTCTTCCCCCGGGGACAACTCCCGCCTCTGGTGTTCCAGTTCTCCTCCTCCCGTCCATGTAAATCCTCTCCAGAATCTCGCGGGTTTCCCTGTTTCTCTATACAAATAGATCGCTCGCAGTTTGCCCTCGTCTAGCGAACGCTGTTTGATTTATAACTCGGCGGCACTGTAGACGGTCATACCGTCAATACTTCATAATTTGAACATATCCGCTCCAATACCTGGGGGAATCTATATACGAACGAGTCGCTGTGGCCATTGGCGTTCATTTCACAATATCCTTTGAAGGCACTCAGAGGTATAAGAACATAATTAATTGGAATGAATGGATTTCCTCTGCGACAGGAACCTGTCTATTCTAGTTATTAACTCGCTTCGAAACCATACGTTCCTCGTTCATCAAATATTTGTTATTAAAATCACTGACGTTCTCGACTGGCTTCTATGGACAGTTGTTTGACTGTTGAGCACAATTTAAATAAAACCTGTCCGCCTGACAGAGAAGGGAGCCACTAACACGACGTCAATCTTGATGAAATAAACCGATTTTAGTCTTGAAATTGCTCAGCAACAATTGAGCTTCAACAATTTTCAACTGCTCTTAATAACTGTCCAATCTATAAACTGTCAAACTACTGATTCGCAAGAAAAATGTTTGACTTGATGTCAAGCCGAGTCCACGGATTTACACAAATATGTCTTCTAACTAGACTATTTTGAATTATCACGAGACAGAATTTGAATTGAGACGTAGTATGTTTCCAAATGTTTTCTATTAGTCTGCGACTTCAACGCTATAGAGGGGTGAGAGGGTGAGTATAGACGGCCCATTCTCTATAGGGTCAAGATGTCCCACCTACCCAATGTTAGGTAGTAGGCCTAAAAACCCTATACTGAGCAGACATATCAGTTGAATACAAATCCGTGATTAATTAAGGTCCCCTTTTTACTCCTGAAGACCCTGGACACTTCAATAATATTGCTAAAAAAACTATAATCATTTTCAGAGAGATAATTGATTTAAGATGCGAATTTCAGCACTGATTTTTGGTGACTTTTTTATGTGAAGAAGCAACTGCACGTACGGATCAAGTAAGAAGGGGACAATAATGAATAGGTAGGTAAGACCGGAAAAGATAACTCATGAACCAAGATTCTTTCTCCTCTCTCACTCATAAGTACTCCGACTCAAGTCGGCAGCAGGTGGAGTCGAGCAGTGCCGTTTCCATAGAACGAAACTCCACTCAAAGAAAATGAACTCCCAAGGGACCAAAGACGTCGGGAAAAAAGAAGAAGAGGAGAGGGGCAAAACGTTACTGACAGAGAACGACGAAGAGGGTAAAAGATGTCAGCAAGTTGTACGGCCACGAGTGAGGGAGCGCTTGGAGGGCTTTTCAGTGATTTACTATCACAGAAAGAAAAAAAAAAGGATAGCGACGAATAGGAGGAACTGGAAAAGAGAAGGACGAAGAACGGGGGAAGAAAAAAAATCACTTGGCTCAGCTTATCGCTCGAGGTCTGAGATATTGTTTTTAATGACCCCATAAATCAGAGGAAGTACGAACCATCTGCAGTTATGTATATGCGTTCATGCTTATTACTTCCCTCTCCCCACTTCCACGACTCGCCTCCAACGAGGACGTCCTTTCGTGAAATAGTGTTTTTCAATGATTTATCGGGTCAGGGGCGTTTGAAATCATTTTCGAATAAATCACCCTCCATCCGGAGTTCGACTGTACTTGAGAACGGCTGACCGAGAAAACACTCAATTTGCCGGGAATCTGCATATCAGAATTGTGTTCGGTGGGCCGCCACTAGTGGCTTAACAAGCTGGAAAATGAGTCAAATCACTCGAAATATCAATGTGCCGATCGTACCAACTCAAAACAATAAATTGAATATTCGTGTACCTAATGTCCCAGGCGGAAACCATTTCTTCAAACGAAGGAATAGTTTTGTCAAGCCTGGTAACATGAAATTTGAAAGAAGGAAAACACTAAGGCGAAGGGGCGTGAAATTAACTGTCTAATGAAAAACGCTGCAAACAATCACGAATTAACATTTTATCTTAATGTATTGAGATCCTATCAGGAAACAGTGAAAAAATGTACACAATGTTCTGCATTTTTCAAAAACGTACCCTTTTCGAAGTATTCTTCATGACTGAAAGTAGGCTATCTTTGGCGAGCAGTAATCGTTACGGCACCCAGGTGAATAGATTCAGTTTCCAAAATTTATTGGAAGACAACACCGCAGTCACCTTGGTCCCCAAGAATTCCGAAAATTACGCTTCGATACCCAGCTAATTCTTCAAAAGTAGAGCAAGAGTATAGGGATAACGGTGAGTTAGGAGTGTCCAGGGCTCATTCCAGTAGGTAGGTACGCCTTCATTTTGACCCAGACTCACCTCAGTGGGTACCAATTGGTTCGGACCTCAATGGATTCAACGACCAAAATAAGGTGGGGAATGATACCCCACATGCCAAGGTACCCAAAAATGCCCAGATCAACTCTAAAAATTGGTAGGTAGATACCCATTTTGACCCGTCTTCGTATCAAAGGGGTGCCATTGACTGGATAGTTTCAAGGACCAGCTAAAGTTCAAAAGAGGTCCCTGACCAAAATTCCTGAATTGAGAGAATTGTTTACTACCAAAAAGGGCATGGACGGCGGAGATTTCGGTATTTTGGTCCGGACATCTTGAAACGAGGACTGTCGAATTTTGAGGGAGAGTCGGCATGAAACAAGGCTCAAGGAATAACTGACGAAAACCGAATATTGATGCAAAGAATCATTGGCGGCCTGCCAAACGAAATTCTGAGCCCCACGGTCTCACCTATGAGCATGAATAAGTGAATCTAACAAAGATTGGGTTCTTCGGGTGCTTCCATTTTAGGTTCATGCAGTTTATTTCACATGGGTAATGTTGGTTCGTCAACGTTAATTCCGAAGATTCCTAGAGTGATACCGACCAGGACCAGGACGTCAACGGTCTCACGTGTCAGCAAGCAAGAAATGAAATATCTGCATGTGAAGCAGCCTCATTCCACGAGCTGTCTTCGTTGGTAGCGAATATGGTGAAGTCACGAGTACCGCGACGCAGGACAGCACCGAGTGGATTACCTCTGGGACGGAAGTTTCTGACCGAAGATCGAGAAGAATATTGGATCTCGTACTCCGAAGGTAAAATTGTCGTGAATAACTGCTATGCGGCAATACCCGCCAACCTACTCCGTGATGTCACCAGTTGAAGGGAAAAGAAAAAAAAAATCGCTGGTTTCCATCACATCACTGTCGAATTTCTCATAGTCTCCAGAGTGGAGCGATATCTCCCATGTAACACGCGGGCCGTCAGTGAAAATCACCTGTCAATATTGGCGACACGGAAGTGGCACTTTTATTTCGTATTTTTCCCTACCTCTGAAACTTTTGCGCGTCGTTTCGATAGTCACGCAAGAACTGACGAAGAACCGAACAGACCGCCTACTGACTCCACGCTTAAATCCACAATTCAGTGAAAAAAAATACCCTTCCGGCCAAATTTAAAATATTTATTTTCAACCATATCATGCCTTCGTTTAAAGTGATTAAACTGAAGTAAGGCTCAAATCCAACCGGAGTCTATGAGCTAATTTTTTGATTTTTTATTATTATTACTATTATAATTATTTTTCATTTCCATTATTTATTCATTATTGCTTTTTTGGCCCGAACGAGGGACATTTTGGATTTGGAAACTCCACATTTAGATTGGGGTGAGAAAAGGTGTACCATCCCAGTGGTGATAATGAACCAAGAGTTGTCGATTAAATGGTTTACATTTTGCACATAGAATTAGAAGCCGTCACTGGCCAGCAAAATAGACTCCCTTTTAGAATGTACTTCGCTCAAAACCTTAACCTCCACCGAATTTTCATGTTTTCCCCGCAAACAAATCTTCAGCTGGTCTTAGGAAAAAAAAGACCCATCATGAGTAGGTAGACCTTTACGCCCTTGTCGCCGCTTACTTCCCTTCCATAAAGCACAGTAAAGCTGTGGTTTTGAGAAAAAAAGGTCAAAAGCTGACAGATTTTGTTTGAGGTGGTTATCATTCGAATTATCCAGTTAGCTGTAGGCTAGTGCGCATGCTGCTTCACACAAAAATGCTGTCAAATCTTCAATGGATCCAGCGTCCAAAATTCAGTGAAAAAATATGGTCCATTGTCCAGTTCCCCTAGAACTCCCAAAAATTGAGTTACAAAAAACACTCAATTTTACCCGTACGCTCTCCAAATTTGATTCAATCGGGCTAAAAAGTTAAAAAAAAGTGTAGATATTAAGAATACGGTCAAATTTTTGGGCCGATTGGAGAGATTCAATGAATGACCAACCAAAATGAAATAGATAGGGACAAAAAACATTACGAAATTGCAGGGTACCAAGGTACCTAAGCATTTTCATAAAACTATCATTGCGTCAACAATTAGAACGTGATAATTATTTTAATCATTTCGAATCAGTTTCACAGATAAGTTAATCGCATTATCTATAGGTAACTCGAAAATACAAACTTGCATCTCCTGAAGACCATAGGGGTCAAACGGATGATTCAATATAGTAATATCAAAAAGGGAGAATTTCCCGTCGACTCCTGAATAGCCACAGCAATCAGACGTCGACGCGAACTGAATATCAATTCAACCAGGGAAGATTTCAACGACGTCAACAATCGTAATATTTTTACTGGCCCGACGCCTTTCGAGAAAATTGACACTACATAAAATGGTTTTTATACTTTTATTGGCAAAACTCGTTCCACAAACAATTTTCAAAATGAGGATAAACTCAGCGTATGAAGCCACAAGGGCATTAGGGAAAATCGTGAGGAAAAGACGATAAGTTCGACGTGCTGTCAGCACAGAAAACCAATTGGATCAAAAGCAAGATCTACTTTGATTGATAAAATTGAGTGCCTTCCGCACGTTTGAAGGTCTGTTGTCCTCGGTATACTTAACAAGGTGGCCACAACACGTACAAAGTTGAATGATAATTTGTACTATATTATCCTTGACCGGCGCCAAATTGGTCTGAAATATCCACAATAGGCTAAATAGGCCTGAAAACCTCCAGTTTCGTGACGAAAATATGGTACAATATATTAATTTATTTGAGTTGAAGAACAATTTTCCACCATGTTTTTCTACGTCAACATTCAGATCCCCCCGTATGTGGTGAATGTAGATGAAAGCGTTAAATATTTGACCACTCGGGACAGCTCAATTGCTCCCTGCACCAACTACCTACCTAGCAGGAGGAGGATCAACTACTGAACCAGTCAAATCCTTACTTTGTTGAGATATGATCTACCTGTCTTGATAGAAGAAAAACCTCAAGAAAATATAGAAGAAATATTACTCTCACATAAACAACAAGCAATAGTAATTTATAATGTCATATCAAAATAATGAAGTTCACCTCACAGTTGTCAACACTGTGAGGCCATCTTGTTCTCTCTTTTCTGATGCTTGGCGTCTTCCTGTTGTGGTTGTGAGCTTGTTGAGAACCAAGATTATAATGCGTTCAAGTGATGAAGTGTTGTTCAATTATCAAATCCAGTATTATCCATATTCATAGATCAAAAGGTAAATAAGAAGTGGTTTATTTCATGTGAATGAAATTTGGTGGAGAAACACCGATAATTTGGCGGAAAGAAATACGGCAACAAATGCCGATGATATGACAATCAAATGATAAGCTCATATGGTGTCTCAAGAATAACAATTATTGTCATCAGTTTCGTCGAAAATATGTTATTTTGATCGCCCCAATATACTTTGAGACCGTTTTGTCCATGTTGTTGTGTTTTCTCCACGTTTTTGTTTACTCTGTGTCTCTTTCATTAAATAAGAGATTTCGATTTTTGTACGTTGGCAAGCTGAAAATTCCATGTTTTCCTAGAAAAATATCAATAGAGGCTAATGCGATGAGATGCTGCAAGAAGCTCAATTTAAGAAAAAAAAATTTTTAAAAGCCAAACATTGAGAAAAGGGGTTAGTAAAGTGCCATCGATCAGAAAGGCCATTTGTAAAGAGGTTCACTCAACCAACTCATCATGTACATACAACCCTACCCCTGACTCAGCTCCGAGAATGAACACGTAGAAAAAGAGGCTGCGAAACTGCGTCGCTCGTGAATTGACGGCCACTACAGAACCCTTACAATACGATATCGCTTAGCTATTAGAAGAAGAAAAAAAAGAAACGTCTCGTACGGAAACAGGAACCAGGCTCTCGTATCATTTGATGGCCCTTTCGCCCGCTGAAAGGCTCGCGAGAAAGAAAGCTTATAAATAATATGACCGGGGCTCTCGCGCTCCCTTTTCACCATTTGTATTCCAAAGGGACTTGTGCGCGAAAAGGAGAAAAAATGAGAGGAAAAAAGAGATTTGGAGACTGTAGACATAATGTCTCTACGTAAAGTTCTACGTTACACCTGTAGCGATAAATCGGCGCGATAAAATTGGGAAATAATGTTTTTCTTTTTACCGTTGTTTATCCTTCTTCAATATTGATCGTGTTCGGATTCGAATTTCAAAGAAGGGGCCGATGAACTTTATGAGTATACATCCGAGATGAGATTTGGTTTTGAATAAAATAACAATGGGACTAAGTTCCCAGCTGGGAACTGATATTTCAGGACATCACAATTGCATCGTGCAGCAATTTTTATAATAAATTAAGCAAAATTTGGATTCAGTCAATAAATTCAGTTAAATTAATTCTCTTCAATTAATTATTAATTTTTGCTTCCAACATCAACTATCAATGAATGATTGAAAAACGAATCTCAATCTGAAAGCTGATGGTTCAAAATGTTGTGTAGTACTATCAAAACAGTTGCCATTCTTTATTCAGCCGTTCTGTTTCATTGTAGAAGGAATAATTACAGACATGATAATCCGTATGAGGTACTGCAGAAACCAGGGCAGCCAACATTGGCCGGCTAAAAATCCTTACAGTCAACTGCTTGGGTGCCTATTTTGCTGAGAGGGTTAGAGGCAACACTGGAGATAAGAAGATTGTTGATAACAGTTCAAGAGTGAGAAGAACATACCGTTTTGACTAGCGTTATATACATTTTGAGATCTCATATTTCCTTAATAACCCTGAAAGAATAGACTATAAGCCGATTTTCGTTTTAAGGTGATATTTTACTTCGTAGCTTATTACGTTACTGTATTCCAGTTTCAATGATGTGTTAATATTAATTATTAACATTCTTTAAAGGATCTGCGACAGTCAAGATTTATGCCACCCGAAATGTCAACATCATATTTAATAAATCGAAATGAGCGAGCTTTAATCAGTAATATGGACTTATCAAGAAACTCGAGGTAACTTGAGATCATAAGATCCAGGATTAGTCGAAAAGACAAAGTCAACAGACAATTGAGTCACTCAACTGAAGCTTTCTGAATGGAGACAAGTGAGGGCGGGGGGAGGCTGAGCTGCTCATGATAAGAATAAGTAGGAGTTCATTTTCGTTTCTTTCCCTCTTATCAATAATATGATACCAGATTCAATTCCGAGTCAATCATTATACAGATACGCAAACCGTGTCACCATATCAAATTGGAATTAATTTGGCAAGCGATCAGGATAGAGCCCACCTGACTAATTCATTAGGTATAAACTAGTTATTTAGGAAGGGTATCAGCGCACGATTGATGTAGTAGTAATCAGATTATGTACCGATATCGGGAATCGTCTCTCATCCGCCTTACATCATTTCAATCAGATGGCGATCAATAATGATCAATCTCCTTCTGGATGCAATCAAGTACCGCGATCAACCAGCTCATCATTAACGATATTATCACCGTGAATGGGAAATAGAAAAGAATGCCCAGATGGCCCAATCAGTTGGATAGCTCCAAACATTCCTTAAAATTTCTTATTTGCGAAGATGATATCCATAATGATGGACAATAATTTATCTTGGTACTTCATTAAACGAGAAGAAGGAGAACGAAAATTGTTTATTATAAAAGCTGAAAAGTCAATTCACAAATCAATAATCATTGTAAACTTTATGAAATGGTTGATTTTCAAACCATTTGCGTCGCGGGTGAAGGAAGCCAAACGCAGTCCATCCAAACTCTCAGTGGATGGGAAATACGCAGAAGGAATGGAAGAGTGAGATTGAAGAATGAGCTACCCTCTCGCTGGAGGCTAAGTGCCTTCCATTCAGGTAGAGCATCTCTGCCATGATCTTGGACACCCACCTTGAGGTATTCGAGGTGATACCAGATCCCAATGCCGGTCTGGCGCACATGACTTCCCGAACTAGCCTCTGGTAGAATGTGAACCACTCAGAAGCAACGGTGCGATACCCGAAATAGTCTTCCTTATCCTTGACGTGAAGAAGTCAAAATCACATTGGTGGAGGTTCTCAGCAAATTAGGGTAAAGGCACCACGTCGTATTTTAGAGCCATCACGGAAGCATCGCTGGTTGCTCGGAGGTATCACGAGTTGGAATCAATTGCTGCTGCAGCAACCCATCGCGGTAGCCAGAATGCAGGCATTCCCAACACTCTGATGAGATAGTTGTAGTGCAACCGAAGCGTCAATGCAAGGATTGGGTTCAGCTCAGTTTCTAGAAGGATCATAACCGGAGGTCCTCTGTGGAAGATGGAATACGAAGGAAGAAGTACACTCCCCCATCAAAGCGAACTCTTGCAATTGCTCTTGCGTAAGTGAGGGTGGCCTGAACGACTGCCAACGACGTGGACTTTGGCTGAAAGTGGGTAGTGCAATGGTTACACCCTATGTCCAATTCATGGCGATCTGAGCCTCTCCCGCCTTTCGCTTTAGGTGTTCGTTCTGGAAAAGGCCCAGATCTGACCTTTTGGTGATTGGAAACACTATTCAGTGAATTGTACTAAATGGTTTGAGTTCCTTTTGATGAACGATCCCCAAGTAAGTTATAAGGAAAAATTAATTCTAGAGCAAACGTTGTTTGTTTGAACTCGAATAAATTATCTCTTGCGTAATGAATTGATTTTGATCCTCAGGAGGAGGAGGGTAGTTCATATATGCAGAGGTTCGCTCGATTTGATTGCATCCCGTCTCAGTTACATCCCACCCGATTGACCAAATACCCGGATGCGAAGTAAAAAAACAGCGATCTGATGGAGCGCAGTAAGAGTGGGGAAAAAAATTGAATCAATCCGTAAAAATTGCCTATCTGGACGGATGATGGGCGCATGAAGTACGGTGGCCCAGCGAGGTGGCGGGAGGGCCTGTACGGGGTAATTGGACACAGCTGAGCCCGAATCAAGCTTAAAACGCTCCCTCACTCACTCCCCTTCTCTCTCTCTTGCACTCTTGTTTTGGACAGGGCACACAGGTTGATGAATATGGTGATAAATCAAGCTTCCAACCTAAACGCTCGCGGTTTCCACGATAACGCATCTACTTTCTCTGTGACGAACGGTCAGTGTTCAGGCGGGGAACAACGTTTTCCCCCGAGAGGATGGGTTTTTCAGGGGATCGCAATCTCCATTCAGCCATACCTATGAGCTTCGACCAGAGAGATTAGGCATTTGAGGAACAGCGTTGAGAATAGTAAACCCCATAACAGCCCTTAACTGGCTACAGGTAGATATCAACGGCAACAGCAGGACACAAAGACCTCTTATTCTATTAGTACAACGAAGGTTGCTCCCAGAACCACGCTGTCACCAAGTAAGGTAAATGCAGTTAAGGTAAGTTCAATTCATATTGTGTCAGGGGCGCCCCTCCGAATAATGTAGTACGCGGCTGAATGGAGAACTCTGGCGGACAGGGTTACCCTTTTAACATTAATTGGACCTACGAGGGTAGAAAAACGACTTTTTGTTTCAAGACCTATTAGGGTCGATCGAGCCGGTCAACATTAACCCCTTCACATCAAGTGGGAAGAAGAAACTTTTGGAATTCGATGTTGATCGTCCTAGGAGGTAAATGGCAAAATCCCTTTTTGTTTAGCATACCATTTAAAATGGCACTCATCCATTCTCGGAGGAGGGAAGAGTAATTACGGGAGAAGTCGTGGGAAAAGTAGGAATGGGTACTAACAAGAACTTTCTAATCTCTTGCGGCGACAGATCACAAATGTTGAGGAGATAAAATATGCCAAACGGTCTCTGGCTGGGCCCCAATAATTTGGTTGGTAAAACACATGCCCGCGTCTTGGTGCGGCTCCCTTCATTATTTTACTACCCCTACCCCGTAACGGAATGTAACGATTGAATTAATTTGAGGATGAATTGAGAGTGACAACCCCAAAATGCAATACTATTTTTCAAGAGAACATTTTATTCACTGGGGGAACTGCCAAAACGTAGGTAGTCACTTGTGGGGTGGTCGAGATATGGCGATTCTTCGTCGTTGTCGCCTCCTCCTCTAGAGCTCAAAATGTATTTCTTCGAAAAATGTATTTTCGAGATTTCCAGGGATCTAGGGTATCAATTCCCACTAAATATTAGACGCTGAATCCATTGAGATGGGTCTGGACACTCCACGCTCACTGTTTTTTCTCAATTTTTCTCCACGTTTTTTTACGTGGCCTCTTTTGAGAGGACGCTCAAACTTCCTTCGTTTGGTTTGTTATTCTTATAGGACCTATACACTGCACGAACTGCATTTGTATGAACAACACACAATATCCGCCGTCTCCTCTCAGCGTTCTACCATAGATGCGCCTGACCATAGATGCGCTTCAGGTCAGTCTACCGGGGCGGATAATTTGATTGGCGATTAGAGTGGATGCGTGAGTTGAATGGTATGAAGGGTACGTTGAACGAGTGGTTGTTGATGAGACCGCGAGAGGCAGACACGGCTCAAAGGAGTCTCATATATGGACTGTCAGTGTAATGCGGTAAGACAAGTATGTTCCACCATCGGCTCGGTATTTAGTGAGGGTGGGGATTGACAGGGAGACAAGTAAATCTATCCGGACGAAGTGCCTCGCATGCTCTTCGAAGCGACCCGTCACACCTTCCCGTAACAACGCCTGGGGATCGATCCTGTCGAGTTCAGAGCTGTCGAGGTGATCGTAAGCAAACATTCCAACCTGTATCTACTTGAGTGTATAGTCAATAACTGAAAGCGCCGCCTGACCCGCGAGTGTGCTAGTAGGGGGGCACTGAGACGTCCTACCGTTCAACGGGTTTCCGACCTCGGTCGTTTTAAGCGAGGGTGGCTTCAGTCCGGGCACTTCTCCAAGCCGGAAATTCAGTCATGTTCTGCCATCGCTCGCGGACCTGAAATGGAACAGGTGGAACGGAACTAACGCGATGACTCCTGCAGAGCCCACAAAATTGTTCAAATATTATGAAATAGTTGACAAAATCAAACTACACTTCCTTGCTTATCGCAACTATTAAAAAAAAAAACATTTCTGTCTGTCTGCATGCCTTGTTAACTCCTGAACGGCTCAGCGTCTCTGGCCGATGTTATCTGAAATGATCAGCTCCACCACAATATTGAATGTATTGTTATCTCCGCGGGGCGCACAATTACCATAAAACGCTTTGAAGAGGTACCCAGCACAGGGTAAATCACAAAGTGGGAATTTTTTGTTTTTTTCCCACGCAATTTGATAGCAAACTCTACTCACGATCTTAATTGAAGGAACTTTTCAGATGCGAGCGTAATTTGCAGAATGGGTAATTGAGGATGTCTAAATGAGTGGCTGAGAAAACTGAATCCAATGATCTGATCACGAAAAATAGGGTTGTTATAAGGATAATTGGTAGCAGTGGTTGGGACATGAAACAAGTTGGTGGAACGTGTAGCATTGCTTAGGAAGGGACTCTTCTCCCAACGATAGCCAGGAAGAAAGAACAGAATAATAATTACTCCCCCCTCCACCCATCACATGATTGATTCAGCACTAAGACGTTAGAGAATTTATGGTCTAATAAACTGTTTCCTCGGGCTTGAGATAATTTGTGAATTAAGAGAGTTATGACCAAATTCCTCAGGTATAATTGAAAACACGATTAATCATTAATAACTCAGAAAGGAAGGGTCCAAAGAACAGGTTCTATGAAATAAAAGAAGTGTAATCTCTACCGGGGTGGTGGTGCGAGCTTATCCCGTACTTTTCGTATGTCCTTTTCGCGCTGTGGTCAGACTTGTGGAAGCGGTTTTCCGCTCTAGCGTGGCCCAGACGCCACACGGAGTCGTTCAAAAAAGAAGTCGATGAATAAAAATGGTCACTAGGCCACGAAGAGCCAAAAGCGGCTCGTCCTGTGATTGATGCCCCCTTCCCCCACACACCCTCAAGTCCGCGGGCAGAGAAAAAAAAAAAAAACTAGGCCTGGCCTCAATCCCTCGTCCTTACTTCAGAAAACCTCTGAAAGACGCCCTCCTCGCTCTCGTGAAAAATTAATGAGGCGGTCTGTTGCCCTTTTCCCGCTTGTTATTCAATTCTTCTTGGCTTTCAACCTTTAGCGAAACTTTTTCCTCCGCTTAGTATCTTTTCCGTCGCCCTATCTACATGTACCAACAAACTCGCACAATTCATTCATCCAGGAAATTTGATAACTCGTGGTACGTAACATTTAATGATAGCTTTTAATCGAAGGTTAGAGCTCTCATATTTTTGAACTGTAACTGGATACCCACCGCTTTCTTGCTCACCACTGTTACACCCTCCCAATCAACAGACAACACGTGGTCTCAAGAGGCTCTGTGCTATTGTTTTAGCGCCAAATCCACGTCAAAATATGAACTAACTCATTTATTCGTGTTGGAAACCAACTAAATATGAAGTTGCGGTCGTCGCGCTTGGCTTTGCTGAAATATAACTAACATGAAGGAAAATGACCAACTCGCACGTTGAAAAAAAATGCTTGGACTCAATTTAACCGTAACTTGAGTGTTTCTCTATCAAATTTTACCTAATTTCCCTCACTAAACCAAACCGCCGGTAATTACCTACGTTCATACTGACTGTGGTACATCACAAATTGCTTATATTACGGAAAACGAAGGAGAGGATAGGAAACCCAACTGAGAATATGCGTTCTAGCAAAATTCATCACGACAGGTTGCGCCTTCTTCGTCTTTCGAGCCTTCATGTGCTCATGAAAGTAGGTATAAATCTTGTTAAAAACAAACGTCCAGTACCATAGTTTTAGCAATATATGTCATTATGTAGGAGAAAACACGCGATAGATGGGACTATCTGCCTGAAAAGCAGAACCCTACTTGCTATGTTCTCCGTCGAAATTCATTAAAGTTAGAACCAACATGATTGGATAGCTCGGTCAGAAGAAAAACGCATATGAATATACGTAATGTGTTTTATGACACTTTATACGGTTTTTAGTAGAAGAAACGATTCCTGGAGTCTCGCAGTTTCTGAAGTGTGACACATTGTAGATACGGGTTGCTATTGTATCAGGATAAAAACCATCACTAACATGCATTGCGTATATATCGATCGGAGCGACTTGAATAAATTTAAATTTAGAATAGAACTGAGTTTTGAATAAAACTTATATTTAGTATTCATCGACACTCCATAGCCGATCTGCTACGCTACCTATTTGTACAATTCTGAATCTTCCATTCAAATTCATATTTTTTAATAAAAAATCAGGGAAAATTGGGTTAAAAACTGAAAAAGGGTTTACACTTTTGGGTACGATCGGAGAGTTATAAAAACCTATTCTGCACTCCCATGTTTCCTCGTTTTTCGTGGAATAAATCCGCTTTTAGGAAGCTGATGGAAGAGGAAACGTTTCGCGCCCTCCTTTTTTGTTGCTCTTTCTAATTGATACGAGCGAGCTGAAATTGCCTCAGGCATCAGTGAACTCAATGATTACCTAAATTTCTACCGACGTGAACACACCCATCACTCAATCTGGCCGGTCGTGAGGAATAGCCCCCGCGTACAAACTTGACCTGGAAAACTGAGGGGTGATTTTTTTTTTCAACGCTTTCTGCTTTGAGAAAATCTAGTTACGATTAGAGCAATATTATGGGACGCTGTTGCAACATTGCCACCAAGTGCATGTGAGAACACTGTGAACTGTGATTACATCGTGAAATTAAAAAAAAAAAAAAAAAAAGGATTGTTAATGTTGAATATGTGAGGATGAAATTAACACTGATCAGAATAAAAGAAATCGGGAGACGTAAAAAGTGGGCATTGAAGGTGATGATTCATACGAATGAGGGGCCATAAGCATTGAAGACAAGCCAAGGTCACCATCCCAGCATAGCCAAACGAGAATATTCATGCAAATGTCGAGCCACACCAAGCATATGAACAGGGAAAGTAATCAATTCAAATAGGCACACTGCATATCTCATGTTCTTGAAAACTGAAAGAAGGAACGCGACCTTAACGGACGCTATGTCGTATTTAGAGGCTTTTAGTATCCATGGCGGACACAAGCGTTTTGTTCGGAGATATTTTAGACCATTTTCATCACTGATTCCTAGCTTGAGTTGCGTATTTTAGAGGCATTTCTAGCTGTTCCACTTATTCTTCCTCTTATCAATCGTTCAAATGTCTCAAGTAAAATACCTCTACGCGCCACTATGCTCCAAGACGTTTAAAAACAAAACGTCTCTATTTTGATGATGACGGATGTATAGAAATATTTGATGTATCGTCTTTTTGTTTATATTTAGAGAAGACATGCTCAATTTCGCCCAAACATAGGGGTAAAAGTAAAATAAAATGAATTGCAAAGCTTAGGTAACGAAGCTGCATAGCTTTTCCCAAGTTTGATGTTTCCCAATGACACTGGGTTGCTGCTGCTAGAGCCCACTCATGGCAGCTTTCTTGTTTATCAGTCAGAACAAGAAGCGTGCTCATTATCACTCTGTGGTGGAATGCTCAGCTAGGTAGGTATTTTGCAAAGCCAAGACAAACTTTCTGCACTGGGGATGCATTGAGGACAAAAATGGTATTCTTTTTTGCCTTCATCCTGATGTGCTTGATCATCCCACATTAGGATTGTTGATACCTACATGGTATGGTCTCAGTAGATTCGATGAAAAGTGCGGGTACTTTTATTTGGACATTTTCCTTGTCATAAGGTTGATATATGAAGGCAGTTATTCCTAATTATAATAAAAAATCTGCTCAAGTTATTAGGCCAAAACGCTGCAAATTCTTACACAGGGGTTGGTTATTCCTCGGACCAGGCGCATGGAAACTTATTTAAAACATGGGGGAAATGGGGAAAACGGTGGGTGCGGCGGGTCCCAGACCCATTCCAATCGATTCAGTGTCCATGATTTAGTGGAAAATGATACCCCACACGCCCAGGTACCAAAAATCTCAAACACATATTAAAATGGGTAATATATACCCAATTTGACCCATAATTTTCCAGTGGGTGCCGATCGTTCTGGGATCCATTTCATTTGATTCAGCGTCTAAAATTTAGTGGAAAATGATACCCCACTCGCCTAAATCGCCCAAAATCTCGAAAATCCATTTTTCAAAAAACACATTTTGACCCCTACCCCGCCTAAATTTGGTCCGATCGGGCTGAAAAGCTTGGAGGACCGTCCTAGGCCGGGAACAGACCCCTGACCCAAATTTCAGATTTTTAGAAAATTTTCTACTACCAAAAACGGCGTGGACGGCGGACGGCGTACGGCGGACGGACATTGACCTTTTTTGATCTAGACATCATGAAACGTCCAGAAAAAAATGTTGAGCCGAATCGGAGAGGTTGACCATTTGCATGAAAACATAGGTTGATTATTCAAGGAATAATCAACCAAAAGTGTTGGTGACATGATGGTGGATGTCCCAGCACCTTTGAACGGCACAACCTTGATTTCAGGCGACGGCCAGTTCCAAGAAGAGCACGTGTATCATTCATCTCCAAGTTTCCCCATCACCTGGTTGATTTCTCGGCATCAAAGCTCCTCGGCCGTGGCTCTAATGCACACAAACTTCCAACATTAATTTGTGGTCAGAACGCTTTACTGTAAAGAAGGGCTCTGGATGATCGTGTTTGCACGGACAAAAACATGATTTATGATAGAAATACATCGATGAGGCCGTTTTTCGTTCGCCAGGGTCTTCCATTAAAGGCAGCAAAAACTCACCCTTTCACCCTTGCTTCGGGAAGGTGTTATGGCGATAGTCTGGATAAATGCGGGATGGAGCGGTCGGAGAATAGGACAGGAGAAAGTTGAGAGAAAATGAAAGACTGCTTGGGAGTGAGAGGCATCGCGCTTGCGAGAGATGGAGGTGGTGGTTGTTGTTGGTGGGCTGGGCGTTAAGGGGAGGGGGGTCTAGGTGTAATGGTGAGATAACAGCGTGTTGTAGTAATCCTCAAGGGCGTCGTTAGAGGATGGCAACCCAGGCACACCCCCTATTCGTTTCTAATAACCCGAGCATCAATCATTACCACTCGACCTTCCTCGTGCTACCCAGGATCCCCTCGGATGGTTAAGAGCTTCTTCCACTGATCATCGCCCGTGATGTATGGACCTAGTCATTAGTGTTCCGTCGAGGTATGGAAAAAAAAAATTCTCACGTGGAAAAAGGGAGCGCCAAATTTATTATTTGACGTTTCTTCAAACCCCCTTCATGACCACGTTTCTCTCTCTCTACCTTGGAATTGTGGAGGGAAGTTAACTTGAAACTTCAACCCACAGAAATAGAGGAAGAGAGTTTTCTTCGTTTAATTTAAATCAGATTTCTGATTAAATTATACCGTATTCTAAGAAAAGAAATTTTATTAATTACAGGAGCAACCTATACCGGTACGTAGAATTTTACATCAGGGAGAAACTCGATTGAGTATTCTCCGATGGAAATGGGCGATCTCATTAGCTACGAACGATTTTGGTTCAACGAATCGACATTTAAAAAGAAAACAATGAGCTTAATGTTCTCATGTATATAATAACTTTTTAAAATTGCGCTAGAAGACTCCCTTTAAAATAATAGGACCGATACGTTTTATTCATCCCATACACAACATTATACCTCTTCAGTTGGAAACGATCAACTCTTCAATAATTCATTCGCTCAAATTCATACCAGTGGACGATAATTGAGATGATAACGAAGGAAGCGCTCACCCAAAGTTGTGAAGTTGATGTAATTCATTCCTCGGCAGTCGTCGTGAATCTTGAGGTAGGTGATATCACATTTGAAGAGGCCCTCGTCACTTAGCTCAACCTTGTCTATGACGAGGATACGCCACTGGGTCGTTTTGCGTGTATTCGAGCTTTGCCCTGAAAAAATTTAAATAAATTGAATTTTTAAAATGACGGAAAAATATACGAAAAATAGATTTAAACAATTTTAATAGGAAATGTAGGAAGCTGGGTAGTCTGGCGTTTCCTTTCAAGTATTGACAGATTAGGATGTACCTTTCTAAGGGGAACAATTCAATTTTTTGCAGACCTAATTCAAGGTATAATGAAGGGGATAATGAAGTGAATGTCTCTCACGCCATATACAAATTCATTGTCAAAAATCTGCAAATTCTTACACACGGGTTGGTTATTCCTCGAATGGGGGAAACGGTGGATGTGGCGGGTCCCGGACCCATTCCAATCGATTCAGGGTCCAAAACTTAGTGGCAATGATATCCCACACGCTATTCGCCCTAGTCTAGGTTACACCATGGCGCAAGTGGCTAGCGCGTTCGGCAGTAACCGGAAGGTACTCAGTTCGAACCCAGGTGGTGATTTAGTTTTTTTTTTACCCATAAATTGACCAATTACTTCTTCCAGTGGGTGCCAATCGTTCTGGGACCAATTTATTTGGATTCAGCGTCCAAAATTTAGTGGAAAATGACACCCTACTCGCCTAGATCGCCCAAAATCTCGAAAATCCATTTTTCAAAAAACACATTTTGACCCCTACCCCCGCCAAATTTGGTCCGATCGGGCTGAAAAGTTTCGAGGACCCGTCTCGGCAGGGAAGCAGACCCCTGACCCAAAATTTCAGATTTTTAGAAATTTTCTATCCAAAAGGGCGGGACATGGCGGGCGTAGTACGGGGACGGCATGACCTTTTTGAATCATGTGAGCCAAATCGGAGAGTTTTATCAAAACATTTGATTATTCGGATACCAACCAAAAGGAGCTTCCTGAGGACCACAAAGTAATTCGGGGGTTGCAAATCGTGGTTTTTCAACATTCTTCTGTAAGATTATTTTATAATATCCAAAAAGGGGGCTTGAAACATTCAACTTTCACTTCTTACAGCAGCTATCGTAAAAGAATCTCTAGTAACATAAATTGTGCTAAATTTGCCAGCATTGTGGCCCTTAGTTAATCCCTCAAACATATATACGTGGGTAAATTTCACCGGAACCGAAAATGCGTTGTTTAAAATCGAAGAAAATGTGGTTTTTAAGAAAGAAAAGAAAATGGGTTTTAACGAACAAGTTCTATGAAAAATTATATTTTGCGGAAAGATTGGGATTTAAAGGTGTGATGTTCTACTCTATGTGAAGGGAAGAATCAGAAGGATTCAACACTACAATCGTCTGGTAGTCGTCTGGACTGCTCGCAGTGGTCTTCCACCACACTACAAACAGTAGGCTCCTACGTCTATGAAGTGAACCAGCCCTGCTCAAAACACGACTGATATTCTTTTCTGAAATAAGGATAATAATTATACTAGTTCGTATAGTTTATAACGAAGCTGCGATAAGCGGATAAGGGTGACACTTATGTCCTTGTTTGTTCTGTCTGTTTCATCCATCACATTTACGCATAAATAATTTTCCATTTCCACCAAAAATTGAGCGTGTAAGTACGAAAATTGGGGGTTCTCTGGTCAGTTGTTCGGTGAAATCTCCGCAGTTATGTAGAGGCCGATAGATTGATCCAGTAAATTCAAATGTCAACCGACCTCCCCCGATATAGATATCAATCGCCTGTCGTAATCAAAGGGTGACCTTTACATGTTTGTAAGGGCGAGCAAAGACAATATAGATGATATTATCACCTTCACAGTGACCTACAACACTGGTGCACACTATTCTCTTGCTAGATGAATAGCAGGAGCAAAAATATACTATATACGGCTTTGCGGTATATCAACATTTTCCTTACGAATTTAACCCACAAACTGAGTAATAGGTACGAATTTTCAATCCTTCAATAATTATTGGGCTACAATTTTTGATACCACGTACGATTTTGGTTGGTCCTCGAATCAATGTTCTCATGCAAAAAGTCAATCTCTCCAATTCGACCCAAAAATTTTTTCTGGGCGTTTCAAGGTTTCTTGATCAAAATAAGAAAATGTACGTCCACCGTTCACGCCGATTTTGGTAGTACAAAATTTTCTGAAATTCCGACATTTTGGTCAGGAACCCGTTTTCCGCTTTAGCTGATCCTCGAAACATTTCAGCACAATCTAACCAAATTTGGAGGGGGAGGGGGTCAAAATGTGTACTTCAAAAAATGGATTTTTGAGATTTTCGGCGATCTAGGCGTGTGGAGTATCATATTCGACTAAATAACTAAGTAACTATCTACCTACTTCGAAAGTGGGTTTTCGAGGTTTCTAGTACCTAGATGTGTGGGGTATCATTTTTCACTAAACTTTGGACGCTGAATCGATTGGAATGAGTCTCCATGCCCCTGTTCCGAGGAATAACCTACCCCTGTGAAAGAATTTGCAGCGTGCTTTTTTCTCTTCTTTCTAGCACTTTCAAAGCCTTCTATCCATTTTTAATTGTATTTCCAAGCATGTACAAAAATGTCAAACAACAAGTTCAACCTTGGTCTGGCTAATCTCAAAAGAAAGTATTCCAACGTCCACTCATGACGAAAACTATTCATGCTTCTAATTGCACTATCTGGCAAGAACATGTATATTTGGTTCACAATAACACTTATTTCAAACTGATATCGCTTCAAATGGGGAGTTCAATCTCTGGAATCATTTTAGGGATCGCAATGAACTTTTAATTAAAAATGTTCTCTCAAGTGATAACATTTACACAAAATTGATTTATGAGTAGTATGATGACCTCCTATTGGCAGTAAAAAATGAAAAGGTTGATCATACTCTGGATGCATTCAACCGGTTAAAAAAATAAACTGAAATTCGACACAACTTAATAAAGAGGGAGAATAATTACGAAATAGCATTTTTGGACTTGAAAATTATTAGAAACAACAACTGTCATCTTTCCAAAGAATTTTTAATCAAATTTAGTTTATTACTTGACACTGACCGCTTTTAGCACAACTCCACCTCAATTGAGAAACGAAATTTACCAGAAAGTGAAGCAAATATGAATTAGCTGGAGTTTCCTCTCTCTGTTGCACTTAGGGGCCATGTGACAGCGTAAACTGAGCATTGCCGCCACAAGATACTTGAAAAGAGCATCGTAGGAGGAGGATTTTCTCAATATTACTGGAAAAGGGGAGATTCTCCGTTCTCGAACCCCTCGAGCGCTTTTGCTTTTCAATATAAAAACTCTCGTAATTTTATAAAGCACCAATAACTGTGATCATTGGGAAAATCTCTTGCCCCCCTTGAACCGAAAGGGTTGTGCCCAATTCCGGCAACCGATAACAAATCAACACGGGTCGAGGAAGTCGGTTTTTTTCTCAACTTTTGACCGGCAAACGCCTTTTTTCACTGCAAGGGAGGCGAGAGGGCAAACCGATCGGAAAATTCAGGACTGACATATTATTATTATACTTGGAGAATCCGAAAGTTTCGAAGGGGGAATAGAATCCCTTTTTTCCCTTCACCGGGAGAGTTGTTCGGGTGCGCGGGAGGGGTAACACGTCGAACGTAGGGGAACCTCTTTTTTTCACGGACGTGTATTTTATTCTTTTATTAGCCCCCTACTCCCCCTTCCTATACTCTCTACCCCCTCCCATCCCTCTCGTTCACCCCCTCCGATAACTCGTAAAGCGTGAGAGAACATCCCTTTGAAGGAGCGAGGCCTCCAGGGTGACTCCGATGGGGGTTTAAGGGTTTCGGGAAGAAAGAAATGGTGTGGAACAATAACACGAAATAACTGGATGGTAAGGTTGAGGGTGGAGGTTAGGAAGAAAGAGGCCCCCTAAACCATAAGACCTTTCTTTGGAAACCTCTTGAAAAGGGGATGAAATTCGTTTTGAGAGTTGGTATCGACACCGGTGCTCGTTCTTTGATAGAATTAGGTAAATCTGTGAAAAGCGTTCTGTTTCACGGACGGTATAACTATCGCCAACGCAATCCCTGAACTCGCAGAGAACCTCATTAGGAAGTGAATACCGGAAACGAGAAGCTCGAACTGTCGAATCGATACATGCAAATAGACATTACGGCGAAGATCATACAGTCAAACAAATACCAGCTCAAACAATTAAATTCACGCGCCTGTCTCGAATATCACCCTCCAGTTAGTAAACATGAAATGTCTACACTTTGGAACTACACAACTCAGTCGTTGGATAGCTGTTACTTCCTGATTATTAATAATCAATAATAATGAATGGTTACTGTCACAATAACTACAAGGATTCTTCATGGACCATTTAATTCTTATTATATTAAATCCATGTCCACCCTCAATTCCCCGAAAACTCAAGTCTTCCAAATCTGCTTGGGCTCAAGCTTTTTTATTTCGTTTGTTATTAATTAAAAAAAAAAATTATAACCTAATTAGAAAAATATTGTAGTAGACATGCGTTGACTAACTGCCATGAAAAAATAAATAATAAAATAAAAAATAAAAAAATAAAAAAATAAAATAAATAAATAAAATAAATAAATAAATAAAAAAATGCCAACAGGTTCATCAGATGTCATTTGGATTAAAAAAAAAAAATTATTTGAGTGATCCCACGGGCCGGATTTTCTCGGTGTATCGTGTGGAAATGCGAATATCATTGAGGTCTTCAATGTACAGGCCTATCTATCTAACTATATATAAAACAATAGTAAAAGTGGGATATTTTTTTCGTCCAACATTAGAGTACCTAACAGTTTGAAAAATGACCTTCCTTAGACATCCCTAGGTGTTCTCAACTTCAGTGTGACAGACGATCTTGGACCCATCTCAACCAATTCAGCGTCAAAACTAGTGAAAAATAGTGCCCGATTCGCCTGAACTTTCAAAAATCGGCATTCGAAATAGAAATAGGTAGGTTTTCCCCCTTACCCACCCCCAGTGGACACCAATCGGTTCAGGACCAATGTCAATGGGTTCGGCGTCAAAATATATTGGTAAATGATACCTCAGGAAATTAAAATACACGAGTCGTTGATGAAGATTTGTTAAAATTATATTTTGGTTGGTTATTCCTTGAATAATCAACCTATGTTTTCATGCAAATGGTCAACCTCTCCGATTCGGCTCAAAATTTTTTTCTGGACGTTTCAAGGTGTCTAGATCAAAAAAGGTCGATGTCCGTCTGCCGTACGCCCGTTTTTGGTAGTAGAAAAATTTCTAAAAATCTGAAATTTGGGTCAGGGGCCTGATACCGGCCTAGGACGATCCTCCAAACTTTTCAGCCCGATCAGACCAAATTTGGGCGGGGTAGGGGTCAAAATGGGTTTTTTTAAAAATGGATTTTTGAGATTTTGGGCGATCTAGGCAAGTGGGGTATCATTTTCCACTAAATTTTGGACGCTGAATCCAATGAAATGGGTCCCAGAACGATCGGCACCCCCTGGAAGAAGTTATGGGTCAAATTGGGAATATACTACCCATTCTGAATATGTGTTTTTGAGATTTCTGGTACCTGGCCGTGTGGGGTATCATTTTCCACTAATCATGGACACTGAATCGATTGGAATGGGTCTGGGACCCGCCACACCCACCGTTTTCCCCATTTCCCTCATGTTTGTAAATTAGTTTCCATGCGCCTGTTCCGAGGAATAACCAACCCCTGTGTAAGAATTTGCAGCGTTTTTTTATTTTCAATAGAGGATGTGTGGATCATTGATCCAGGGTAGAGAGAGCCAAATTACTTACTCTATTTCATCCAGATTGACTAATAAAGCAATATCAATCAATCTGTCTCTCGGAAGTCCTTCTGAAGCACGCGCAAAATGTTCCTTTTTTGTTGTGTGGAAGGGAATCTAGGTAACTATCGTTTTAAATAAGGCAATTGCTGAACTGACAGACGACAGATTGACCAAGCTAGAACCTCACGGACGTTCCGCAATAAATCTTGCGGTAAATACGAAGGGCTCGAGAGAGGTTGTCGCGGTCATTCCTCGTGCATAATGAACTTCGTTCCCGTTCCTCTATTTTAATTACAACGGAGCTTCATCTCACCGCAAATCAGCATTCAATCTCGGTTCGCCATTGTCCCTTCAGGGCGGTGGCAACATCGTCATCCTCGTGCCACAAAATCGATCGCTTTCCATTCTAATATTAGTGAGTCGTATACCAGTTTTCGTCCACCATGATCACAGGTCGACAAATGTCGGTTTCACGTTTACTAGTTAGGGTCTGGTATTCAGTTACATTCATCAACTGTTCGTATCTTTAATCAGAATCGTACTCAGAAAGGACACCTAATTTATAGTTAGGAACGTACAGAGTTCTGAGATGCGTTCGTTACGAGAAATGTTTTTGCATTGTCCTACGATCCCAGCGAAGCAGCGGTAGATATTAATCAACACCCATCTACTACTAGCGCTCCCTTTAGTTTTCCTCCTGTGAATTATTGGCTGAGCTTTGAAAATGCGTACAAAGTCACTCGACGTCGAAGTTAACCAATAAGGTTGAAAGCCCCCAATAGAAATCGCAACTGAGCCAACGCGACATGAAGCACTCGATTTCACACATGGAAGCCAACGGACCTCGCATGGTGGAGAGTAAATTGTGCCACAGCGGGTTCGATGACGAATGAAATAGATACTATGCCAAAGCATAAATCACATACCGAAATGTACGTCCGCCTGGGGACTTTGCAATATAGCTCAATATAATATCGATATTTTTTCTAAATAAATAATATTGAATGGAAATATCGTTATTCCGATTTTATTAAGATAAAAAAATCGATATTTAGGAACATTTATATAACAAATAACAATCACTACAACATACATTTTACATTCATTGCAACATTTTGTTTTTCCAAAAATAGCCTTTACTTTACTAAAAACTCTGTTTTTATTAATCGCGGTTTACAAGCAAAAGAACAGCCAAAGATAAGCGGAACAGCAATGAGCAAATTAAAATATCAAACACAACAGCAACAACACTAGTGTGTTGGTTTGTAGACTGTGGAGATTGGCCTCGTTTAATCAACACGAACACTGTTAAGCCTTAAAATATTTATTACGGACTCTACAACTTCTAGAGAACGAGTTGATCTCCTAGGTTCGATACTAATGAAAAATATATTAAAGACGGCTCTGATGAATAATTTTCAAGGACAAGGACAAACAAATCCATCAAAAATTATTATCCAATTGTCAGATTAAAAATATCGATATCAGGATAACATTGGGAGAAAAATATTGATCGAAAAATATCGGTTATTGAAACAAAAGGATCGATATTATCAAATATCGATAATATTGCAATATCCGCCGTCGTTTTTGGCAGTAGGAATTGTACCTAAAAATCCGATTGATCGAGGACCCCTTTCAAGCTTTAGCCGGTCTTCGAGACTATTCAATCTAATCCCCCCAAGCTGAGGCGGGGTTTGGTGAAATTGGTATTTTGAAAGAAGGGTTTTGAGCTTTTTGAGGACTGATTTATGTAGGGTACCATCTCCAACCGAATGTTGGTCGTCGAATTGAATCGACACGGTTCAAAGAAATTGAGAATTAGAATTAGTGCTAAATTTGAAAGCAATCAAGGTAGTGACGCAGAAATACAAGTAATAATAAACGCTGCAAATTCTTTCACAGGGCTTGGTTATTCCTCAGACCAGGAACACGGGGACTCATATCTTCAACATGGAGGGAATGGGGGAACAGTGGGTGTGGCGGGCCCCAAACCCATTCCAATCGATTCAGGATCCAAAATTTAGTGGAAAATGATACCCCACATGCCTAGGTACCAGAAATCTCGAAAACACATTCGAAATGGGTAGATAGGCACCCATTTTGACCCATAGTCTCATCCAGAGGGCACCAATCGTTCCGGGACCCGTCTCATTGGATTCAGCGTCCAAAATTTAGTGGAAAATGATACCCCACACGCCTAAGTATCAGAAATCTCGAAAACACAACGGACCTCTGACCAAAATTTCAGATCTTTAGAATTTTTCCTACATCGAAGACGGCGGACGGAGTACGGCGGACGGATATTTGACTTTTTGATCTAGACACATTGAAACGTCCAGAAAAAAATTTTGAGCCTCCGATTCAGAGAGATTGACTTTTGTGCATGAAAACATAGGTTGATTATTCAAGGAATAACCAACCAAAAAGTGGTAAAGAGGTTCAGAATAAGTTTATTTGGAAAAAATAGTTTTTGGGGGACTGCGGCCTTGAGGATTTGTAAGGGAAATTGGAATGTAAGACATGATTGACTCCAGACAACGCCGATGACGGAATAAAAGAAAGTTAACTGTTCTATCGAAGTGTGAATCCTTCCGTCTCACGAGGACCTGACTGGATGTATTAAGAGAGAAGCGGTGTAGCCATAGTGGATGAAAGTATATTGAAGAATGTGACGGGAATACTCAGGAAGGAAGTGGCTCATGCATGACAACGACCTGCCTCGGGTTCCTCCCCGTCGAGACTCGTAAACTAACGACCGTCGAGCTTCGATCAGACCCACAGTACACTGTAGTGCTGTCCGCCTCATCAAAGTCTCAATAAACTTCAAGATTATCTCGTTTCAAATGGGAGACCCATCTCTCTGTCTCCTAGGGAAATCATCAATTTCCTTCAGACGGTGGTTGGGAACTGGTGATTGGAGGAATAATATCAGGGTGAAATAATAACGGGGGAATGAGAGAATAATGAGGGGCTATCCCAGGCGTGTGGGGCATCATTTTCTACTCATTTTGTGAGCTGAATCGATTGAGGTGGGTTTTGAGCGGTCCAGTTCACCCTAAAACTGCAGATCAAACGATAATTCGCTACTCTTTTCTTTTACGAGCAAAATGATTAAATTTTCCGTATTATTATATTCATGCAACAGACCATACGAATAAGATTGAGTAAAGGAGAAGGAAATTGGTGATACATGTCGGGGTTTATGTGTGAAGTTGGGCGTTACTGACTGAGAGAGATGCTCCCTAGATAAAACTAATGTTAGTGGATAAGAAAGGCCACGTTCCACCCTCGGTAGGGGTAACTCTGAACCTCTAGGAAAACACGAAGAGCCTCATCTAGATAAGCTCTAGAAGGGAGTTGAAACCTTTCCTCTCACACCGGACGTGTAATTCCGACGAGTTGAGTGATAAGAGGCCGCATGTCTTCAAGCCGTACCGAGGGTGAACTGTTGAAGGAGAGAAGAGATGCTTGTCTTTACTATAACGCCATTGAAGAGATGCTATTTGAGAATAAAATAGTGAAACGAACTCTTTAGTGTCAAAGTAGAACTCGATTTAAATTTAAGGGTACTATCGGATGGTGAGGTTTCTCGAAGAAAGGCGGTGAGGGTTGTGATAAAGCCATTGAACTCTCTCAGTTATCGATTTTCTCCTCGTTCTTCATACCTAATTGATCTCGTCGAATTGGGTAATCGCCTCTCCACAACCACGATAGCATGAAAAATATAAGTGACCCTCGTTTCAGTCCAGAAGACGGCGGCGCTATTCAAGAAACCTCTCATTTCCTCATGACTAGCCCGATAAAACAATGATTCTTCGCGTTGTCAATGAGAAACAAACTCGTTTCATTTGATAAAGGCAATTTCACCGTAGCGTGCGGAGACTACCCTTTTTCTTGGAAGGGTATGAATGACAAAGAAGGGCTCCGTGATCGATTTTATGGGTACGCTCAACGATTCAACACCTTTTCACTTTTACTTCGGAAAGACGATAAAAAAAGATCCAATGAATCCAAAATGCAGTTGGCACGCCTTAAGCCCCGCCTGGGGAAAAGCTATAAATACGGCGGGAATTTATTAGCCGACGAATAACTTTGGAAGTGTCTTATAACTTGGCTGTGTAAGAAGGGTAGTGTATGTAGGTAGGAGGGCGAAGAGCGAAATTGAACGGAATAATGCGGAGAGCAAATAAGGGATTTATACACTAGGAAGACCAAGAGTTTGCTCAGCTCTTATATATAGATGAAAATTCGAAAGCAATGAAGGGGGAGAGGCCAATGGTGTTGAGGAGCAGAAGAGGTTATTGGTTTCTCTTATATACGGTACATACGGTAGCCACCACATGAAACATAAGACGAAATCAGCAGTCAAATTAGTACGTAGGTTCTTAGTTTCAGAACACGGAGAAAGACAGGGTCGCGTCTAAATCATATCACTTAAAAACCTGAAGAAACCCGACGAACTTCTAGCATCCCAAAGAAAACTGAATCGTCGAAAGAACTCAAGGTACACCCAAAAAGCCACCAAATAAATTTTCGTGATAATAATAGAATCACCCATAACTGGAAATTACGGAATTGTAAAAGTAAATTAACAAATAAAATAATGAAGTAAATCCCCGCAAGGAAAGTTGGTACTGTTCGTAGCCTCAAATCGGTCAGGGGACAGGACATCCTTAAACCAACAGAGAGGAAGTTTCAAGAGCAAACAAGTAATCTGACATTGGGACAATAATGGCGAGACCACTAACAGCAGTGGTTGTCCAAAGAGGACAGTCATGGGGGAAAGTTTCATGCGAAAGAGTTCATTCCTTGGACAGGTAATGCAGATGACATTTCGGCTCAAATACAGGCAAGAATGACCGAGGAGCACTAGGACGAGGATGCTTGTTTTCTGAGGTCTAGAAATAGATAGAACTCTTTATACATAAGCTAACTCATATTCTTACTCGTATGCAGATTTTGCTAGACCTAGAAACAGAAAAAAGCCTAGCATTCAGACATCTGGTAGTTAAGAGAATATTATGGCACCTCACAGGGGTATACTCCCGCACAATGTTTTCTCTATTGGGGACCACCTTTTCCAAGTAGGCAGTGAGTAAAAAAATATTTAGGGGCAGTAATTACCCTGGCGGAATTAAAAGCTACAATGGAAATGGATGTTTTTGAGCAGCACAAAAATATCAAGGTTTTTGGGGATTTTCACACAGTGCAAAGCTCACCACCTGTAGGACAATCACATGCCCCATTGTCATCGTACGGGAGTGAGAGGTGAGCACTATTCGTCGCCTCTGAGAGCATACTGAACTGCTGGGAAGATGAGTTTCTGCGAAGGGTCTGGAGGATCAGAAGGAACGCTGAGCTCAAGAGCCTCTGAAATGAACCCCGTCCAGGTAGCATTTGACAAATGGGTTTGGCGTTAAATGGCAGGGCAACGTGGATGTACCCGGAACGAGATTGTCGCAGAGCTCAGTACGAAAGACCTGGGGAAGAAGGTAGAAAGGATGATCACGTCGGTGACTCGGTGCTGGTTAGAGAATGTTGAGGAGGACCAGTCCTGACTTGGCGTACGAGGATGGATAAGCCTTGCCCAGGACAGAAAGGAATCGCGGCCAGGCTGTCACTTTACGACACCAGAGACAAGATATGTTGGAAGTAAGGGATCATCACGCATGAAAAGTATTAGCTCAGAGCCTGGACGTAAGCAAGAAGCTGCACGATCGAAGAGATAATTTCAAGGAAGAGACTTCATTAGCCATCAGAACATTTCATTCCATGCGATGCCTGGGCTTTGAAGTGGTTTCATCCGGCTTTCATGGCATTTGTACTCGTATTAACGTGCGGGTAAAGTTACATCACAGTGAACGAGAAATGCACCTGTAATTCACTAAAACGAACCGAAATGCGATGGGAAAGGTGTTAGCTCACTGAACCTCAACAACCACGGTATGGCCTCTGTGCTCGACCCGAATTATCCGCTCCACGTCCTCTCTTCAAAAGGAAACGACCACGATGGCTGGTGATCTTCTGAACAATAATTATTGGTTCGTCACCAACGTTTATCACTAAAACCGCGGTTGTATACGTACATACGCCGTTACATTTCTAATTTTGTTACAAAGCGCGTTCAGACAGTACGTGTCCAAGGGGCGAAAAACCGTTGATGAGGCAATACAGAAAGAAAAGGTGAGAGGGTTGAAGTTTTCTGCGCGAGCAGATTTGTCGTCAGAACGAGGGGAATAGCTGATGTTGGGGAAAACTTCCACAAAAAAGGGGAAAAAGAAAAAGCGGGAAGAGATAAGTCCAGTCAAACGTGAGAAGAGGGGGACCTATTCCAAGTCTCCTGTTCCACCCCTAATTCTTATGGATCCACGAAGGCGTTATCACACGACCAATCGCGTCAGGCTAAACACTTTTTCCCCCTCGAGCCCCTATAGACAAGGTTTCACTTTATTTGGGAGCGCCTTGCCGAGGTGGTTCAATCTGTCGACGCTAAACGATCATGTCATCTCAGAATGACATAGAGGACCCGAGAGGGTGGGAGAAGTCTGGAATAAGATGTCTCTCTGAAGTTTATCCAATCACCCCATCCCTTTTCCTTCGATGAAACCGATACAGGGCGGACACCGAGCGAGATCAAGTCAGAGAGGGATGTGAGAGCTCAGTCAAGTTATATCGTCTATGATACTCGTTTATTCGATTGCGTTTGACATTTTATCTGAATAAATAATGTTGGCTCTAAGGATCGTGAAAGGCATGTTGTAGTAGAGTTAGTATTGATAACACTTTTATGTTAGATACCCCGAGGTGAATCTTCCTATTTTGAAATAAATCTATTCAGAAATCCCTGAATAAGGAGAGTAATCCGATCGTCCTTTCTTTAGAAATAAGGATAAACGATATGAGAGGCTCATCTTGAAGTGGAAAACACACCCCAGCGATTTATGAGAAAGATTAAAACCGAAATACTTCCACATTTCCCCACACAAGTTTCACGGATAAATATTTAAGCAGCGACGCTTCAGCGTGGATTTGATCTGTGTGTAGTGAAGAGACCCGCTAACAAGATTTCTTGGTTTTAGAAGATCCAAGCTCCTCTCTGCTGTTCGTTTATTTACTGCGATAGAGAAGGAAAAACATTTCCTTGTAGTTTCTCCTCTTATCAGCTCCCGAATAGGCTCCAGAGACCTTGAAGAGGAATAGGAGACGGAGACCATGAGCCGAGGGTCTTCTGAGAGGACGCCATTAGCGTAATGCACCGCCAGGAAAATGTAATGAGTTGAAAAGTAAATGATGTTGCAAACTGATGGCGAGAAGGGTACCAAATCGACCTCCCACTCTTGTCATCCTCTTTCCCTTTAATTCGTTCCACAGGATAAGAAGGACAGAATAATATTAATCATTCTGAAACAACATTGTCCTCCCAGCTTCAGAGGGGCGGCTTGATAAAAATCTCCAGAAAGGCGGTGGCTGGAGGGAATGGTTTTCGGATTAAAATAATGATTTTTAACCCTCAGAGAGTCGGTGTGAGAGAAGAGAATAATTTGATGGATAAGACAGATGGGGGATGGACCGATAATATGAGGTGAGCCGAGTAGAATGCACTTAAAGGAGATGACTAGCGGAAACGTGACAATCGCAGAAGGGGGCGCCTAATGCATGATGAAAGTAAGAAATATGGAATACCGTCGAGTTCAATTAAATTTACATAATGCACTACACGATTAATGACACAGGGTTGAAAAAGGCTCTCGAATACATCCACGGAGTGTGTAAATAAGAGATGACATTTTCAACTCCCGATAGAACCACTTCAATCAATAGGATGTTCACGTTATAACAGTTGCCGAGGGCAATCATATTAGCCTTTCAACTGTATGATTACGGAGGATAATATTACCCAGTCCAAACATATAATCACCCCTCAATTGAAAAGAAACAGCGGTTATGTCGTTCAGCCCAATTAGTTCATCCCTTAGTCAACAGGAGAATTTTTTTTTTCTTTAATAAGGGTGGGGAGGTTGAATGAGAAACCCTCAAATCCAAATCTGCAAAAAAAAAATAAAATACGATTTTCAAAGTATGGAACACGAATATAAGGAGAAATAGTCCATTCCGCTTAAGAAAATGAAAGAATACTTCTGAAGATGTCTTATAGGTACTATATTTCGGGTAATAACTATTTGTTACATATTAGAATTAAAAAATTGTAAATTTATTTGCCTTATGCGTATGTGAATATACATCATTATATTATTAAATAATAAGATCATTATATTATTAACAAATTTTGTTAATACCATGATCAGGGTTTAATAGATGATGGTGTTTCGAAACTGCCCATCACACCAATGCAATATCTCAGAACCAAAACATAGGTTGATTATTCTAGGAATTATAAACCAAATAAAACTGAAGTCCTCCACATCGTCAATGAAGTTGAAAAATTTGCTAATAATTCTACCTTTTCCAGGATTTATTATAGACCTTCTGTAACGATTCACCGTCCGTAATTGACTAAAAAATTATACTGCGCATCCATCTCACCCCCCCCCCCCCCTACCATTTTCTAAATGAAAATTTTCGCCCAAATATTGCCTCCGTTTTGGGCGATTCAGCTGGAAAATGTTGACGACTAGAGTTTGGAATTTCTGCTGCCATGAAAGGCGTGAATGGTGGGCTCTTGGGTATTCAAAACTAAGCATTTTTATGCTCATAATTTTATATCTTTGAGCACATAACCTAGAGATAGAAAGTTTCTTTGTTTGTGTGAATATTTTTACGTTCGCGGAAAAAACATTTTCTAGGGCAAGCAAACCAAAGAAGAGAATTTTAACCGAATCTAAAATGCTGGGTCAAAAACTCGTTGAATTTTCAGTAGTCTGGTAATTTACCATCCTCAATGGTTTTGAGAAATGAAGCGATGATTGACAAACGAAAAGCCCGACCCAGTCAATCAAAAGTGATTGACCAGAAGGGCTCAGTAGAGGAAATCTGGATTGCTTGGTTGGACCGTAACACGAGAGAGGACGTAACTGAAGGCCTCATCTGCCGACGGTTAACTCAGCGCGATTTGTCAGGTCGGTATCAGCGTTACTCCAGGTGTTGGTGCCCATGATAACTCTATTACTTTGATGAACATCGAAGGGCCCTCCTGACCAGGCCTCGTTGAAAGGGCGCGCGACGATGGTGAAACAGGAATTGCGTCGAAACGGGTACTCACGACAGAGGAAGGACGGGGTGTTTGCCCCATTTGCCTCTCTATGCATGCAGATATGGCCGGTCCTCATAATTGGCAATTCTCGAGAAGGAGGACTGTGATTGGGCAGACGAGGGGGCATCGCAATTAAGCCTCCGCCAACCAGAAGAGGTGGATTACCCTAGCTGAGGTTCATAATTCACTTGATTTCGCACCCTCAGGCTTCAACGCCCTTGGAACCCCATTCCAAGTTCCCCAATAAGAGTTAAATCTCATAAGCGGTTTGTCATCAGTTTTCCTCCCCACTGACTGCTCCATCTCCTCGTCGGTCCCGGGCGAATTTTGTCTCCGCCCTGAAGAGATGTAATTGGAAACTCATCAATCCCCGAGGAAAGCCATTCCGAATACCAGACGAGTAAAATGAACTACGGAAAATGTTTTGTCGCATGAAGGAAAACGGATCGATGAGTTTGATGGGAGTTTGATAAGTCTTGAACAATCGCTGAATACGCGGCCGCTCGCGTAAGCAGAATACATCCAGAATACAGAATACAACGACCATGCCTCTTAGATGGCGTTTGTGGATGATAACCGGCGTCAAACATTGACAATTGTCGGCTGGAGCAGCTGGTATCAGCAAAATAAATTCGAAAGCGCTTCGAAGTTCTTGTCCTAAGAATTTACTTCGGATTCAAACGTGATTTTTACCCAGAAATCGATACCAAATCCCGAAAATCCTGTTTCCAAAAAGCACATTTTCAACCATGCCTTCTCCAAACAGATCGGGCTGAATAAATTTCAAGGCCAACTAGGGCCGGAATGAGGTCTCTGATCAACATTTCGAATTTTTAGTGAATTTTCTACTACCATTAACGGCGGTTTCCAATACTTTTGGAAGCCAAAAGTCGGATTGGCCCCAAAATTTGACAGTTTGCGTTTCATGATGTCATGATCATAAATCACAAATGTTGCGCAGTTTTTGAAATTGAAATTAAAATTGTGGTCACGAACCTCATTTCCGGCTTTAGGTCAGACCAACTTTGAGTGAAAATTTGCTTTTTGAAACTAGATTTTCAGAACTTTTTTAAAAACTAGGCACTTGGGCTATCATTTTCCAGTAGATTTTGGACGCTGAATCTATTCAGGAAGATCAAAGAACAATAAACCAAAACTACTGTAGGTCACGTGACTGAAGGTGTCAGAGCTAAGATTTCGGGATTTCCGAAGCACTGAGAAAGCGTATTCGCCCTTTCGCTCTGGGAAGGTACTTCAAAGCGTTCGGGGCTGTTCCGAACCAAATACATGCCAAGTTCCTTTCAGCTTGCGGGAACGTCTCTCCGAATGATAACTCGATCCTGGCAGACTGGAACTGAAGGGAAAATCCTCTTGGGGTTGTAGGGGGAAAAAGAAAATTGAGTCAATAGAGGGAATAAGAAAGTGATTTCAGAGCTCTTGCTGTTTCCAACTGCGGGATGTGTGTTGAAAACGAAAGGAAAAGAAAACGGAGCCAAAACACTGGGCGGACGCCTAGTACAAAAGCTTTGATACGAAAACATCATTCAACCAGTCTTTTGCGCTCTCCGCGCCAAAAACCTTGGGCTTTATGCGGTCCAGAGATTTAAGGTGACGACTGGGGAAAACGTCTATCCAATCTGTTATAGTGAACCTGCAAAAGCCAACGTCGAATATTTCCAAGAGAAAAGACTTTCTTTACCGAGTTGTTATCGAAAAAGCCAAACCTCAGTGGCAGGAAGGTAAACATTTATCAGCGATAGCTGACGCATACAAAATAAAAACATTCGGTCTTGTAATGAATGAGAATAACCCGTAAAAAGGGCATTTCCAAGTGTGTGTTCTCTCGTATTTCCACGTGATTGGGATGAGGAAACCGATGATACGGAATATTGGACCATAACCCAACACATATTCCTCAACCGGGGTGACCTGAAGAATAGTTGAAATAATGAAGTTCTTTTGTTTTGTTTTTTTTTTCTTCTTCCTAAATCCTAAAGTACATTACAGGATGAATGAGAAAATGATGTTCAAACTGCGAACAAGAGCGATAACTACCTAGAATAATAAATACGTGTGCCAAAATTCCAAAATTCAAAGGTGTTCTCGTGAATCACTTTGCCAAGCGTCTCCTCCAGAAAACTGAATGAATAGATCTCGAAATATTTCGGACGTGGTTCTCGTTTCGAACACGAAAACTTCAATTCATTTTTCGCTCTTTTTGGGGCGAAAAAAGGGGGATCTCGCACGCGAGAAAGCCCTCAACATCTGATAAATGTATCCTTCCAGCGCGATAGATCAAAAGTGCTCCGCGTTTTCCTCCTTCAGCGTCACAAATTCGCTCATATTTCACCACTTGTCACTTTTACCTCTAGGTACACAATGGCCACGACGATGCAACGTGGCAAATTCATCTTTTTTTTCAAATGGGGGTGACTGCGCGCGTGGGATCGTAACACGGGGTCAGTGAGGTGAGATTGATAAAGGGTCTCGTGCGTAAAAAAATAAATGTATAATGTAAAAATTATCATAGAACAAATTTAGTCCAGGATGTTTTCGAGCTTTCTGACCTCTCGTGTGAATATTGGGTATGACGGTTTGTTCATAGGATTACGGGATGAGCCGACCCCAGCATCAAACGTAAGCTTAATTTAAATAGCTCCCCAGTACTACACCCTCGGGTCAGCCCTTTCCTTGCACTTCCCTTCCGTCGGCTCGCTAATACCACGGACATAAGCCTCTCGTCCATCCCACATCCGCAAGGCATCTTAGAGAGGATCTGAACATAAACACCATATGGCAACTCTCAGCGCCCTTTTGAAGGGGTCCAACCCCGGTGAGGAATTAGCATTCCCCCCATACATTGGAGGCCCTTTATTATGATTTCGCGAACGTTAGTACCTCCACAGAAATGGAAATTTACGAGTTATTGTCTCCAGCGGGACATACTCAGTTTGCAAGTTACCGCGGAAGTCATCACTGCAGCACCACCAGAAATACGATTGCTAATTGTTGCCTAAATACAAATTAAGTAAGTATAGAATCATCAGTCATTTTGAGCGATCACAACGCCGTCTTATTACATAGAGATTTTTTTTATTATTGAATAAACACAAAAGAACTCCGAGACCCGCACGAATTAGGTTTATAAGCCTTTGTTTGAAAGAGATGAAAAGGAATGTAAATAGCTCGGGGGCAAGGCGTGTGAGGGAAGTGTTTGGTGTAAAACAATCACAGTCCCCTTTGCAAACAGGGTTGAATAGCAGAAAGGGGAGAGGGGAGAGGTCCGACGTGAAACTGCCTTACACACTCCCCACCTTGGAATTCTCGGTTCTGGACAGCTCCGATAGAGACGAGAAGAGTTAAAGTACGAGCGAAAAAGCAAAAAAAAAAAAAAAGAAGAAAAAAAAAGAGAAAGAGCTCAAACGTTCAGTGCAGTCCGTCGGCGATGAGGAGGGGGAAAAGCCCGAGTTATTTTACGACTCCGTTTTATGCTCTCGGGATCCTCACAGTCGTCATTCGGCTCCTATTCTGTCTGAAACACTTCAACTACTGGCACAAAAGAACCAAGCGAAGACCAAACTTTCTGACAACTCCAAGAAATTGCCATCCATAGTTGTACCGTGGTAACCTTTTCAAGCGTAGTTTTCCTCTTTTATTCTCCACCTTTTTCACCGTTTTTTAAGGGTATTTTAATGTTTCACGAAGTGTAGATGAACCGAAACTAATCATGATAATGTGCATTCCGATGTTATATATTGATTAGAAGCGATGTGCCCCTCGTTACTCATTGGTATTGGTGATTCAGAGGCGGGGTAGGACCGTACACAAATAATTTAAACCAGAACATTTCCAAATTTAGATCTTTTAGACTTCTATTTCGTTGAAAACGGTACAAGAACATTACCGACAAATTTCACCATCACATAGGTAAAGGGTGTTTATCTAAGAACGCTAGTATCATAGACTGGAACAACGTGTCCAAAACCCATATGCGTTTTGGACGCAGAATCCATTGCGATAGGTCCCGGACCGATTGGCGTTTACATGAGGAGGTTATGGCTCAAATTGGTACCTATTTCGAAAGTGGATTTTTGAGATATTTAGGTACCTTGGCGTATGGGGATCATTTTTCAGGTAAATTTTGGACGCTGAATTGATTTAAACTCACTGTTTCCCATATACTTTGGCTCTAAGGAATAATAAACCATCCTGGAAGAATTTGCAACGTTTTTATTTGATCTAATCCTCTCGCGTACTTAATCCTTTCGTAACCTACGAGGAACGTCTTCCGGTGCGTGGAAATCAGTCTGAGACCTACCTGAATTAATTCAACATCCAAAATTTAATGGAATTAATTAAAAATTACACATTCAGGTAGATTCCCAATAATCGCAACAAACCATTTCCAATATATACTTAAAATAATTTCTCCCTGCCTTCCAGTTGATGACATCTATCCCAATCAAATCATGGTCACTTTCTAATAATCTGTAATTATTCCCTTTTCTGGACCATGAATAATTGCCATCACTTGTTTAGTACGAAAACTGTTTGAAGGTATTGATTTTTTACTGATCCCCACACACTCGCTGAAATTCCCAAAAAATACTACGGCAAATCCTGTGAATGGGTTCAGTAGAATCCTCCGGCTACTAACCATCAATATCTCTCAAGTGTTGACTAGATTTAGTCGGATCCAACTTGGTTATGGTAACTCTTCACACATTGGATCTGAATTGTCGATGTTATCACGCTATATGCAGTGATGTCTGTGAACATGCTCATGTTGGTCGTGTTGCTCGACCGAAAACACGGGCACATGTTAGTCGATTTGATGGGGTTGATAACTAAATGGAAAATACTGGTTTGAAGCTTTGGTTCACCCAATTCGTCGTTATTTAGAGTACAGTATACGCTTGACGGGATGATAACTAAATTGTTGTGATTGATTTTCCCGTGTGCGTTCGCGAGTAATTCAATAACCCTATGGTGTAATTTTGCTTTGAATCCACCATCGGTATCTATTGCCATTGACTGTGTCGGAAAATGTTCGCGGAAACCGTCTTTTATGGCCGGAATGTTGAAAAGCCACGACCGCTTTACGGTTTAGGGCGCTCGTATAAAAACTGAACTGTCCTGGAACGCACTAAAATGGAACGGTTGGAAACTCCACATGGGAAAAAAGAATTTCGTCTCGTTTTAATCAGGAGACACCGTGCTCAACATACAATATTGGAGCGGGGGAACAAGGGTGAAAGAAGTGCGAGACAAGTTTTAATTTAAGCTGAATGGAACATTAATGGGCTGAGGGAACGACTCTTTTGTTTTAATGAAAATAGTAGTTTTGATTACGTCCGGGGGTCGACCAGTGAATCACAGGAACACGAGGGTAAAGAGGATGCGACTGCTATTGTTTTTGGTATCTTTGTCGAGGATCGGGTCGGAACTGGGTGAATTTCGCGCGCGTTGAGTCGGGGAGGGTGGTAGGACAGGAAAAGGGAAGTAGTGGCTCGGAGGGCTAAGATTTATGTGATAGGTGCTACAACAAGGGCGGCCCTGTGTATCATGCCCCACCACGTCACCACCCCCCGCCTAATAGACTTCCAATCTCATTTGGTTTTGAGATTTTCTCTTTTTTCGACCCCAAGCCACATTGCGATTCTGAGGGTCACTACCCTATTTAAAGAACCTTCCTTTCAATTTGGTTTTTCCGATGGGGGAAAAAGGGGAGGCGGAGTCATAAATCAAAAATTTCGGATTTGTTCCACGCGGGAATGGGGGAGGAAAAAGGAAGTACAACGTGATTTACGGGAGTTGATAACCAGCGACGTCTCGAATGTGGAGTCACCTGTACCTGAGCTGGGAGGAGTTTTACTACTAATCATATTATGTATTAAAATCTCCAGCTCAATTCCCAGTAGGTAATTCCATTAACGGACCCACACTTTGCCTGCCAAGTTAAATTCACCTTTAGTTCTGGCCTGGAACTGTCTGAACTGGAGCTGTATTTTAGGAATTTTGTGATATCAGTGTCACTTTTCATCAATATTTATAATCTGTTTTCGACGTTCATAGAGGGGTTTCGGTTTATTATACTCCAAAAATTGTGGATTCTCCACGTCTCCAATGATCATTTTCCACTAAAATTTGGACGGTGAATCCATTGCGATGGCTGTCCGTCCCTATTTGTGTCCACTAGAGGTGGCTATGGGTCAAAATGCGTACCCAGTTTTCGAGATTTTCGGGTTCCTAGTCGCGTGGGGTATATTTTTTCAGCTAAATGATACACTGAATCGATTGATTTGTATTTGTCAGGAATGCTCCAAACTCATTGTTTCCCCAATTTTCCCCATGCACATGGTCCAAGGAATAACCAATCCCTGTAAACGAATATGCGGCGTCTTATTGATGGAAACACGTTGTAGACTATCTACCTATAATCCCTTACAATTTGTGTAAGTTCACAAGAAGTACAAGTTTTCCTTTTGACCTGAAACTGGCGTCCAGCATAACTTCAAGATTCTTGCGCCATTTTGGCGGATTCGACTGCATTGTTGTCACCGTAATACGGCAGAAACAGTACAAATGGTGAGGTACAATGACAACAAGGACCCCACAAATGCTACCACCATGAGAAGACTCGTTCTTCGGTGATAAATCATGAACCTGGAAACCGGAATGTCAAGGCGAAGGCGAACTTGGAGCCTTTAAGCTGTCGAAAAGGATTAGGAAGCTTCAACATCGGAAGACAGCGGTCGCTAGGCGGAAACTGGTCGATGTCTCCGAGCTCCTCCTCGGCTTAAGCCCATAAATGATTCGTCCTTTCTACGCCAGCAAGGCCAACGACTAATGTAACGTGAATTTAGATTGAAAACCCGCCACAACGGAAAGACAGCATTTCCAGGGCTGTAAGCCGAGGTAACAGAGTCCAATTCCGGCAAATTCGATCAAAACCGGGGACAAAATGACTGATAGTCAGTCTAAAATGAAAATCACGTCAAATGTCACCGAATTATCTCACTCTAAAAGCATGGTTAGAAAAGGACTTGAAGGAGACATGAAATGTCACATGGTTTTTGAGCAAAAAAGTGATGTTGAAAATGACGACAGACGGAGACGTGATTTTGGCTAAAATTTCATTTCAGTTCATGCCCATCAGTCGCACGACGGATACACGAAATGGAACCAAAATTCTCGTTTTCAATTATTTCCACGAAGATAAGCACCCTCAGCTTCGACCGATAATCCTAAGCTGGTTAACTCGCCCAACGCAAATCGTACCTATTCGCATCAATCACGGTGGATTAGACGCGTGGGGTTTTCTACCCCAGTCTCTAATCTAAAGCGAGATTTTCACTCAAGCAAACTCCCAGTGTAAAACCGAGGGCTTTTCCACTTGATGTATGCCGTAACGCCAATGGCTTCATTTATTTAAATTAGGCTTGGAGAACGTCTTAGGTATGTCTGTTTCGAGGCGGAAAGCCTCCTCCGCTAATGATTATTTCGAGCTCCCAACAGAGATATTAGGAATAAGGAAGGAATGCTCTGTCCTTCTCCAACGTGGGTGTCTTATTTGAAGAAAATTATTAGTATGCGCGGATGAGAGCGAATTTTTAGGGAAAAAGAACCTGATGATATCGACTCTTCGTTGTCATTCCCTTAGGAGCTGGAAAATGCTAGTCTTTTGACATCATTGATACACAGGCAGATGATAGGTCATTTGAGGATGCTAATGCTCAGGAAAAATATTAATCAAGTAGTGTCACACTCCACAATTATTAAGGTTTTTTTTTTCAATTTTAATGTTGGCATTTTCTTTCTTTCTTTATTATTACTGAGTTTTTTGTTGGAAGTCCTTCCCAACAATTTATCGAGATATTTTACATTTTGCGTCAGGAGATACCTACAACCGGTCACACCGTTGGTACAATGTTTAGCCCTCAGTTACTCCACCAAATATGTTTTCACACCCTCACTCCGTATCCGGAAGTATCCAGCGTTCCATGCCACCATGCTCACCACAAATTTACTCAATGAACAATCTTTTTACAGGCCACAGATATGTCTCAACAGGTTAAATCGAAAGAAGGACATCGACCATCATTGCCTTTTACAAAGATTAAGAAGCCCTTAGGACGTTATCTCTTATTTCCTGCACTTATAACAACGCAGTTATAGTTATTTCCCCTTATTTCACTTGTTTATTTGTCTATAAAAGGTTTTTTGTACATTCTACCGGTGTTTATCTAGTAGCCTCACTTGGTTACCGTCTAACTGACACATTTGGTAGATAATAAAATAAAATAAATAATTGAGTCCATAACGGAAATTTACGTCCGCTGACTGCAACGTTTTCGACAGCAGGCATTCTTCTGAAAATCTGGGATTTCGGTTTGTGAGTGCTTTTGTTTCGCCTTTCTCAGTTGGTTCACACATATTTTGGCAATAGATAAGATGAAACAAATTGTAAAGTTGGTGGCAATACGAGTATAATCAAGTTTCAGTGCAGATTACTTGATGAAGGGAATTCATTACGCTGTTCAAAATTAAATAAATCATCAAATATTATTCATGAAAATTGTATACTTTGATAATGGGGAATTGTAAATATTAAACTTGATGGAAAATAAAGTCGTAACACTCCCTCGAAGGATGAAAATCAATTATATACAGTCCTAGGACTTTCCTCTCTAACTATTCAAACGAGTTATTACGAGAGAATGAGATTCTATCGTAAATAGGTCACAAGAACGCACTGACGTAAAAACAACATCAGCACTCTCGCAGCACTCCCAGTTTGAAACAACATTGGAGGTAATTAGCTCTCGTAACCCAACCTGATTATGTTCCGGGCTCTTCTCGCAGAAGGCCAGCTGCAGATTCAAAATATTGACTGAGGACAAGAGAATAGCCCAACCATCGGAACTTAATTTGAAATAGCAACATAGATAAATGAGAACGGCAAGCGTTAGTTGATAAATTAATTTTCGGCGATTCCTTCATTCTGAAAATAGCGTTCTGTACGAAGACAAATAATATTCAGCGAAATGAGATCAAAATGGGAGATCGCTTCATGTTAACGAGAAACTTGGAGAAGAGGTAAGTAGAAGAGTGGGGTCTTTATATGGTAACGTTCATCGTCAAAAAAGGCCTTTCCAAATATCGCGCGCACGGACAGTTCAGAGGGGAAGCAGAAGGAAAACCAATCCTGTGATTTTCCTAGGGGAATGTAAAATAAGAAACCTGTTACATTTTCTGCGCTGACGCTCTTCATCACACAACACGCGACTTTGAAGAAATTCAATCAGACAAATACCACAGTAAAGATTTTCCATTGAGAAATGCAATATGCCGGCTCTGCGTCCAACCGGGGAGCAGTCTGCGAGTGATATTTTATTATACCTACTTGAAGACGTCATTTCGACCAGGGTGATCGAACCGCCCGTACTTCCCGCTGTTTACCCTTCAGAGAGTTGGATTTCCACGAGCACAATCCGCTCGACCCCCGAGGCAGCTCAAATGAAACTTGAAAAGAAGATTTTCAGTAACGACTCACTTAAAACTCGAGTGGCTGAGGATCGGAGAGAGGTTGAGCGTGATCAATTTATTTTCATCTCCTCTTAATACCTTCTTCAAACTACCCTTCGGAGGTTAATTCAATGGTAGCGGGAGTCTCGGCTTAAATATATGGCACTATCCCTTTCTTAGCCACCCGTAAACCGCATCCCAACCCTCGGCCCATCTATCGACAATGGAAGCCTTCCTCTTCCTAACAGAATTAATAGTTTTACCCAAGGACGGTTAACATGCCCTTGAGCGGTACGACGACTATATTTCAACGCTAAATCCATTATCCGGTTATACGGGAGTTGAGGGGATGATAGTATAAATCAGGGTTGGTTCAAGTTCTTTTCCGCGGCCTACGTCTTATAGAAACGCGGGTTATTGGGTGAGTAACGTCCAATAAGTGATAATTGACCAATACCGGAGACAGATATAGGAAATTTGTATTCGTTTTAATGCACTCTCTGAATTCTCTGATTGAAAAATTAATTCCAAACTATGTTTTATCCACTTATTCTAGGCCCAGAGAATGAGTAAATATGGTACTCCTCCAAAAAGCCTGGCTGAATAGAAAGCATGGAAACCAGGAAACCCAAAGCAGGACGCCAAAAATTAGGTTAAGACGATGAGCAGACGATGGCTATAGAGCAGGGCTCCCACACGATCGAGCACACAAACAAGCAGGTACATTACATAGTGGCTCGCCCTGTATCGTCAGCATACTCGGCGTGGATCCACTGCACGTACATTTTTTCTTGGACCTGCAGGGGTGGGAGTGGCAGTCTCATATTGCAGCTCGAGCATTTTCGTCAGCAGACTCGATCTGGATTCTTAACAGGGTCTATCATGATTCTTCTGTGATGTGATAGTGAAGGGTAGGGGGGATTTGGAGACCACTTCTGCGGGTCAATTGCCATGCTGGCTCAGAATGTAGGGATCTATGCACAGGCCAATAAGGGGAATGAGGATCAAACCCAATACTTGTCAGTAAAACAGAAAACCCCAAATCCAATATTCATTAGAACAACACTATCGATTCTCTACATTTGCTGTCTCATTCTCTCGTTAGATAGTAGTATCGAGCGTCATAACGTGGAACTCATAAAGGAATAAACAAATTCATTATTCATTTACGACGTAATCAGCAAGCCTGGGCGATAAGTAGTCTCAGAGGAACGTCTTCTTTGAGCACACAAATATTTGCTCTGCGCGACGTTTGCCGAAACATTACCCAAGATAAACTGGTGGATTATGCATGCGTTCGCTCAAGTAATTTCCGCCTTCACTGGTAGTACCTCTATAGTATCATACTTCTAGTGTATTGAGCCATTGAAGTGACAGGCGAAACTGACCACTGGATTCAACTATTGAAGTCACAGCCAGAACAGCTGCGACGGAAACGGGAGACAACTTTTTTATTTTATGAGAAATAAATGAGGATAAATATAATTGAAACGGAGTATTTTTCCTACTGCACAAAATCATCAGGATTTAACGGGGCAAATTTTTCAAGCGATCATTTTTTAGGTAAGAATTTCAAAGGAAAACGTTTCACGCCCACAATATTATTAAAAATTCCGAAAACTCTTCCTTAACAGTTGATTATCCCTTGAAGCAAGCGTATGGGGAAAACAGTGGGTGTGGAGTGTTCCAAACACATTCCAATTGATTCAGCGTCAAACATATAGTAGAAAATTATACTCCACACCCCTAGGTCCCCGAAAACCCGTTTTTAAAATTGGTGGGTAGGTATCCAATTTGACCCGTTCACACCTCCACCGATCGGTTCAGGACCCATTTTAATGGATTCAGCGGCCAAAATGTAGTAATTTACCCCGTATGCCTAGTTCCCAAGATGTCCCAAAATTTTAGTTTTAAAACGAATTTTTACTCAAACCCTTCCCAAATTTGGCCCAATCGCGCTGAAGAGTTTCGAGGACGAACTAGAGCCGGAAAGAGGTCTCTAACCAAAATGACAGTTTTTCAGAAAATTTTCTACAACCAAAAACTGCGTGGACGGCGGACGGAATATACCATTGTGATGGCATTTTCAGCATTTTTGATCTAGACATGAAACGCTATTTGCACAATTTTGGCGCCAAAGTCGACCTCTGGCATGAATTGTTGATTGTTCAAGGAATAATAAACCATAAATAAGGAAAGCGCATTGAATAAAAAATGTGGAGAACAGTTGCGATATAAGTTCACTGGTAGAACGCGGTGAGATGGAAAACTAAGAAGAATTATTATAATTTGCGGCTGCAAATAATGATATAAAATTTCAGTAGTTATGTTCGACCGAGTTTGCAATTTAGCAATAAACCAAAATTTTAAATATCACGGAGGTAGTCTTGCCTGCTCAAGCAGACAATAGTCACGATAGCAGATCTCGTTATAAACCCCTCAAAATTAAATGTTCGATTCAATTATCGATACCGCACCTCGAAATCATCATAATGGGTTTTTGAAATTACGTGGAGCGTTGTGGGGGGTGGTAATACCATCGACGAACGCTGACCACAGTCCTCATCCAGGGGCCAAATCGAGGGCTATGGACGAAATAGGCTGCAATGTAATCGTTCGTAATTAAAGGACATGATCGGATTGGTAGAATGTATACTGTGCGTATGCCGCGTTTATGGGAGGCGTTCACAGAGCGAACGACGGGGAAGTACGTGTATTCGGGCGATTCGATTAGGGGGCATGTAGTGATGCATGTGATTGGGTATGTTTGTTCTTCGGAGTTGCATGATTACATTTTAACAGCCAATCCGTGACCGAGCTAATTGGCAGCGTAAATGGTTTGCTGGGTCGAGCGAGGGTGAGTTTTGCTTGCCTTTATGCTCGGCCGTCCAGCAGACGACCCGTTCCCAACGGTTGTCCTCTTGGATTTTTGTTCGTTTCGCCCTCTAAATCCCACCAGCAGCCATCTCGATGGTACACACTATCAATCCAATTATAAGCCATTTTGACGTACAGAGAAAATCTACAGCGTGCTCATACTAAAGATTTCCATCAAAACGTCCATTGAATCACTGACCAAAACGTTCGTGGAATGATCAAAATAAAATGAATTGAAGAATATGATTTGGAACACTAATAATTACAAATATCTAATCAAACAAATTCAATACATCGGAAAAATACAATCAAAATGTAATTGAATGGTGCTCAAACCCGAGAAGTACTGAAGTCACACTTCATCCAATGGACGATAAATTTCGGCGACTTACCTGCAACAGAAAACAAAATTGGGTCAAAAAGTTATACTGGAACTCTCACCAGTCTAGAAAACAGGTAAAAGCGGCATGTACAGTAGTCATAATTGCAGATATCTCACATTCTATTCTTTTCCGAAAGTTGAAGTTGGGCCAAATGAGTACGGGTACCTAGAAAATTTGAAAGAAATGTGGAAGGTGGCCAGAATGGAGAAAAAGGCCGGCGAGGTCAAAGCCACTCGCAAGGGGCTCTCAACATTACTGGGGAGACTTAATTCATTGTTCAAAGTTGGTTGCGTGTTAGTAGTAAGAATTATGATGGTTTTACATATCAGTAGCCAGCTGGAAGGTAAACAACCGCTACGATACCAGTGTAACCAACACAATCAGAATGATCAAGGGCCCAAGATTTATTCAATCTGAATCGCTTTGCTGCTTAGTGAAGAGTGCCTCATACAATGCGCATCCAAGCCAGAAAAAAGTGGATATAATGATCTATCTACATGATAAATTAGTGGACGGCGGACGGACATTTGCTTATTTTGATCTAGACACCTTGAAACGTCCAGAAAACAATTTGGGCCGAATCGGTGAGATTGACTTTTTGCATGAAAACATTGGTTGACTATTCAAGGAACCAACCAAAAGGGGGAGAAAAATACTGGGTGACCTACGAGATGTTCCCCCTTTCCTAAAATTGTCCATATTTGCACACCTCGCGCAACGGGGCCACCATACGCAAGTACGAACGTACTTATTTTGAGAGAGAATTAAAATTTTTGAGGACGTCATCTTTGAACGCAACCCCAAATATGTCAATGATGGTGAACTCTGAATTGTGGCACATGAACTTTCAATGCTTTTTAACGATGATTCACGTCATGATATCTGTTGCTTGATTCGACTCAATTAAAGCGGATTAATGATGTTTCAGTATTTTTAATATTTTATTAGGTCATGGGGTGGGGGTTTCCCGGGTCGGTTTTATTAGGGTTTTGGGGTTTTTGTTTTTATTAGGGGGTTTTTGAATACTTGAATTTGCCCCTCTTGTTTAGTTTTAACTGTTCCAACCAGACCTGGTACGGCATACATTCTAGACACCTTGAAGCTCCCAGAAAAAATGTTGAGGAAAGTCAGAGGAAGTTGACTTCCTGCATGAAAAGTTTGATAACCAACCAAAACGGAGGATAGAATAAATCAAATTTACATCCTATAAAATTCTAACTTCGAAAAGCCGAAAACTCACATACCTATATTGAGAAAAACTGGACTATTACCAGATTTTCATACCTATTTGAGCATAATGCTCCAAATCAACTGCATCCATCCCAAAAATCTCACCCTAGGTCAGCCAATCCCGGACCATCGGTCACAACGCGCTAAGAAACTCATAAGGATTCAGGGAAGTATTATATCAGACTCTTTTTTGCCCTATTACCTCCAGGATCAAGAAATAACCTAATATAGGTAAGGGAATTTTGAGCGATTTCACTTTCTAGTTCGTTCAGCTCCACTAACGGGACCTCGTTAAATGTGTTCATTTATCCTGATTACAACATCGCCCGTCGGTGCTGTGACATGGGTATCGTAGTTGAAATAAAATGATTCGAATCATTACATTTGAGCTCGTTCATTGACAACAAAGGTACTTTGCAGCATCACGAACTTGTAATAAACCGATTCAAATACCTCTGATCATTATTGGTCAACGGTGGAGAACGTGTAATTAGAAGAGAGGACATTCTCGCTGGCCAATCGTTTGAAGCAACTTAGCGGAGAAACTCTGATCCCAACCGTTCCAACGTTCGTTCGAATGAAGGAACTGTACTAACGATACTTCCACAAAGTGTTCAGACCCCCTTCCAAACTACAATCATCGATGGGGAGAGAGTACCTATCTGAAGAGCCCTTCCAACTGGAAGTCGATACCGACTACTTACATCGAGTTTCCGCGCGACATAATTAAATGATTCAATTTCCAACTCTCAATCATTGTTACGCCATACTTCTTCTTGGTGGTTTCTTGCAGATAGAATGATTTTTAAAGAAGAACGAGTTTTCTGTGATTAGCTACGTTAGCTTCTGTTTAGTATTGGTTGACTGATTCCGCACTCTAGCGTAATTTTCAGTAAAAGAAAATTGGCTCAAATTCTGTTCTGGACTCTAGTGGGCCCTCGAAACATTTCAGCCCAATTGACTCAAATTTAGGGAGGGGATGGGATGAAAATGTTTTTTGAAACTTGATTTTTGGGAATTTTTCCGTACCTACTAAAAACATGGTTTTTTTCACGAAATTTTGGGCATTGAATTGGGCCCCGGTCCATCGGGGGTGAATATATGGGTACCTACCTACTTAATTCAAAAATGGGTCGTCGAGTTTCTTGGGTACCTAGGCGTGTGGGGTATCATTTTCCACTAAATTGTGGACGCTGAATCGATTGAAATGAGTCCCGGACACTCCACACACACTGCTTTCCCAATTTTGGTTCAGGTTCTTATCTAGAAATACCTGAATGCCTCACTCATACTGCATAATTTCACGGGTCTTACAAATAACGAGACAAAATTATCGTCATTATAAGAAAACGTTGGATTTCTTCACCCTTCAATTCGAATCACAAAAGTATGGACCTATAGAAATCCCGTGATGGGGAGAAGCACCTTGAGACAAGATATATTATTGGATTGGATCACAAAAGGCTTCGTCGATTTATACGAGTTTACAATACCTACCTACTCCAAGGCATGAATCCAACAAAATAAAATACGGAACGAAGAAGAAGAGTCGGCAATATTTAGATCAAGCAGAGTTGGAATCGATTGTAAATAAGAAAAGGAATTGATTGAAAGGGTCTCTTTTTCCGGTGCGTTTTTTCCCCAACCTTCCACTCTTGTGCCTCTTAAACTTGCACTTCAGTTGTGTCCCAACTGAAAAATTCATGAGTGCTGAGTTGGCAGTTTCTTTTAATCGGCAAGAGCTCCACCAGTTCGTAACTGAATGATGAAGGTGAGGCCAGGCACCCAAATCACCCTCTTCCAACTTCTCTCGTTTTTATTCATTAACGCACCTTGGCTCCTTCGGTCTTTCGTACGAAAAGAAGTGGGAAAAATGCAAGAATTTTTTTTTTTGTTCGCGATGGTTAAAGAACGTTTCACTTGAATATTAATCAGGCACAACACATGCAATATTTGTCAAGCACCGAGCTCGTTAATTTTTGAATTGATCTGACGAAACAAACCCTAAAAGACCTATGTGAACATATCGTGCCTGAATTTCGCCCAAAATTGTGATTCAAGGAAAATCCAAAATGACCGGCTGTCCAAGTGACAGTGGAATTTTCATCAAGTTTAAAATTTAGGTAACTACCTTGATATTTTGGCCCACGAAGCGCCTCAACCCAATCGCTCCAAACGGAGGCAGACTATATGAAATATGCGAGTTTTCAATATTTGTTTGGCTCCCACTAACTAGAGTATTATTTTTCGCTACATTACAGACGCTGCATCGATCGAGATGGACTTTGCCGCCCCCTCAATTAGGGTTCAAGTGGAAATGGGTCTTTCTAAAATCGGATTTTAAACTTCTTGGAGTTGTAGGAGAACGTGAGGTACAATTTAACTGAAATACAAAGCCACTAGGAATATCTTGCAGCGTTTTAAATCAAACTGCAGTCTCGCATATTGTTCAACAAACCTATTTTCGGAGAATATTGTTAGTTTAAGAGGTTTATTGGTTGTATCATTGTAATCAGACGTTATCGACCGAAAGGTACAAATATACATAAAATGCAAATAGATTGAGGAGATATACTTTTATAAGACATCCATCCAGGACGCATATGCGAAGCACTTTTGTCACACTTTAATGGTATATCCGTGTAGAGAATATTTACGAGGCTCATCAAGATCACCCTTTTCATACAGCTTCCCCAAAAAGCTTCTGGCACTCTATACCTCAGGGGCGAGAGCAGGACAATCTACCGTGTAATTATATCGAGATCATGTTTATTCACACTCCCTCGACCCTGGAGCGTCAACTGGCATTTTTACGTGTTAAAAATCTCCCGCTATTTTATTCAAAAACTGGGTCTCTCTCAACTCAGGGTTAGGACGGTTAGTACGGGAGTAGGGGAAACCCTGTTTTGCATCCCGAGCGCATATTTTTTGAGAGGGAACCATAAAAAGGAGCCCTAAATGAATTGTAAAGGTTCATTTAGTCGAGTACGGGGGTGAAAGTAACGGCCAGGCCGCTTCAAAGGGCCGCCATAGGGTTTTACGGCCTTGCAATATGTCGCGATGGTTTTCCCCGTGTCGTATAAAAGATTGGGACGCCGAGCCTTTTTCACCTCCGTTACAAAACCGGAGTTCTTCGGGATTATACGTCAAAATTGGTTATAAAATATCAATTTGCTCTCGTTCCTTCGACAAGGCGAATTTTGTCGACCTCCGTGCGCGAGTTTTTTCTTCACCGCAAGCAGTTGTTGGCGTCCCCATAAAGAATTAAATCTAAATAGATTGCGAGTAAGTGGATAAAGAGGGTGGGACTCGGGTAAAAGAGTTACCAGAGACGTTGGGTGGGAAAAGATGATAAATTAGATTAGGCGCCCTTAACTCGCACGAGGGCTGCGTTTCCGCGAAATAGTCTTTCCCTCCAGGCATGTGCGCCATTTTGTCCTTACTTCCTTCTGTTCATTATTTTTTGTTTCTCCTTTCCCTCTGCTTTTTATAGAGAACCCGTTTGAGATAGGCTCTTTTTTCATCTGGCACAAAGAATTTTATTATTGAATTTTATCTATTTAAGCCGCGTTTATGAACATGAACAACGTACTTAACCTACACACTACAGGAACTAAAGCGAGGATAGATTCACGTAGAATTATGAACGTGCAACTGTCACAAGTAGGTATTTACCTGTATTAAGAAGGAATTCAGGAACGTGAGCTAACGATATGGACAGAATAGAACGATTTACGGCGTTACAAATATGAGATCGGAATGAGAATAAGTTGATTCTGCACGATTGATAACGAAATAAACCGGTTTTGAAGATTCTACGCTCTATGCCAGAATAATCTTTTTCTGAGAACATTGGCTGAGTTGATCGGACGTAATTGTATTTCAAAATGACTACTACTTGACCCACGACGTTCTTACGAAAGAAATCGCTTTGGCGGTAACTTTATCGTGTCTCCCCTAAGTTATGTAAAACGTCCTCCGCACGGCAACGATATAATAACTCCACGAAACGGCAGAATGAAGTTGAGCGATATTTTCTCGAAAACGTCGACCCCTAACGAGCCAACAAAACGGTCTGGTGCATTTTATCAACTGCAAGAGAAAAGTTGTTTGAGTTACAACTCATTTAGGGTTCCTAGCAACTGTAATTCCTCTTTTTCTTCTGCTTACGTTTTCCTTATTTTTTTACCCTCGCTTTTTTTTTCTTTTTCACTCATTTTCTAATAAGACGTGAACAACGGAAGTTTTGGGGCTTTTTCGCCGTATTCCTCTCCTGTCATTCGATTATTAAAAGAGACCTGTGGACTTGGCATGAATGAGGGAAGGTTATTTGAAAGGGGGTGGCTGAATTGGCATTTCCACTCCTCTCCGTGCAATGGAAATAACAATCAAACAGGCCTTTCCCCCGAGGGTAGGTTTGGGAGGGAGCGGGACGATTCAACTCATTAATTGGATCAGAACGAAAAAAAAAGAACTTGTCGAAACGGAAAGTAGTGAAAGGCTGAACTCGGCCCAGTAGTTTCATCGTTTCTCAATTATAGTTATTACTACAATATCGATTGAACTGAAACGCGATCGGTGGTCCAGTAAATTGAAATATAATTCACTTAGTACTTAAGTTGTATACACGTACACGGAGGGGCTGGATAAATCCTCGAAAATTCTAAACTTTAAATTTATTATAAACAAAGAAAATTATAAACAAAATTATGGAATTAGTGGCGCTTTCAATGAAAGAATCGGACAGCACATTTAACACCTATTTAATTAATTGTAAATTATGTAAACTGCCCAACTGGCTATTTTTCTTTTAGCTGAATTCTCCTAGAAATAATAAGTACGCTGATATTTCAACATGAATCAGCAATAAATTAAAAAAAAAAAAAAAAAAAAAAAAAAAAAATCAATAAATAAGAACTATATGTAAATCAAAGACTTGAGGACGAAGGTCTATTGGAAGAAATACATACAGGATATCGAACTGTAGAAATACAAATTTGAAACGAAATCAATACATACAAACAAAGCAAATTATTCCACAAAGGTTCATTATTCCATGAGCCTAATGCAAGGGGGAAACTGTGAGTGTTGGGTGTCCCGAACGCATTCCTATCGATTTAGCGTCCAAAAATTTAGTGGAAAATGATACCCCTCACGTCAATATAAAAGCACTATCTAAATAGTTAGGTAGGTACCCATTTTGACCCATACTCACCTCCGGTGGGCATTAATCGATTCAGGACCCACCTCAATGGATTCGGCGTCCAAAATTTAGTGGAAAATGATACCCCACGTGCCTAGTTCCAAAAAATTTCCATCGAGTTTCAATAAAAATTATTTTCACCCATGCTATCCCCAAATTTGGACTGATCGGGCTGAAAAATTTCGAGAACCAACTTAGGTCAGAAGGAGGTCCATGGTCAGAATTTGGAAAATTTTTCACCATCACAAACGGTGCCAACGGCCCAAAACAATAAAATAAAACCCTGCAAATTATTACACACGGGTTGGTTATTCCTCGAATGGGGGAAACAGTGGATGTGGCGGGTCCCGGACCCATTCCAATCGATTCAGGGTCCAAAATTTAGTGGAAAATGATATCCCACACGCCATTCATCCTAGTCTAGATTAAACCGTGGCGCAAGTGGCTAGAAACCGGAAGGTTCTTAGTTCGAGCCCAGGTGGGAGCGAATATTTTTGTTTTCTGATTTAGTTTTTTTTTACCCATAAATTGAACAATAAATTGACCAATTACTTCTTCCAGTGGATGCCAATCGTTCTGGGACCAATTTCATTGGATTCAGCGTCCAAAATTTAGTGGAAAATGATACCCTACTCGCCTAGATCGCCCAAAATCTCGAAAAATCCATTTTTCAAAAAACACATTTTGACCCCTACCCCGCCCAAATTTGGTCCGATCGGGCTGAAAAGTTTTGAGGACCCGTCTCGGCCGGGAACAGACCCCTGACCCAAATTTCAGATGTTTAGAAAATTTTCTACTACCGAAAACGGCGCGGACAATGGACGGCGGACGGACATTGACTTTTTTTGATCTAGACACCATGAAACGTCCAGAAAAAAATTTTGAGCCGAATCGGAGAGGTTGACCTTTTGCATGAAAACATAGGTTGATTATTCAAGGAATAACCAACCAAAATATGAAGTATTGTTGACAACTAGGTACGTTACTAAAGTGACCAGCGGTAAGGCTTCAAATTAAAAGACTTCAACAATTTTGATAAAGGCAGAGGCGATTGAACGCAATTTCGTGTAAGAATCCTTCGAATTTTTTCCTCTTTTCCCCTAACCCGAGCTTTTATATTGATGATTCCCGCTAAGGTCTCGCCAATCAGACCAGACTTTCCCTCTAAGAGATCTTGGCATGAGGCGCTAATCCAATTCGCCGTTTCTCACCTTCAATCCTTCCTTTCGAGATAGGGAGCGTTTATAAGATCTCGGGCTCGGGTCGGAGAGAATATTTCACCATTGAATTCAATTACGGCCCGACCTAGAGAGTAGAATCGATCTTTTATTAGCTTAGAGTTCGGTACACCGCTAGATCCTATAAAGACTCATCTCTCCGATGAAGATAAAAAGAGGGTATGGCAGGTTGGATGGATTCAATAACTCCACAACACTCCTTTCAACGTTTACGATGAAATTTTTGCACCTGTGAATGAATAAACAAACCAATTTTGGCATGTTGAGCTGCTTGATACACATATCATTATAATTCAGATAGCAAACGACTGACTAGGAAGTTCGCTAAGGCCAAAAACACACTAACGAATAACTTCGGCACTATTAGCTATTTCGTTACTAATGATTAATTCGGTATTTGTCTTATCCTTCCTCGAAGATCTTCGAAAAGTGCGTGCGAGCAGAAATCGTCGGCCGAACGCTTACTAATCACCCACGCCTCAAGAAGCAGAGAAACGGGGAAATACAGAAGGCGGATCCGGATAACTAACGCATAACGACGTGAATGCGAAACGATTGTTGAGGGAGAAGCGCAAACCGAGTTCTAATGGAGAAGTTTATAAACTTGAGACCAAACCAGCAGGACTAATGATGTAAACAAGGAGGGGAAGGATTTCAAGACAAAGGGTTGCTTTTGGGGAGAAATCCAGAGAATAATATTTTGCTATGTTATAGCGGCAAGTTGTTACCTTCACGTGGTATTCAATTATTTGTCTAATTTTCAGTGTGGCAACGTGCCCGCTTATATAATTTGGTATGCTTTCTGAGGCAGCTTAATAATTGCGGGTTGAACTTTCATTCGCGATCAATTTTTGGTCATTTGGTGAGTTTCCCATTAGTGCCCGAAATAAACACTTTGTACGCCTGTTTCATTAGTAGATTATGTTCCAGGATAGGTCGCATGGTCGTATACTTGCTCTTTAATTACGAGAAATTTTCAGAGCTCTACTCCGGGGTTGTCGGCCTGAATACAACCGCAGTTGGGTATTTCGAAAATTCAACGTCCTCTTCCTTGAATCTCGCGTGGATTGTATTATCCGTCTTTGAAACGCAAAACTTTTCGAGACCTGCACAAACTTTTTTATATTTATACAAGTGCTCACTCTAGAGAGGCGCTCTGCATTCGAGCGACGTGGAATTCTAAAGATAACACTCCGTTACTGAGAGGAAAGTTTCATAAGATGCGTTTCAAGTTAGGATGAGATGAATTTTCGCCCTACATCGACGTTTTTGAATGAAGTCGCGTCACGCAGGAAACGAGGAGACAACTCTGATGGAGCCTTGCCCGTTCTACGTCACAGCCGGACTTTGATAAGAGAGTTATCAAGTTGTTCACCAAAATAACATTCGTGAAGTGTACTTGCCTCGATTTATTAAGTTCCTTGGTCTGAAATACATAATAACTGGCGCAGTCATTGACCTACGTTCTTGCCTACATTTCAAACGTTCAGAATTCGAGGATTTCATCGTTCGGCTGAAAACGGACGAATACGTCGCTTATCAGCCGCGAACAGCGTCAACTATCGATACTATTCCCTTTGTCGGATCCCTCCGTTCGTGGGATTACCTTCTACCCACTAGAAATCTTCGTCGTAAGTTTTGTGTCAATCGTTCCCTCAACTAAAATCCGATGGCTCAACCCAGTGATCATCCTGCGAGTAGTCGAAACCCACCAACGGTCGACTTAACAAGCACTTAACAAACACGCAACACGGCAACTCGTCTTTCAATGCTCGACCTGTTCATGTAAACAATGATTAGTACGACAAAACCACGGAGACATCATGATGGCTTCATCGGCCTCATAGAATAATTCTTCAAACTTTAGTGGCTTGCTGTTGTACTTCAACCTTCAGGATTTGTTTCCATGCTTCAATACTCCGCGATAGAAACTTTTGATTTCAACCATAAAGTACTTTTCTTCTTCATTTTCGTTTATACTGAGAAAAATTGAAAAGCAAGCAGCGTTGAAGAGAGGGGACGGATGAATACAATAACCTCGAAGAGAAAAACACAGCCTGAGGAGGAATCAGTAATAAAGAGACGGGAAAGGTTGGGAGATGGTTAGGCAGTTCGAAAGGGGCGCGATCGCTGAAAATCCAATCAGCTCTCCCCACCTGATTGCTAACCCTAGGCGTTTGAGCACAAATAAATAATTCTCCTTTTTATTTTTTTTTTCAGTTTCTCTTTTCTTTCACCCATCTGGAGTTTTCTCTTATTAAAAACTAAATCTGAGGAGAGGTGTTGAAAAAAGAGGTTTCACGGTTTTTTCAGGGGGAAACGGCGAGCACGGAGGGGCTACCGATTAACGAATGTTTTCACAGGAGATCGCACTGATAAGGAGGGTCGAGAGAAAAGTCAACAGAGGAGCCTCTGTAATCAGAAGGTCGAACGAGCGAAGGAAAAGAACGGCGGTCCTTTGACGGAAGAATTCGTTTCAGCATCGCTAGTTCGCCACCCCTGGGTTTTTCCTCGGCTTTGGAGAATTTCGTTGCTGCACGTAAAAAAGATAGGGCCTACCGACGAGAGAATCTCGTACATCAAGCGAAGATTGGATTTGTTCGAAGTATCCCCATTGGGTCAAGTCACGTTTAGCGTGATGGCCGATATTCGGAAGACAACATTATTTTTTGAATCCTCGATTTGAAACGTAATGTTAGGTGTTCCGTACATGAATAATTGGTTTACGGAGTCTTTTCGTATGGTAGATCCACAACACAAAGATGAATTTTAATTTTAGATTAAATTCGGCACAGGAAATGCCAATGAAATAATGAAGAAGTAGCGTTAGTTTCGTTAAGCTGTGTAACTACATTCAAGAGTGGCAGTCTTACCTAACATATATGACTTCTGACAAGAAGAGGTCTTTCTCAAGCCAACTACTCATAGCCTAACCCATTAAGAGACATCAGAAGACCTCATTTTCGAGCCAACTACTCAAGAGACATGTGAGACGTCATTTTCAAGCCAACTACTCACAGCCTATCAACTCAGGAGAGGTTGAAAGGGACTTGGGCGACTCCCCAAACTAGCGCCACCAAGCGGTTTTTTCGCACCTCAGTTCACTTACGCATTCATTTTCAAATTGTCGCGCTCAGTGAATACCTATCTTAACCGGCTTTCTAATGATTATAAGAGCGAAGACAAAAATCTAGAGATTAAATCCTCGGACCAGGCGCATGGAGACTCATTTCTTCAACATGAGGAAAATGGGGGAAACAGTGGGTGTGGTGGGTCCCGGACCCTATTCCAATCGATTCAGGGTTCAAAACTTAGTGGAAAATGATACCGTACACGTCTAGGTACCAGAAATGTCGAAAAAACATATTCAAAGTGGGTATATAGATACCCATTTTGACCCATAACCTCATCCAGAGGGCGCCAATCGTTCCGGGACCCATTTCATTGGATTCGGCGTCCAAAATTTAGTGGAAAATAATACCCCACTAACCTAGATTGCCAAAAAAAACTGGAAAATACATTTTTCAAAAAACACATTTTGACCCTCCCTCCCTCGATTTGGTCCGATCGGGCTGAAAAGTTTCGAGGACCAACTAGAGCCGGAAAAGGATCCCTGACCAAAATTTCAGATTTTTAGAAAATTGTCTACCACCAAAAACGGCGCGGACGGCGGATGGACATTTGACTTCTTCGATCTAGACACCTTAAAACGTCGAGAAAAAATTTTTGGGCCGAATCGGAGAGGTTGACTTTTTGCATGAGAACAGTTTGATTATTCAAGGAATAACCAACCAAAAAACCGCTTGGTAGCGCTAGTGTGGGAGGGTTACCAAGTCTCTCTCCAGCCTCTCCTTAACTCAAGAGATGTGAGAAGTTATCCATGTCAAGCCATCTACTTATAGCCTAACTACTTGGTAGCCACGTGAAGACGTCATCCAACTCCACCCAACTCAATAGTTGGCTTGACAATGACGTCTTTACGTCAGAAGTGCTCGCCCACAACACTAAATATGTTAGGCAAGACTGACCCTCCCACTAATGATGTTATAAAGACTGACTTTGATCTACTTGATATTATGTTTTCTTTGCTTTGAATTTTGCTTCGATCTCGTTCAACACTAAAACTCGAGTTTCTTCATTTCAAGGGCAGGTAGTCATCAGGAGATTTCTATGATTTGCCATTTTATCCTGTCCTTGTACCCGTTAGGAAGAAAATATCCGAACACTGGGATGGACGTCTATGCTGTACATAGAGCATTATATCTCCTATTTTGTCCAGCAGTTGGCCTGAAGTTGTCGTTCGAAGATTAATGGCAAAATCATTTGCATCACATTCCACACATCGGGAGACGCAGAGTAATGATACTACTCACGGAAGGTGATAACACTTATCTCATGAACTCTTTGCCCTCGTTTGTGCGCAATATGAGTGAACGACTTCACCCAGAAACGCGCAAAATTTACGAACTAAGGAATCAAGTGAAAAATCATCATTTTGGCCAAACGACTTTCTGAAGCAGTGATTTGTTGCGAGCTGGCACCTGCGCCAGTCTCCTGGGCGGCCGGCGTTGCAGGGTCAACGACCTGTGGAGGGCTAAGGGTCGCTCTCCAACATTAGTGCATCGTATCGAATTGGCTGGAACCTTCCCGTTCGCTCGAGACAACACGTCAAGTTCCCAGAACCAGGGAAGATTCAAGAAGGTACTCGACCAAGAGGCAGCCAGTATAAAAAGGGACCAAGGAATGCCGCAGGAGCCGTGTTATAAATAGTGCGACAACTGCGTAACAACCGTGATTGTGCCTTGTGATTGTGTCATTGTGTAAGTGTGTGAATAAGAACAGTGTATTCAAGTGAGCAATTGTAATAAATTATTTACGAAGAATATAAATCGTTACAGACTTTTACTAGCAAGGCCCTTGGTCATATTATATTATTTGAACACGGCCTTTCATTGGTTGGAAATATTTTAGGAACACTTTCCAATAGCAATGGCAATTTTCTGGAGGGGGAGGGTAGAAAAACCGATTAAATCCAAATCTAATCAAACAAGAAAACGCATGAACTTATGTCTCTCTCAGAGTGCTGTTTCTTTAAGAAGATTACGCTCACTCGAAGGAAACTGAAACTCGACCCAAACAATTGCTTGATTTCACACGTGGAACACCAGAACTCACAGCGCAAAACAATTGGCTTCATTCTCTCGTGACAACGCGAACTTGAAAATTCTCAAGGGCCCCATCGTACAAAAGTAGGCGAGAATGACGACCGCGCGGGTGTGCGTCAAGCATCCCCGAGGCACCATGAAAACTAATTGCAAGTATATCAAGTCTAACTTTACTCGAGAGGTGCGTAACATGCGACGAATTCCTCTATCAAAGGACACGAAGAGACTGGTACAACTTCCACAAACCGCAATTATAGCAGTTAAGGGAGCTCAGATTGGCAATTAGCGTTGAAGCTTTGTGAAAGACAACCTCCAACGAGAGTAACGTACACATACGTGAGGAGTCGCTTTGTTCGGTACAATATTGGAGAATCCTATTGTAAGGTTGTAATCGTGAGATCGTTAAAACTTCAGACAGCATCGGGAGAGTTTCACAGCGATGTTCTCAGAGTCTTTTTTGCGGTTATGATACCAAACGCGCGCTGTTCGTGAAGAGACAATTTCGCTAAAGTAAGATATGAAGGTGAATTATTCGAACGGTACAAAGACGAAAATCTCATAAAAATTAGTGCAATAAGGGAGTAAATTAATGTTATTACAAACAATGTTTGATGATATAACTTTTAGCTATTTCTGTATTAATTCAGATGATATGTTTTGTTGAGATTGAATGTATGGGGTTGGTTACGTTAGGCCTTGATTTGAATAAACTAAAGACAGCATTTGTCATACCCAACTTATCCTGTATGTAATGGAGCGGGCGAAGACGTTATGACTTAATTGTCAAGTCCACTACTCAAAGCCTAACTACACGAGAGACGTGTCAAGACAGCATTTACGTATAGGGGACATACGTTACTTAACCATTATCTCAACCTTAACCGTTACTTAACTAGATATAAGTTCTCGATAACACTCAACTATCTAATGAAAAGTATCAATAATTGAGACTCACAACAAACATTTACGTGAATTTGAGAAAATCAGGTTAAAGACGCCCAGGTACCAGAATTCTCATAACACCTATTTAAAATGAGTAATATATACCCAATTTGACCCATAACTTCTTCCAGTGGGTGCCAGTCGTCCTGGGACCCACTTCATTGGATTCAGCTTCCAAGATTTAGCGGAAAATTATGCCCCATCTCGCCCTAGATCGCCCAAAATCTCGAAAATTCATTTTCATAAAAACACATTTTGACCCCTACCCCGCCCAACCCGATCCACCGTCCGATCGGGCTGAAAAGTTTGGAGGACCTGTCCTAGGCCGGGAACAGACCCCTGACCCAAATTTCAGATTTTTAGAAAATTTTCCTACTACCAAAAAACGGACGTGGACGGAGGACGGCTTACGGCGTACGGCGGACGGACATTGACCTTTTTTGGTCTAGACACCATGAAACGTCCAGAAAAAAATTTGAACCGAATCGGAGAGGTTGACCATTTGCATGAAAACATAGGTTGATTATTCAAGGAATAACCAACCAAAACGCTGCAAATTCTTACACACGGGTCGGTTATTCCGCGACCAGGCGCATGGAGATTCATTTCTTCAACAAGGGGACGATGGGGGAAACAGTGGGTGTGGCGGGTCCTGGACCCATTCCAATCGATTCAAGGTCCGAAATTTAGTGGAAAATGATACCCCACACGCCTAGGTACCAGAGATCTCGAAATGGGTAGATATCGCAACCTCATCCAGAGGACACCAATCGTTCCGAAACCCTTTAATTGGATTCAACGTCACAGAATTTAGTGGAAAATTATACCCCACACACCTAGATTGCGAAAAATCCATTTTCGAAATTCACATTTTGACCCCTACTCCACCCAAATTTGGTCTGATCGGGTTGAAAAGTTTCGAGTGCAAATTTTCTAAAACAAACGGCTTGATTTTTTCAGAAGGTGATATACAGAATAACCAACCAAAAGTACTCAAAAATGGTCAAATTTCCTTCACTTCAAAAAGGCTGTTTATTCAAGAAGGTACTTCAAGATAACCGAAACCCTACAACCCCCATTCATCCATCCCTATTCCACTTAGAAACACAATGCGATACTTTTCATTCGATTCTTGAGTAGTATGGAATATACGAATCAAGTACTTATATGAGTACTGGTATCGATAATTTGCTAGTATCGTAAGTCCTTAGGTTATTCGAGGCTCGGTCGGACTATTTTCGCACAAACTACTCAAGGGCTATCTACTGGAGAGTAGTTAGCTTGATAATGATGGTACAAAATACATGATTACAGTGTAATACTTTAGCGAGGATTGAACAGTATTGAGGAATCCTTTGTAATCCATAGTTTTTAGTTCAACTTTCGCATCACTTCAAAGCACTCAAACCCTCCACCAGTGCAAAGAAGAAGCAATCAGTTTCACTTGGGAAATTGTTAACAGTCAAGTGGAAAATCTGATGACATTTTCAAGTTTTTAATAAAAGTCTCGCGGGAAAGTGGGGGTTTGAGGCTGCCCACAACGCGGAACCACCCTCGGTTCTTTCGGTGTCAGAGTGAAAACTGCAGGTTCCCAGGTGCCGTGAGGGAAGGGGGTATTTCATATTGGAGTTTACATTTGACTACCCTGCCCCTTCTAGCTTTTTCACCAACTTTATATTAACGTTCTTCTCCCATTCATTCTTAAAAGATTTTTGTCGCCCATCTCCGCCAGAAACGGTCGGGGGTTCCCCTTTTATTAGCTCAACTTTAAAAGACGCCTTTTCCTCGTTGCTGGAGTGTTATTGAAAATGAAAAGCCGTGAAGTGTTTGTTGGATCCATTGGGAGTTAGGTTAAGTTAGCTCGTTCTGTATTACCTACTTCACCAAAACCTTTTAATATACCCGGGCCGTATTCCTCTCCCCCTCGCGAAGAAAGTTTTCTTTATATTTAAGCACTGAGACCGTGACGCTCCTTTATTCTTTACATATGGAGCTCTTCAAATTGCTCTGGCAGTTCCTCTACTGTTTCCGCTGATAAATATCTCTCTTGAAGTAGAAGAGAATAATAAGTTTCAACCGTCGTTGAATGGGAATGGAATAACTTATCGAGAGACAGGGAATTAGAAAAATAAAGGAGATGCGAAGACACCAGAATTTGGAGTGACGTCCGTCATGAAACAGACACGAGTGATTTTGTTGTTGTTGTTTACATCCACTAATTTCACTTATCGATAAGACTAATCGGACATCAATAACCTGCGTAGTTATTACTTCATTCTTTGCTCGGTATTTAGGTATATTGGTTTATATAACTTCTTGAATAATAAACCCATATTTTCACTCCATAAGTGGATCTCCCCGAGTTTGTCCTAAAATTTGACAGTTTGCGTTTCATGATGTCTAGACTAAAACACCGAAATGTCAACGTCGTTTTTGGTGATAAGGAAATTTTCTAAAATTTATAAATTGTGGTCAGCGATTTGTTAACGGCTTTAGTGGGTCCTTGAAAACTAAAAATTCGGAGGGAGAGGGAATGGGCGATGAATGTGTTTTTTAGAGCTCAATTTTCGGGCTTTTTCGGCAAATAGGCATGTAGGTATCATTTTCCATTAAATTTTGGACGCTGAATCCATTGAGATAGGCACTTCACGAGGGTATGGGTCAAAAACATGTTATTTCAAAAATGGATTTTCTAGGCATGAGGGGTATCATTTTCCATTATATTTGCAACGTTGAATCGATTAGAATGTGTCCTAAACACTGGTTTTCCCATACGCCGAGGAATAATTGACCATTCAGAACAAATTTGGAGCGTATTAGGTAGGCATGTATTTGCGATTGTAAGAGAGTAATTATTCAAATATGCCTAACCCAACGTACTGCAAATAATTTTAATGACCATTATAATGGCGAACAGAACCATAACGTGTCATTATATCGGACTATCCTTCTGTTGCGGACTCAAGCTGCTGTGTGTTGGGGTAAAGAATAGTGTCATTTGGGCTCTGATGAGATCCTTCGACATACTGGTAATTCAAAATCATCGTGCAAAATAGACTGCTCATCAGGCACCAAGGAGTCTCGTCCGAATGCAGACAATGGTTTCAGCACAATCCACCCATCTCATAATCAACTTATATAGGAATGTCAACGCCGCTTGAGGCTAATGGTCCAAGCGATGAATTATTATCCGAAAGGTAACCTAATCTCTCTCGTTGATTCGATTGAGGCGATGAGAAACCATGAAAGGGCATGCTAAAGGCTCTCAAATTTGTCCCTCAATGAATAACAGAATGGAAAACGTACTGCCGAAAACCAAACCCCGTTCAAGCATCGCATTTCACCCGAAGCTTTAGATTTGCTCAGTGTATTGAATCTATACTGAATGTAATCCGCGAAGCCAAACCAGGAGACTAGGATGGTGATGGGTGAACCTCCAGCGAAGAATTTATACAAAAGGATTGGTTTCTAAAGACATAGCTCTTTAGTGAAATAGAGTTGGAGAAGGTTCTTGGAATAAATCACCGGAAGACCTGAAGGTTTCCTCTTTAGCATACATAAGAACATAGATAAGGAGAGGAATGTCTTGGTGCAAGGGGGTGATTCAAGAGAAAAAAAAACCAGTGCGATCAAGTTGGGTTGTTCCATTCAACTGAATCTAAATACAGGAGGCTTTGCCGTTCTCTAGGTACTACTTTGACTCTTTTTCCTCCTCCAATTCAGTTCCCGAACTGGTTCCAAAAAACCTCTCCACCAATAAATATTTACAGACGCGCGTTATAAATCACTCGTGAATTACATGAGAATTTGCGATTCAGGGGAGCACAATGAGGGCCCGTCGGGGTTTCGAGGGAGAGATTCTGCTCGTACAATGCGCCCCCATCCACATCTCCTGCCAACTCCCTCCCATACCATTGTGTTTCCAACTTTTCCGTCGGTTTACCGGTTTGACATCACTTTCATAATTCTCCGATTTGCCGCAATTTTTCGAGGATCTAGAGGAGGCCTTATTGCATTTTTTTTCTGTACACAATAACTCCCTCCCCTAAATCGTTCGTTGAGGAATTCGTTGGAAAATTAGAGTCCGTACCAACTCATAAATGGTAAGTATGTACAATATTCGTGTGATTGTGATGTATCTCCCCCAGAGGATTACCTGAATTATTTTTTCATTAGTCAACCGCGATCGCAAATGGGTCCAACTTACCTGCTCGTTCAGTGGATTATTCTATACTCTTATACCGCAAATCCAAATATAATTATAAATTTTTTTTCTTGAATCTTCATATCTTCATGCGTGGATTTCAGATACCATACTTGCGCATGTGACACCAACCCTCTTATTTAGAACGGAACCGCCTTTTTCTTTTTATTGCAGATTCGGATTCTACCCAAAATTTCATTAAAATTGTATCCCTCAACCAATTGTTTCGTGCGGGCAACCGGTTCAACGAACACGCAATGTTGCGCAACCCCAAAGTGGTCAAATAGTGAAAGATGCTAAACTCTAATGTGCTGCACATGAATTTTCATGGTTTTTTAACGCTTATTCAGGTGATGCAATCCGATCTTGTCGACTCAATTTGCGGAGATGACCAAAAATGTGTTATTTGCGTCCGGTTCTTATTTTAGGCCGCCTTTAGGTTTCTCGACGAATAATTTTTGAGATCTCCTTTTTTCCCCCTTCAGGCAGAAAATTGTAAAAATTGGGAAGAGAATAGTTTGAAACCAACGTCATTGATCAAGTGAAAAATCATTTTAGTCTGATAGTTCAATGTCGGCACAAATGAGCTGCCATTACAGGACCTTTGAGTACACAGACACGTATTGGTTCCATCTGTTTACAACCGTTAGAGGTAAAATGTGCCTGATGTACACACAACCAAAGATCATCTGATACGAGTTGTTTTTAGCCAAATCTAGCCAATAGAGAATAATTATATTTATTTTTTAACAAACATAATTATAAAAAAACACTTATAACAGATGAAATTGTACCTGTGAACATAAGAGCTAAAAACTCTGCAAATTCTTCTACAGGGGTTGGTTATTCCTTGGACCATGCGCATGGAGACACATTTCAAACGATTGAGTCCATAACCTCATTCGGTGGGCGCAATCTTCCGGGACCATCCCATTGGGATTCAGCGTCGAAATTAGTGGAAAATGTATACCCCACACGAATAGTTACAGGAAACTCAGAAAAAACATTTCCAACTGGGTAGGTGACTGGAAACCCCGGGCGCCTCCCTGACCCAAATTTAGATTTTAGAAACTTTTCTATACAAGGTCGCGTGGAACAGCATTGCAGTGGAGGACATTGATATGTTTGATCTAGACACCTTGAAACGTCCAGAATAAAATGTTGGGCCGAATCGTAAGCCAATTCATTGAGTTATAGGAATTTTATATAGAAATTTCATGGAATTTATTATACTAAATAAGTATCCATGAGATAATTTAGTCCTGTTCGATATACAGATGATATTCAATGATTTCTTTTTGAGTTAGGTTATACATAGACCAGTAGCGGTCAAAATTTTGTGGTTTACTTAGATAATAAGAAATGCCGCGTCGGTCAGGAGGTCGAAAAGTTGGATTCGTTACTTTCTCAACTATGAAGTATAAACTGTAAGAACTACCTCATAAAACCCGTTCATTTCTGACTAAAATACTGAATGAGTACTCACCTTGATGCTAACGATTCTTCCGCTTTCATCAATTTCGCTCGAGGGCTGAACATATACACGCGTTCGTCTCCATTCTTGTACCAACGCATCGAATGGACATTGCCGCAGAGTAGTGGTCCCATCACGCACGGAAGTTTCACTGGTACGCCTGCCAACGATGAAACTTCCGACTCCGTCACACCGGCTCCTGCAACAAAAGCGATGAAGGATTTCACTAAAAGTTGTAGCTGTTTAAATAGCAAACAGTGAATTGCAAGGGGAAAACTGAAGAAGAGACTCATTCCGGAGGTGGGGGCCGGTTTGTTGAAGAGCGAGGCCATGTTGAACACCTGTTGTGTGTTTTATACTGTAGCAAGCTATATTATCCAAAATAATATGCTGATCAGCGTTCAAAAGCACAATGTCTTCGACTCTTTTCCCCCATTAGTTTCCAAATATGTGGAATTTTGGAGTTTTTCTGGAACAGGCCCAGTCCAGGGAGGTTTGTTTTAAATTTACATATGTCCGTTACATACCTGTTGTAAACATTTACAACATTAAAGATGATCAAACAATTTAACTGTTCAATTAAAATCGAATGTCCTGAAATAATGAAGCGATTTCCGTGATAAAAGCAACATGTATGCAATAAAAGAATGTTTGAATCTATTTCCACGTAAAATTCCTCATTAATGTATCGATGATATTTCTAATAATTGCAGTTTATTATACAAGATATAAATATGAAATTGCACTGATGCTATCTACCTGTATGAATACTAATTTCTCAATATAATTTTAATTTTTAGGTTCTTGGTTCATTATTTTTTGAATAAACCTACGTTTTCGTGCTGGAGGTCCACCTTTGACAGTATACGTGTAATGCTTAAATTCCGTTCACTGTATGCCTGTTGCCACGCCGTATCTGGCAGTAGGCCATATTTTAAAAATCTAAAATTTCCGGTATTAGCTGATCCTCAAAACTAGGATTGTGGGTTATCATTTTCCACAACATTTTTCACGCTGATGAGTCTCAGACCGATCGGTGCCCACCAAATGAGGGTATGGGTCAAAAAATTGGTACCTACATACCTATTTCGAAGGTGCGCTGAATCGATTAAAATGTAAGGTAATCCACACTTACCGTATTCCTCCAAGGAATCAAACATTATCAAACAATTTGCAGAGCTTTTTTTTTTTAATGGTTCAATTGACTCTACTCTCGTTCTACAGGGTAAACTTTGAATATCAATGTGCCCTGACGTGAGAACAAATCGTGAGAAGCTGTGAAATTCAATTTTGGATGGGATAGTGAGTAATTCTGTAATTAAGTAACAGCTGAACTACACTTCACAGAGCTTCAAGATATTAAACATTGCAAACATGAGCTCTGACTTCCGACTTTAAAATCGTGTGAACGAAGACAGCCTCGAGCACAATTTTGCAAAGAGTCCTATCATAGAAACCACCCAAATTGTTCAAGTGAGGGTAACAACGACTGTATAAGACCACAGTAAGTCTGCCTATGCACATTACTGATAATGATTTTATTCAAAAAAGGATAATCCGAATTTAAACTATCATAGTCTGCCCTAAAGAGAAATAATTACGTTTAAATCCAATTTAAATGAATTGTCATTGCTATAAATCGAACCCAAGTACACAGTTAGAGCGGCTCAGAGCTGCCTGATCATCAGTTTTCTTTCATCAGGCTATTGAGTGCCCAATAATTTCCATCAGTCAGTGTCAGTGGTAAATTTTTTTAAATAGTATAAATACGTAAGAGGCAACGGGGTAGGAGGAAAAGCCCAGTAACAGACTGAATCCACAAACTTATAGAAGAGTGCTGACTTTTGGTGACCACCAAGCGCGTCCAAAGGGTAACAAGCGTCTACTTTCGCCCAAAGTGAAGATTATCTAGTGGTCCAAAGAATCTAGTGCTCTACAATGAAGATGCAAACTAATCTATTCTTTCCACCGAACAGCACAAAACAACAACACTTTTTTTAAAGGCTCTTACGACATGCAGCGACTAACCGTAAATTCCATCGGTAGATGAAGGAATAGGTGTAGAACCGAACAGCAGAAAGTTCCACAATACATTGAACATTGCACACGCTCGTACTATTTCATCACCATCTCTACAACAGTCTCAATCTCAACACGTCCCCGAGACGAAAGTTGTTTCATTTTCGTTATTTCAAAATCAAAAACAATTGATAACAAACAGATAAGAAACAGACGAAGAATCGAATCGATTCGATTATTCAACCGTCTTAATTCATCGAATGGATGTCCTCCTTCTTTTGAGAGTCCGATTCTTGAACAGCTGATTTTTTCAAGTCGCCATTTTGAACTCAAACAGTTCTTCGTTATTGAAATTACCATAGCGTAAGTAATTTCCATAATTATAACCATTTCGCAACTCATAACCAGGTTCATTAACAACTTGCATACATTTTACGGTCACCGGCAATTTCGTACAATCACGTTGTCTCACGACAATTAACAAAAAACTCTATCGCTCGCAGGGGAAAATAAATTGAAATGAAACTCAACTTGGAATAAAATGAAGCTGTGAGCTCTTCCAATCATTAAAAATTAAATCCACTTATTATCTGGTTTCAAAAGCCTGATACAAATTGATCACAAGTCGCTCTATTTACCCGGTTGAAAGATGAAATCAAATTAATCAGTTATACGATTAGGGGGCTCAAGTTGAAAATCAGTCAATTCACAGAAAGATAAGCTCACTCGACTCTTTAATTAACGTCGTCTCGATTTATCGAGGCTTCCAACGACTTGAAGAGTGAAAAGTCTTCTTTTGCGGCACAAAAGACTTGCGATTTCCCGCCATCGATTCGATTATTGATGGACTGCTCTTCGAAGAGGAGAAGTGACTAAACTTTCTTAGTTTGAGCCTCCCTCCTGATATCGGAAAGTTGGAGCTCATTTATATCAAAATGGTTTCTTAGCCAAGTTAAAGGTGGAAGGGGAGTTGGTGGGTGCCTTTTACGGATCTTTCACCTTAATGAGTTGCTTCGCTTTTCTTGCAACTTTTAATCGCTTTTCTTAACGACGTCATGGGATAACGCTCTTCCTCCTTCGCCAAGCAGTTCCACCAATTACTAAACAAGGTTGAAAGCATTCTTGGAAGTTTTGCGAAACACCCAAGACCCCACACGGGTCGAGTGCGACGGCTTTGGAGATTTAAAATCGTTGGTAGGGTAGTTGGACGCAGAATTGTTCAATGCTCAATAGTTACTTACTGACAATGGAGTTGTTTCCGCAGAATGTTACGATCAGAAACGATGCAGTTTTCCGTATCAAAATAGATAACTTCACGACAAATGCGAAATGAAACAAAAGAGGCCATTTTTCGGTTAAAAATCCCGCTAACTGAGAATTTGAGAGAGAACTTGAGAATGAAAATGTTTCATATCGGTATTTCAAATTCATTCATAATTAAAATGATTTTTTTCCCGACGCATGGATCAATAAATCAATTTCCGACTGCTCAACAATTTTCCTATGACAAATCTGTTTTTACTGAAGCCAAAAACAAATTATTCTTCTCATTTTACTCAGAGACTGCCCCGTGGCACAGCCTCGGTTCCTTTACCACCATTTTTATACAGATAATGTATTTTATTACGATATCCACAAACCCCACCTAATTAAAATACTTTAATAAAGTCATAATTCATATGAACGATTTCCTTCATTCCCAGGTTTAACTTTCCGGTCAAAATCATTCTCATTTCTGAGAAATAATATTCATTTTTGGTCTCAGTAAAATACATTTTTAAATGGGAAGGAAGTGAAACAACCGTAAATTGGTTTATTTAACGGAGAAAATGTTTTTGTTGTGGGGAAAAAATAATTCTACCGTAAATATAATCAAATTGACTGATACCGAATGATTCTAATTCGCGGTTAGCGGGGATCCAACACAGAAGAGGATAATTCTTTGAATAATCAACCTATGTAGTCTCACCAGAGGTCAACCAATCCAATCGGCCCCAAAATTGGACACCATACGTTCCAAGATGTCTAAATGAAAACACCAAAAAATTTCCATCCGCGGTACCCCTGCCAATTTCGGTAGTAGAACAATTTTTTAACGTCTGACAGCGTCTACCGGAGTATGGGTCAAAAAGGGTACATATTAACTTATTTCGAATGTGGGTATTATTTTTCATGAAATTTTTTACGCTGAATCTATTGAGATGGGTCCCAGACCTATCATCGCACTGAGGGTGGGTATCTACCTACCTATTTTTAAAGTGAATTTTCCTTAATTTTCGGGTACCTAGGCCAGTGTGGTGCCATTTTCCACTAAATCTGAGACTCTGAATCCATTAAGATCGGTCTCGGACCGATTGGTACTTACTGAGGGTGGCCTTGAGTCAAATGGTTACCTACTGAACTATTTATAACGTAGGATTCGGAGTTTTTTGGGTAACTAGGCGTGTAAAGTACCATTTTCCACCAAATCTTGGACGCTGAATCGATTGAAATGAACACCTAACACTCAGTTTTCGCTATTATGGTTTAGATTCCAGTCTAAAAATGTTAACGGCCTCATTCAGGCTAATATTGTGGGTCTTACAAATAACGATACAATTATAGTTGTATTTGTTAACGAATATGTATAGTACCTATGTTGGGTCATCCTATTTATACAAATCTGAGGAATGCACGAGTAGTTATACAATATAGCACTCGAGCTTTTCTTGATTATATCAGTAATGTTCCTAAAATACCAGGAATTGTATAACAATAAGGAGACCACGTCAAAAAGTTAACTTTAATTCCGTTCTGACAAAAAAAAAAAAAACATAGTGATCCAGTAATATTCAGCGAACAATCCGACATTCTTTCTCGTTTCAAATGTTGCGATATTCTTCTTGGTAAAATGCTCGTAATACGCCTCGGTTAAAAGACAGGGAAGCTCGTGGGTTGGATCCCTTGAGTGATACATCTGCCCTAACTCTGTCGCCCACGTAAAAGAACTAATGAATAATGAATCGCGAATAAAAATTTCAGAAAAGAAGAAACGGGAGGGAGTTTCTCTCGAAGTTGAAGGAAATATTCTTCGTGGAAAGCGATGGGAGCGCTCGACTTGGGTGGTCGCTTGGTAAGAATCAAATGAGAAACACTTTTTTTTTCATTTTTATTTATAAATACCAGTTGAGACGAGGGAATTCGAAATAAACTCGACTAATAACAATCGTACAGAGAATTAAATCTTTTTTTTTGTTTTGCATAATTATTATTCATTAATTTATTCTTGCTATGGGGAATGTAATGATCAACTCCTTTACACAAAGAGAGCATAGTTGAGGCGTAAATAAAATCATCAATAAAATTTTTATTGTTCGCTTTTTTTAAGGAATCTTGAAGCAAATTGAATGAAAAGCCTTGCTATTCCGTTGATATCAGGATTTGAGCGATTATTCAATTTCATTTATATTCACAGTTCAATGTGATCGTGGCGAGTCTATGACACTATTGGAAGTGAATTTCAGGGGATTTACTTGGTAATAATAATCAACCATAATAGTTGATTATTCCTTGGATCAAGATAATAGGGAAAACAATTAGTGTAAGTGTCCCAGACTCATTCCAATCGATTCCAGTTTAGTAGGAAATGATACCTACCCCACACACATAGGTACCCGAAAATCTAGAAAACAAATTTCTAAATACGTGCTTAGATACCCAAAATTCATTTTTACCCATACCCACCTCCATTGAGCATCACTGAAACCCATCTCAAAAATCATCATTATCAAAGGAATAAGGAAACCAGGAATAAGGAATAACCAACGAAAAAGTGAAACTCCTTAAACATACTACAAACAAAACATAACTGAGATGGATAAACTCAACTTTCTGTTGCTTAATCTTGAAAATTGTCACCTTTTTTTTATTTATTAATTTATCATTATCATTTTTAATAAATAAATCAAAGTTGGATCCTCTTAGAGCTCTCTTCTTGCTTTATTATTTAAAATTATTAAATTACAGTAGGGATTAAATTAGTTTTGCCTATAATCAGCTGATAAGAGCAAATAACAGCCCCCTCTTGACCGTACGGACCAGATAATCAGTGATGCCAACACAAAAGGATCAAGGGTCCACATTTTAGTTATCCTTCCCCCCACTAGGTGGGCAGTTTCCCCTATGAATTTCAAAACTAGGGTTGCCCCTTATTCTCCTAATATTTCGATTGAGGTTGGTCGTAGTTATTTTTGGAATGATGAGAAAAGGGGTGGGGGTGGTGGGGGGTTAGAGAGGGCCGAGATAAATTAGGAATTTTTTGGTATGCCCATGACTACCTGATTAAAACTCTGATGAAGTCCCCATAATTAGAACTTGCCAAAAATTATTTTGGTAGTTAGTTCAACGTTTGGGGGAGCTTCCCATTTCCCGATTTGTCCTTCGACCCATTAGAACATCCATAAAACAATACTTTTCATCAATGTTAAATGAAGTGGCTTTGTCAGGATACACTAACGTCGCTGGTAAGTCCTGCTCGACGGTTCTTCGTATAGCCCATTCCGTTAAAACTACAATAAACTTTGTCAGAAATACCCTCTGTGATAAATGACGAAGAGATACAAACTTTATACAATTCGCAGCTCGAAAAAAAGTTGAGCGCTCGAAGTCCTTGGGGCTCAGGAAAAGAAAGTTTTATCTTCTCCGCAGGTGAGGAATCCCTCCAGCAGGAGCCCAAATCAAAAATACAGGAGGGTCAGAGGTAAAAAGGGTGTGGATCAAGGGGGCTTATCCGAACAAGAAGGTTTACTTCTCACGGTTGTCAATGGCTGCAGAAAGGCTTGACGACTTTTTCCTAGCCCGTGCCACGCTACTGATAAGAAGATACCTACTAGATTGACCATTTTACAGAGTAGTCTTGGTGGCTAGGACAACCAAGTACCTATGAGAGTGACGTTGAAAGCTAATGCTCATACAGGGGGTGACAATTCTCACGAATCCATTTGACGAGCTCGGCGGGCGCGGAAAGAGAACGCACTGTTTCGTGCACACTAATGAAGCCGCAAAAGTGGAAAGTGTAGCCGAGGTGGGTGTATAGCAACGTTGCTATTTTGATGATGTTCTCGCGGAGAGCTCACGGAGGAAATAGGGAAACTCACGGTGACACTGACGTGGCTCTCTCGCTTTTCGCCTAGTGGAACTCACATTCTCCCATATCAGCGGTGAATTGTTACGTGCTGAATCCGCGGTGCCCGTCCTGAGCTATAGCATTCTCCCTCATTACCATAACGAGGATGATTACGGCGCTGTTGTTCTCGCTTTATTTATCTAGTTGGTTCCAGAACTATCGAGTTAACTACGAAAAAGCGACGGATGCGGTCCGCTCAGCTTCATTGTTGATCGTTTCTCAGACAACAGGAAACGGTGGTCACAGATATCGCGCATTCAGGCGACTCCAACTCATTTTTGGTTCAATATACTGCTCTTCAATACAACCTCCTAAACGGTGCCATTTGTCGGTAGAAAATCGAAAATAGAAAATTGTCGGTTCATCCCAGTTGGAAATTTACAACTTTACTGAATAAGGAAGTTTGGGAGTATCAACAAACGCTAGTAACTACCAACCGTTAACGCTATTTACGAATCGCCATCCATCTTCAGTTAGTTGGGGGAGTTTTATAGGTGATTTTGTAAGCTATCGAGAGCGATGGCAGTCTGGTTATGTGATAGGAACCTGCTCCCACTAGGGACTGAACCTAGATTATTTGTTCAGCACATAAATATTTACAACCTTGGTTGCTTTTCCTCCTCGTTTAAGACTCTCGATGCCTTCCGGATGTTTTAAGATGCATACAATGATTCTACGCTGTAGTCACGACCCCAAAAAAGAGTCGAAGAACTGCCGTTTTGAGACCGCTAAATAATATTTATGACGATTACCCTCTTTGTTGAAAGGAAAAAATATATTAAGAAAAAACGAGAACGCTCGACTCTTGAAGGAGCTCCTCCCTTCACCTTTACAAAATCGAGGCGAAGGAAGTTCGGAATTATGTAAATGATTTTGGCTGAAGGAGCCGGCAGTGACATCTGGAGTTGGATTAGCATCAAGATGAACCCTTCTTCTTGATACTCTCTTGATACCTCACCCCACAGCGCCAGGGACTGTGGAACTTAAATAAATCCGAACTTTAGGTGGCTAATCGATTTGGAAAGAGGCTCCCCACCTTGAGATTCTTGAGGATTAAATCTCACTCCCTCCTTCTAGAATGAATCTTGCGGCCTCGTCTCAGGCTCGATTATAGACAAACGAGCCCCGAAATTTGCTTCGTCGCTTCGTCATAATCCTCCCAGCTTTGCATCCTCCCGTTCCACCTCGCGATTTCCCGGCTAATGACTCGATGGATTAAATCAAAATAAGATTTGTCAAGCGAAAATCACATTTCATGGTTATGTCAATATGGACCGAGAGATTATTCGGATTAATTCAGAGGTCGAAGTGGCGGTTGTGTCAACCCAATGTCGAACGAGAGGCTTTAGGAAACTTATTTTGATGTTTATTTGGTCGGGTTTACACATTTTTCTCAAGAAAAAATCACCTATTTAGTTCACTATTTGGAGTAGAAGATAATCTATCATAAAAATAACTGAATAAGTGAACTGGATGTTATCTAATTCACTAGGAAAATTAAGTGCTGAAAGTCACTGGGTGAGTTAGATCGCCATACATGGATGGTAGTAAACTACCGTCAGCAATGGTGTTGAATAATGAAAATTTATTTATGAACAGGCTTCATGGAAAGACCAACACGAGGTTTCTCGACGCGATTCGTCGAATGTGAAGTTCCAAGTCCATACGGCGTTCAGGCATGTTTGCAAGGAGTTTGACTACTTGAAAGTTCATTAGGAACTACTGACTCGGAAAACCTCCTAAGACTGAGATTCCCGAAGACCTGACGAAGTATACTGTAACAAAAATTACCCGGGATGGAATGAAGTGTGGAGCTCCAAACCAAAATGTCGCCATCACTCATGCCCCCGACCTCGTAAACACATCCAAAACTTGTAACTTCTCGGAAGGAGTGAGAAACTTGGTAGGTTGAGGCGAGCCTACCATTAACTTTACACGTCAGGCCAATGGTAGATGATTTCAACTCCCCTGGCTTAAACGCAGTTTAAACTAGGGCCGCGTTATTAACAATATCTAATTAGAGCCCCGTAGTTTATGCGGAACGAACCTTGTCGGGTTTCATTAGGGCTAAACAAAATTTAAACGAAGGAGATGCCTTAAGAGACAACCGAACATTTTTCCTTCGTTGATGAATATTCATTATTTCTTGCCAAAATGGCGAGAGCTCCACAAACTGCATTTTTATCAAAATACAAAAAAAATCCAACTTTTTCAAATTAAACGACTTAAATTGTATGCAATGTTTGCGTAATTAAAACCTTCTATGAACACCCAAGGCTGGTTCACTTCATAAGACAAAACAATCCCACTGCTTGTAGTGAGGTGGACGATCACGCAAGCAGCATTGCAGGGTTGCACGAAATATTGGGCCAATCTGCAACCAGTGCTTGATCTCGACTCTTGGACGCACATTCTGTGGGTCATCAACAGTGGAAAACGTGGTTGGAATGTGACTTTTCCTTGAGGAACAGCGTAGTTTATTGGGTTCAATTTTCCGATTCGCTAAATTCCTGTTGCAAACAGGACGGTTTGCGAAAAATCTTGAGATAATCACAGATGCGATTACAGTTTTGGGTCTATGAGGAATTTTTTTAATGTGAATTCAGTGAATGTTGGCATTTTATACATTGCTCGAGGTTCCTTCTACGTCTGGACGATTGGCCTGAAATGACATCAGCTTCAGAGCTTTTCACCGCTCAGCTGCTCTCCCTCCGGTTTCGAGGAAGCATTGCTTTCGTATCCAACGTAATGTTCTCGCTCATCCATCAGCCTCGTAGAACCGAGGGGGGAGAGGGGGTCGAGGGCTGCCATCAATCATGAGAAAGGCAGTCGGCCCAAGCATTGTCAGGAGAGCTCAAAGTGCGGGGGTTGGAACTATTTCGTTCTCTCCCATCTCTCACCTGTCCCATTTAATGGTGTTAATTATAGTGACCTCTTCCCCATCTCCCTAATACGCGTCCCTTGAGCGGGGAACATACCTAGGGTGGTAGATATATGACTGCTCGACGTAGTGTTGAGCTATGGAGACAAATAGTACTCTAGAAATGTACGTATTTCAATGAGATTGAATAGGAAATTGGTGGTTACATTCATCACAAATTTTTTCATAGAAACATACTCCCAAAAAGATCATATAATCAAATAACTCATTGATAAAATATTAATTTAAATATTCGGGCGTCTGACACGATTTATGCGTAAAGGAGAACAGTCTAGTTCTAAACATACCCCTCCAAAATTTGGACCAATCCGGCTGAAGGATCAACTTAAGACAGAAAGAGGCGGCTGAAAAATCTCAAATTTCTATAAAATTGTCCACTTTTAAACACGCCGCGGACGGAAATTTGGATCTTTGATTGGTCGAGTTTTTCAAGCACGACAAACACACTTATTTTTATCGTGAATTTCATTGATTGCTTACTAGTCGGAAACATCACGTTCCTGATGAGCTGCATTCCATTTTCTCACAATGATTCAATTCTTCAATCGTGTCACCTTCACGAATTTCTAATGTTTCTGCCACCGCTGCTTATCGGTGAGACTTTAGTCTATGATGACAGCAACTATTGTGTCATCCGTGAGAACAGAATCCTCGAGATCTTCCGTAGGATCTCCCCCCACCCCACCCCCATACACAACTAAAAGCGTTCGATTTCCGAAAGAAAATATTATCACTCCGTAATTCGACGGAAGAATCCCTTATAGCCCCCTTAAAATTGTTAAGGCGTGAAGTTCCTGGCAGTATAATCCACTCGAACCAATTTAGAAGATCCCAAGATGCTCAAGTGGAGAAAAAAAAAAATTCATGGAAAAACCTCTCTAGTGAAAAAAAGGAAGTTCCTACTGAGAAAGAAAGGACCTGAGGGAGGAGCAATGGAACAGCCATAGGCTTTGAGGGGGTCGGGGGTTATTGTATATATGCTCCAAGTAAGCCCCGCAGGGGGGTTTATAATAATGGGACAGTTTAAGTTGATAATCCTCGCCTGATTAATTTCACAGCAAAGCCTCCAGGCCGAAGATTTGTAGTCACTTTAAATGTAGGTTAGAGCGGCGTTTTAGGGTTGCACCATACCCTTCGCGTATTTTCTTCTCCTCGTGTGGAACAGAGGGTAGAGAGAATTCTCGGTAAAATAGAGTTGTCTACTGGTATAAAATCCCAACTTCGACTAAGCTCCAGAAGAGTTTGACCACAGTTTATTCATCTCCTATTTTCAGGCTATTTTAGTGCTCGAAAGCCAGCGAGGGTTCGTGTGTGTGTATCACTATTCAGAACTGGATTAGATGAGTACTTGAGTGAGGGAATTCTCCATTTCCTCGGAAATTGCGCGACGCGTCGAGATTTATCAGTGAAAATCGGAAAACCGACGTGTCAATCGCAATGCAGCTACTGCCGTAATCCTGTGGTTGTGGACGGAGTGATTCACCCCTCCATTTCTCACACAATCCTAGGATGTGTTGCGGGTTAACTAGTAGGAGTTGGAACTAGCGAAGTTTTGTGAAACGACTCGTTTAATTTCATTCATTCTCAGGGAGCTTCGAGAGAACGATTTGGGATCATTTACCAAGTTTAAAGAAAATACAATTTCCGCAAACTTAATTTTTCGCAAAGTTATACACCTTCGGACTTGCAGAATGGCGCGAAGATGAAGGGGTTTCCTTCGAAAATGACGAATACAAATCTCATAGAAGACAAATAGTTGTTGAGACATATTGAAGAGGATGCTGGGAAAAGGGGAAGCGCTTCTTCCAAAGGTTGAGAAGAAAAATGGTTCAATCCCGTTCCCTTCAGCGAGGGAGGAACGGCGAATGAGACAGCTATGTTGGATGGGTCGGTTGAAGATTTCCACGTTCATTTCCATCGTAGAACCTACGTTTGAACATAAATCAAACGGTTGCCAGAGTGAGCCGCTGATTTGAAGAACAGTACTCGTGTATCACGGAGGTTGAGCGTGAGTAAACATCAACAAAAACTTCAAATCAGTTCGTGTGAAATGGAATCCATTGTATCACAGAACGCTAACAATCTTGGAAAAAATATCTGTATAATACTCGTGATATTCTATGGCGGAGGCATTGGAGTAATATATCCACGAAGAATAGGGATGAAAAATTATCCGCAACGCGGTGATATTGATGGGCCGGCGCTCAATGAGAATTAATGAGAATTCGAAGGCTGTAAGGTCGGCGGCTATAACGAAGAACATGATACTGCCGAGCCCATTAGCGAACTCAAAGAGGAACTGAAAGACGCCGCTAAAGAGTCGCTGATTCAGAAATAACTCACTCCGTCAAGGGAAAGTCATGTTTGTGCCTAGCGTCAACTCGGAGCCTCAAAAGAGGTGTAGCGTGATTAGATATGTTCATGTCAGCCGAAGACTGTCTTCATTCATTCCAACGAAAACGTCTACCTAACTAAAACCCAAGGCTTCTCTTTACGAAAACGCTGACGCGCTCATTCGACGTTGTAACAAATAGACGGGACTCACGTCCTACACCACGTTCCCCTTAATTTTCACAACCTTAAACCTCATCCCTATACCGCCAGACTCTACTCTGATTGCAACATTTATCACGACGCCACATGTTCACGAACTTTCCCTTGAGACGGAAATAAAGACGACGCGACGTTTCGCTTTACGAACGACTTTTCACCAAGGAAGAAAGACGCGGATGTCTTAAAAACAAAGAGGCCTTATCAGCCGCCCTTTTCAGACAAGCTCGGATCGCCGAAGATGAGGATCAGTGGGGGGAGGGGGTTAATCTGGAGACGGCAACGCGACATCGAGACACTTGAAAAATGAAAGGGCGGGCAGGTGAGCCCTTTTCTGACGGTAGAATCGATTTTGCAATCAACTCCCCCAGTCGTCGGTTAAGCACAACTATTCTTTTTACACAGTTGTACCTGAAGCCTTATATTATTTTAGTAATTATGGGATGAACGGTCCAACACCAATTTATACAACTTATAGGCGCCCGAAACACGAACGAGGCGTGAAATTATTGTGATTCTTAAATGTTTCATGCCATAAGTAGGACACGTTTTCCATGAGATACCCTTGTATTTCAACAAAATAGCTGCAAGCTATTCATTCCACAATGGTAGGTTATTCCTTGGAGCAGGGTTATGGGAAAAGCAGTGCTTGTAAATCCAATCAATTAACATTCAAAATTTAGTGGAAAATGATAGCCCACTTGCCTAGTTCACAAAAAGTCGCGAAACTCAGTTTAAAACAAAGCATTCTCACCCATACCCACTCTTTGGCTGAAAAGTTTGGACGACCAACTAGAGCCAATTCGGTCCTTGACCAAATTTTTACATTTTCATAAAATTTTCAATCGAAGAGGCTGATTACTGGCCTGATTACCTACTGAGTTGATTATTTAAAAAAATAATAAACCAAAATCCAAAATGCAACATTCAAGCGAGTTATCGTAGTTCTTCACCTTGATCCAAAAACCTGTTACTGTCCAACATTAGTTTAAAAATCGCTAAATCAATTGGTTCCACCTCTGAGCTACAAAGTGTCCATCATTCACTTAGGAAGAAAACAATTTGACTGAAATTCGACGTTAATTATTCAAAATCCGTTTACGGAGAAACAATGCATCGGTGATCGTGGTGAACAATAGAGGCGAACTTTGAAAGGCCGAGGAAACATTGTTGACAAACCGAAGAGGACTACAGTTCTAGCCATTACATTACATTACGTTACATTAACGCTACACTATACCAGCTATCAGACGGGAATAAATTTGAACAGAATATTGCACTTTCATGTCACAGTGGACGTTTTACACTTCAATTTGGAGGATGACAGAAATTCATGATTTAATTCTGAGAAAGCAACAGCAACAAATTAGCGAGTGACACAATTAAATGAGTAAGAATGAACCCAATGAACACATTTTTTAAGGTAAGTCTCTCCCTGCAGCAGTGGCTGCCATGTCTAAAAAGGGGCGAATTAACAAGAGTCAGCAAATGAACGGCATTTGGATTGAATGTCTCCGCCATGTTGTGTACCACAGAGTAGGTATTATCAGAATCTACGCGGACTAGCGTTGCGTCGATTAAAACTCGACATCCAAATTGATGCGTAAAACCTCCAAATTTATGTGTAAAAATCTCCAATTTGACGTGAAAATTCTATAAATACACATGCTATAGATACATCGTCCTCCTGACTCAATTTTCTGCGAGTTTTCGCTTTCCCGCCAATTTTTGGCCTATTTAGAAATAGACGGCAAGTAGTTGAAAAAATAATAATAATAATAATAATAATAAATTAAAAATTGAAAATAAAAATAAAAATAAAAAAATTAAATTACAAAATGTCAAATGTATTGGCAAATTTAAGAGATCACGTTCGATTGAGAGAATATTGGAATAAAATGAATCCCAGGGATATGACTATTTTTTTTAAATAATACTAACTACGTCATCTAAATTTGTGAATGACCTCTTTATGTAAATTGGCTAATCACAGCACATCAAAAGCCACGTATTAATGCAGTGGACAGATGATAAGCAACAACGAAATGACGACAACTTGACGATGATGATCTGAGACAACGCGGCAAATGTGTGTTGCTTACTAAAATGAATGTATCAAGGACGAAAATTTCCAACGTATCGCCATAAATATTCCCCCGGGAAGGTTCTCGGAGATAAATGGGGACATTGCGGCGACACATTTTTCTCCTTGTAATATTGAAGGCAAGTGGCGCTATCTATAAATCTGCCCCCATGCGTCTTCTCCTGGTTTGGAGCTCCCTCTCGAGAAACCCCTCGGGAGCGAAATATTTGAAAATGTAATTACCGATCTCCCACCGCACCCCATGACCCACCCGTTCGACAAGCTATCAAATAATTATTTACTTTAGCAATAATTCATCGAAGGGAAATGGCGGGGGTCGGAGGGTTCTTTCCTTGCTCACTATGCGACAAGCGGGGGAAAGAGCCCTCAACGTACAGCATTCCCGGCTCGGAGATACCCCAACGAGACGCGTACGATCCTAAAACAATTTATTAAAGGCGTACCACATGGCAGAAACCGGAATCCAATGATACTAAAGGCTCCTCAGAGTAATATACGATAACCCCCTGATTTATAGCGAACGCCCACATTTTGACAATGGCTGCACGCAAGATTCACCGCAACTTCTAAGCTGTTGGTGACAGGAGGCAAAACTGTTAGATGGAATTCGAAAATATTACGAGAATGATGGTGATGATCACTTTTGGAGACACGGAGGAACTTCTCTTGCAAGCCAATAAACAAAATATCAGTGAATTGAGTAAATGGAAAATAAAAAATATTCTTCTGGCACTAATTCATGTGTTCATTGGTTAAGATGGTTCTGTAGCATCATACAAAGGAAAATCAATGCAAATTATTCCACAGTTTTTAAATAATTATTTCATTTGATGATGATTTATCAAACATAAATATTTCTAGGTGGCTCTCGCTATTGTGTGTGTTTGAATACACCATCGAGCTAAAAAAAGCACCATCCATCATCAACAAATTTATACTGACGCACTCTTTTTCTAATTGATCGATATATATATGTCTCACAAAAACCTAAAAATCCATTTCCTCTCAAACTCTGCCTCTATTTGCGGGGTGAAAATGCGTCAGTACAAATTAAGGCCAAAACGGAGTTAATCTGCAGTATTCCAGTTGTCTCGTGGCAGCGGATAACGGACGGCGGGCAGATATTTTTGGATTTTGAATTTACGCAGGGAGAAACGTCGAATGCTGAGTAAAATTTTCGAAATTCTGATTTTTTAATTGTTAAAACTCGTAGAAGGCACAACATATTAAACGTTACCGGAAAGACAAAACGCCTGTTAGTTCGCCTCTCGTAAAAATAGTATTATTTAGAAACGGTCCTCACTTGATGAAAGGAAAAACGGTATTGAACGGTATTGAATGACTGAGAGATAGGACGAGCTTGTAGGTCAGGTACTGTAGTTGGGGGTTTCCTATTTAAATCCTTCAGTGAAGGTACGGCTCGAGCCGTCTACCAAGTCTGGGCTGCGCTCTAGCGGACGGCTTGAGACGTCCTCAGTACTGAACGTGTTGATTGTAACTTACAACATCGAGGAATTGGTTTAGTATGAATGCAAGAGAATTGAGGGGTTCATGAGATGTGGTTTTAGAAAGCAAAGTATTCGAATACTTTTTCAAAAGTTTTCAACTGAGAATTTAGGCAAGTTGAGATCAATAATATCAGAAAACCATTTTCAAAAGTATGTTAGGCGCTACTCAAGTTCCCCCGAGGGTCGATACAATGGCGATACTGCGTTGAGATCGAATGGTCCACGGGGAAGCGATAGTTGGAAAGATTTCCTTTTCCTCTTTTATCCTCGTCAGAGGAAAAAGGGGCCAGAGCTAGCGCGAGTAAAGGCAAGATAAAATGAGACAGCAAACGAGAGAAGCTGGAAGAGCTTTGGGCGGAAAAGATGATAGAAGCAAGGTGTCATAATTTATGGTCGGAAGGCCCGACACTTGCAAAATTAAAACGGTAACAATGTGAGACAGGGCTCGATCATTAATAACAATGTATCACTCCGTGTAATGACTCGTCTTCTGGATATAAACGGCGGACAATCTGTTTGCCGAGGATGATAACCCATCTAAGGCCTTTGTTGTAATTACTCTTTTAAAAGGAAAAAAGGATCTCTCTCTTCTGTTGGGAGGAAAAGGGCAACGAACGTCAAACGCTAAGATTTATTCGTCAAAGTTGATTAAAAAATGATGGAAAAAGTCTACCGAGGCCCACTTTAACTTACATCGCCTCCACAAAGCCGCCGAGTGGTCAAAGGGAAGACATTTCCATCGATTTCTTGAAATTTAGAAAAGAAAATCACAAGGTGACGAAGTTTGCATGGCAAAATGTAAGAAGGTACTGTAATACAGAGAAAAATTGAAGGATATGCTAGAGTGTGTATTTCCAGTGGAAACCCTCGGTAATGAAGAGATTCAGTTGGCCGGATATATGTGAACATTGAAGCTTTTATAGAAAAGAGTTAACCCGACTGGTTGGCAAAAAGGAATTTTGAACCAACAATGGTATTGCTGCCGAATGGGTGTCCAACGAGAGGACAGCCTCAAATGGCAAAACGTAAGAAGCAACGCCCACCAATACTGCGGTCTACAGGTGTCAAATTACCAACCTACCAATCAATGGAAACATCACCGATCCGCAGCATCAATTTTCACTCGCCGAACCAAGCGGCTGTTGTACCAATCAAACAAGATGTGATGAATGTGACAGCAATACAATGGAATAGTTGATGAAATAGACGCCCGTTTCGGCCGATGTACTTAATTATTCCTACATAGCTTTAAGAGGCGAGTACAATTAATTAAAATTATTCTATTCATCAATGGGTGATATTAGATTTAATTGTAGTTCAAAGCACGTTATAATTTGTGGTGCACACAGTTTTTGAAATTTCTGGTGCTGTCATGCAATGTGAGAGATGCCACCAGCAGGGCAGAGGTTGTTTTTTAAATAACTGATGAAATAAACTGATCAATTAGAATTTGCTTGTCCTGTGATGCATCGCAAAAGATGCCATCAGTAGAGCGAAGTTATTTTGATAAGTATTACTCTGTAGGATGCAATGAAAGATGCTGGAAACAGTGAAAATACTCCAGAAACAACATCCACAGCCAGAGTGACACATCAAAAACTCCGTTGACTGCGACCTTTTCAGGTAAACAAAATGTCGGAATACTCTGATCGCTATCAACAGTGGATTCATTGACTCCAGTAATGTTATTATGTTAGAAGTGTCGATCAAAATTGTTCAAGGCGGTAACCAGAAAAGCAAAGACACACGTTTCAGTACAAATATGTGTTTCACAAGGAATTGGCCAGGGGTGTTATAAGGTAGCTGTGCTCTGCCAAGTGTGGGTTCAAGTATATAACTCCCACCAATGTTTGCGATTGGCTTTTGGAAATGCCAGAAAATGGAGGAGAGGCATTGCACGCATTAATTAAAACTGTAATTCTTTGCTTGAACCGACTGACTAGATAACTGACATATATTTCATTCAGTTACAGTGACATTTCTCTTCAGGAGCATTCTGATGTCCTTTCACCCAGAAGCATTCTAGCAGGTCATAGCTTTTGGTTGGTTATTCCTTGAATAATCAACCTATGTTTTCATGATAATGGTCAACCTCTCCGATTCGGCTCAAAATTTTTTTCTGGACGTTTCATGATGTCCTGATCAAAAAAGGTCAATGTCCGTCCGCCGTCCGCCGTCCGCCGTACGCCGTCCGCCGTCCATTGTCCACGCCGTTTTTGGTAGTAGAAAATGTTCTAAAAATCTGAAATTTGGGTCAGGGGTCTGTTCCCAGCCGAGATGGGTCCTCGAAACTTTTCAGCCCGATCGGACCAAATTTGGAGGGGGTAGGGGTTTTTTGAAAAATGGATTTTTGAGATTTTGGGTGATTTAGGCGAGTGGGGTGTCATTTTCCACTAAATTTTGGACGCTGAATCCAATAAAATGGGTCCCAGAACAATTGGCACCCACTGGAAGAAGTAATGGGTCAAATTGGGTATTTATTATCCAATTTGATTATGTGTTTTCGGGATTTCTGCTACCTAGGCGTGTGGGGTATCATTTTCCACTAAATTTTGGACGCTGAATTCAATGATGTGTGTCCCAGAACGATTGGCACCCACCGGAAGAAGTTATGGGTCAAAATGGGTATGTATCCACCCATTTTGTATGTGTCAGGATTTCTGGTACCTGGGCGTGTGGGGTATCATATTCCACTAAATTTTGGACCCTGAATCGATTGGAATGGGTCTGAGACCCGCCACACCCACTGTTTCCCCCATTCGAGGAATAACCAACCCGTGTGTAAGAATTTGCAGATTTTTTGATGTACTTTTACTGGGGGGTATTTTGGCATTTTTTCGATATTGGTTGCCGAAAGATGCCATAACTCGATAAACGTGATGAGACAGAAAATGGTAGTTTAGGATTATATTGGAGGCTTCAAGAGTAGACGTGATAATGCCCTGAGCTGAACTGTGCAGGTCTTTTTATATCCTGGAGAGGGGCGAATTCTAGTAACTTCTGGTAGGGGTACTGTGGTGCGTGTCTTCCCTACAGGAATTCCTCTGTCTTTTAATTTCTTCTATATTAATTGAATGTTGCATTTATGTAACAATGGGATGGCACCATTTGCCTAATGGATGTTTCCAATAGGTTTTGTGCCAATGAACAAATGTGTTCAGGGCAATTTCAGAACAAAAAATAATACCATCGCACCCGTATTGTTTAATTCGAAGTAATCAAGCAATAAGGTAGTAAAAATGTCTTTAGAAAGTTCAAGTTCGCAGCTCAAGTACAATTTTTTAAAAGATGCCTGGGTTTGAGACTGATAACTGCTACTGAGTAAGTGCGACATTAGCGTCGGAAGGCCTCTGTCGGGAAAGAGACGAACCTCGTCTCGCGTAAATGAGAAAGTGTGTACAATCTCTGAGTCTACGGGAAGAAGGATGAAGTATGGCGGAGGCACGTTCAGTAGAACTAGGAAGCTCTTCAAACTAAACAGGTTTGTAATCCCTTCGACGAAAACCTCGACGAAGACCGCACCGAGAAGCAATACAAACGAGTTACGTGTCATAGAGCGGTCGAACACGGTTCAACCATTAGCGCGTTCCCAGTTTTCGCACATAACTTCAGTATGAGAGTTAGTTGGGGGGGAATAAGCCTTCAACTCAGGGAGGCCCGAATTTCTGCCGAAACCGTCGAACTTGTGCACGGCAGGGCGGTAAAGACGGTCGGGGTCGAGCAGAACGGGAGTAAACCAACAAGATAAGAATGACTAATATTCCCGCGTTACTCCCAACTGTTTCCCTCGCTTTTGCCGCGGTCCTTCCATTACTCTCCACATATTACGGTCTTCCGCCTCTTCCTTGCAGATCTGGAGAAGCTGATTACTCATCGGGTACCTACCTTTTGTGTGTGAATCGGAGGAATTTACCGTGTGACGCGATTTTGTTGACGTAGAGGACTGTTCCAACTCGGTGAGAAACGTGTTTTCACAGTTCCACTCCTCTGAATCCTTCCCTTCCGACTTAGTGGTTAATTGATACTAAATTGAATGAATCTTAGTTATGATACAAAACTTGATAATCATGGTGCAAAAATGCAGCAAAGTATTACTTTGTAATGTAGTAATTTAGGTAATATTTGCCTTCTGTGTTTCAGTAGTCGAAACCTTTCCATCTGAATAACGCTGCAAATTATTCCACAATAGTTTATTATTCCGTTGAGCAAGAGAAAGGGGAAAACAGAATATTTATTCATAACCTATTTTGACCAGTTCAGAGCCGTGCAGTAATTTAAAATCCTTTGAATCTGAAATTTTAAAAAGGTGATAATTATGTACTAGGACTCTATCTGCCAAGGGTTTGCAGCAGTTCCAGTAGTCAGCACTCTCAGCACTCTCACCACCACTAGATTGTGTGGGCATCGACAACCCTTTTCTTATTGGCTCGTTATGGTGGTACAGGTTATGGTGTATCATATAAAACCCTGTATGGTGTAGATGTCTGGGAGGAATACAAGTCAGGTCACATTCTTACCCATATGAAAATAGGATAGTTTGATAAGCATTGATTGGGCTCTAATTGACTATTTTAAACATGATAGTGGTGATAAGTATCTACGTTCAAATCAGTAAGTAGAATAAGCTGGCTACTATATGAGTTATACTGATATTGGGGTTGCACGTTGGCGAAGCACCCTCGATCCGTCAAACTCCGGCGTGGTCATTACTTGAATTGGTTACCGCTTTTATGGGGTTCCTTTCATCATTTTTTGAAATTATTTTATTTTAAGAATTGAAGGAATTTACCGTGTGACGTGTTTTCATGGATCCTAACTTGGTGAGGATTGAGTTCTCACAGTTCCATTCCTCTGAATTCCTTTAACTCGATGGATAATTGGTACTAAGTAAATTGTCGTAACTTAGTTAATGATACAAGATTGATAATCATGGTGCAAAAACGCAATAACTTTTAGAACGCAAAGTTTTAATAATTCAGGTAATTTTTACCTCATGTTGGTCATAATCAAAACCTATCCATCTGAATCATTACTTGGATTGGTGACCGCTTGTAGAAAAGAATCCGTCTCATCTCAGGGTGGTAAGGCCGACAAATAGCTGATTTGATAATCGATCAAACTATATCGTTGCGGAGTGGAGCTGATAAGGACCACCTAAATTACGCAGCAATTACTTTATGAAAATCGATTTTATGGATTTTTGGGAATTGGGCATGTGGAGTATCATTTTCTATCAAATTCGGATGCTGAATCGTTTAACATGGGTCGTGGAAAAATTAGTGCTCAAGGATGGGTGTGAATCAAAATGGTTTTCGAAATTATTTTCCTCTGAATTTTGGACGCTGAATCGACTTGGATAAGTCGTATACACTAATTGTTTCCCCCATATTTTATTAATTTTGCTTATGTTAATACAAGCGCAACCACATGTTAGCATTCGTATAATATTATAAAGAAATTCCCCCTCCTCCTGCATCGCAGCTATCGTTCTCCTCTTTCACATTCCCTGTCGCCCTCACGCACTCTTAAACTGAAAACTTTCATATTGCCTTTGAAGGCGGACTCTCCCCTCGAGGTTTCTCGCCCATCTCCTTTAGGAATTATGTAAATGAGTCCATGCAAATTCTCTTCTCTAATGGTCCAAATTTCGAACATTGAGTGTATACATTACAGTTCTAAACACCAAACGTTCAATAAAGTAGGAACTCCCCTTGCTCCCTTAATATATTAATAACCGTAAATAGGATCGGGCGGTTGGCCACAATTTATTCGTATCTACTTTACTTACCTGTTCCGTTGTTTGCATGTATATTAGCAGTCGAGTCGCTCTCTCAAACTTGGGCTCCCTCGAAGTCTTGCCGTTGTTTGCTGAACTTTCGCTGCTCGACTCACAGTTACAATTAATCAAGAATGAGTTACTTCAAGTTTTGCCCTTTGAAGTGTTCTACTTGTAACCAACTACGGACAGGAGTGACCTGTTTCTCGTACGTCTTGCAAGGGTAGAAACATTCCTTGCTCAATTCTAGCTCATTTGACGAATCATGGCTTGTTTTTGGCTGCCAGGCTGATTGCTACTATCGGATTAGAAAAATAGTGGATTACGAACAAGCTTAGTCATCTCTGGGGATGGGTATGGGTCAAAATGGATCCCAACCTACCTATTTTAAAAGTGGGTTTTCGAGATTTTATTTCGTGATGCAGAGTTTTGCAATTTACGTTGCAGTTTGCGTATATTATGTTGAATTGTATAATATTGTTTCGTTCAATGTTGTTTATTTGATGTCCATAAGTCTAAAGTTTTCACAATTTAGAGAGTAAAATGACGTTCCAATATTATTTGGAATGTAATTTTCACCATCTAAACTTTGAATGAAGGCATTATTACACCGTCAAATAAGAAATATTTCCAGTGTTGCGAACCAAAAAGTACAGCAGCACCAGGAGCAGCGAGAAATTCTAGACTAAATGCACGTAGCCATTTTTTTTTTTTTAATATTAATGTTATTTTTAGCCCTCACTTTGTTGAAACCCCGTCAATGCGCTAACATTCAGCAAAGTGTTGAAAAGTGGGATGCGTATACACATTAACCTGGTTTATCCGGCATAAGAGCTAAATGCCGAAATCAAGATCTTCTAGCGCAGAACTGAACTTAATCATGTTTTGCATTGAAAAATGGGAGAACAGCATACGGTCTCATAGCATTCATACTCGAATCACTCCATGAAATTGATTATGAATCACACATTGGCTTCTCCGTTCAAAAGCTAATTGCATTTGTAAGTTTTTGTAGCAGTTTTTTTTTTTTTTTTTTTTTTTTTTTTTAACGCAACTATTGCTTAAACATTTTTAGAGACTAATTCATATAATTTGCAATATTTGGCTTGCTACTAGTCGTTATGTGTTTGTTCGTGTATATAAATGACTAAATTTTTGCATTGTCAATTTAATGTTGATTTGAATAATGTAAAAAATAGAAAAAGTTGCTTTAAATTCCTGGTACCGGGAACATGGAGACTCATTCATCGATTCAGCGTCCAAAATTTAGTGAAAAATGACACCCCACACGCCTAAATCGCCGAAAATATCGAACATGGGAAAAATGACGACACGCCTAGCTACCTGAAATCTCGAAAACACATTCAAAATGGGTAGGTAGATACGCTTGATGTAAATCGCCGAAAATCTCGAAAATCCATTTTTTGAAATAAACATTTTGAAACCATCCCAAGTTTGGTCTGGTTGGACTGAAAAGTTTCGAGGACCAATTTTTTTTGGGCCGATTTGAGATTGACTTTTTGCATGAAAACAGGTTGATTATTTAAGGAATAAATACTGATATATAAAATAAATAAATCGTTTCGAAAAACGTTGAATTCTATTCAAAGGTCAGGAATTTGAAATGTAAAATCTTGACTCTGCTAGGCGGAAATGTCCGTAAGAAGGAAGGTATGTACGGTGAAAAAAAGGGAAGGATGAATTTGATATTTTTGCTGCTCACATTATCCACCTTCAATGTGATGAGTGTGGAACAGATGAGTGGTTTCGCGTGTGCTCTTCGAAGTAGATAAGTAAGTAACTGAGAAGTAACTTTTTCCAAGGAAAGTATTGTGAAGAGAAAAAGAATTACATGGTATCGACGTGGTTTTCATAGTATTGATGTGGTAGTCTCTTTCAAGCTGATGAAAACTAGTGCAAGGGCTTCAGTCTTAGCAATTCTCTGGAAATATGACGGATAAACCTCACGTTGCCGATTAATCGAAGGTTTTGTACTTCGTTGTCGATCGGATCTAAAAATGTACAGACGCTGAAATGAACTTTTCCAATCGATCTGAATCCTTAGAAAATGCCACTCAAAGGGCTCTTCACTCTTCGCGTTTCCATTGTACACAAGACGCGATTCATCGTTACTATCATCTCAGTTTGGCTTCGCGTATTTTACGCATTTTGTGATTTCCAATTTAGTGTTTTAAGAGAAACATTTTATTACCATTTGCATGTATGATTGGATGAGTATCATATACATTATTATTTTTTCGTGACAAGACCGAATTGAAGGCCCGGAACTGGAATGAAGTCCAAACTAAAAGCAGGAGCCCCGCTCCGCACGCCTAAAGCAACACATTTTGGTCTCCGAGTCTAACTTTCTGAAATGCAAATACACGGGGAGCCAAACGCATGACGGTGCTGATTCATCCAGCCGTCGAGTTTATTATGAATAAACCGTCCCCTTGTCGTTCATTTCAAAAGCAACTTCATTTCCCTAACACAGGGGCTTTTGGTTTCAGTCTTAATATTAATTCCGTATTTATTTACGAACGTGAGTGATATATTCTCCACTGACTGAGGTGAGTTACAGTTTTCTACGGAATGTTAATGACGGAATGAATTTGGCATAAAATTCGAGCTTTCATGAACGGATAAGTGCTGGGTATAGAGATTGTGATGGCTTCTGGTGTTACCCGTCAAATCAATTCATCGTTTGAATAATGTTGTGCCATTAATGGATACAAATACTTTGAAACAATACTTTGATACAAATGAGTCCCTACTTTGAGTTGATTCGTCTATGCACTAGTGGAGTGGCATCAAATTTAGTGCTGTATGAAGAAATTCGCCTGCTCTTGTACACACGAGTCAACTATTAGAATCAACTCCACCTAATGAGTGGCCAAATAATTAAAACTCGTCAGTACCATGATGGAACCCGAGAAGCTCTTCCTGATCATGCTTTTCCAAGAGAGGGGAGAGTTATTACTGAGAGGATTAAATGAGGTGTGCTGTTTTAGGGGATTCAGGATACAAGTAAAATGTGGTCACCGAGATTTGCAGCTGTTAGGTCTCTAGCGGAACATGCGACTTGTTATGGATGGGGCGTCTCTTCGAGTTGTGAGGACTAATGATAAGTAAACTGGATTCCGGGTCATTATCATTACCCGTCATCACTCCACCCAGTTTCTACTGATAGCTGCAGTGGGATAACCCTTTTCTTGTGCTCGCTGGTTCGGCTCATCTTCATTTTGATCGTCCATTACGAAGAGTTGGCGAGTTTTGGTGAGAGGGCGAGTCACGAGAGGGGAAATCATTGCCACATAACGCTCAAATCCCTTTGTCAATTCATTTCAATCAACTTATAATTTGTTACTGCGGCTGTAATGGGATTTGGTTACAGAATAAATCCTCTCCATTTTCATTTAACTGAAATTCATTTTGGTATATCTACCAATATTCTCACGCCGGAGGGTCAATCTTTCCTATTGTACCGTTTGAAACAAAAATGTCTTATCTCCAATGATGAGATTCTAGCGTACCCCCCAATTTTCGATATGCTCTCTTTCGATGGTGAAGTCCAAATGTTAACAATATTTTCATTAAAAAAAAATCGTTTGATTTGAAGGTAAAAGGTCTTAACTCAGTTCAAAAACGCCTCAATCTAATGGTGATTTTCGGATATTTTTGACGGTGAAACGCTTGAAATCAGCGAAAATCGGAATAAGCCTTATTACCTTCATACCGTTTCCTTTTTGCTTCAGATTTAGGATTAAATGAATCCTTGAAAAATAGCGATGGGGTCTTTTCCTATTATCTATTCCCCTATAGTCTATTCTCCATGTGTCTCCAAAAAACGGGCCCGATAGAACAAACTGGAGGGGAACTATGAGTTTTCCTATAGAAAACTTGGAAAACGATTTCTGATTATATTCGGAATTAAGGTGTTTTTGCATCAAACGGCAGTATTTGTTCCAAAATTTGGCAGTTGGTGTTTCATGATGTCTTAAACTCTGCAAATCGCGAACTGATTCCAATCGGTTCAGCGCCCAACGTTGAAATGAAATATAGGACATATCCCATAACCACCTCCCCAAGTTCTTGCCATCGTGCTGATAATCTCCAGCACCGACTAGACTCATTTTTGGTTGACATTTATCCTGTGAATATCAACCTAGTGTGGTTTGCGGTGTGAATGGCAACGTGATTCAACGGCGGTCGAAGACCAATGGGTGACTGCCGCAGTGCAGAACGGTCGTCGGAACAGTCGCTCGAGACGGCGTCTGGACCGCATAAGGGACCAAGAGGCCTCCAGGCCCTCACAATACAAATTGGAGAATGATATTGCCGAATGAGTCGGATCACTGACCACCAGCGGACAGACGCCAATAAGAAGAAGAGAAGGGTCTACTCTCCGATTCGCTCAAAATTTTTTTCTGGATCGTTTTCGATGATAGTCCTGTTCGAAAAGTGTCAAATTCCTGTTCTCGTCCGTACTCTCCGTCCACGTAGCCAAGCACCGTACGCCGTACGCCGGTCCGCCTCCCATCGTCCCCGCCTGTTTTTAGTAGTAAAATTCTTCCTAAAAATCTGAAATTTGCGTGTCAGGGGTCGTGTTCCCGGCCCGCAGACGGGTCCCTCGAAACTTTTTCATGCCATCGGCACAAATTTGGGCGGGTAGGGCTCAAATGTGTTCTTTTGAAAAATGGTATTTTTCGAGATTTTAGGGCGACTCTAAGCGAGTAGTTGTATCCATGTTATCCATACAATTTTGGCGGGTCCCCACCGCTGAATCGCATGAAAATCTGGTCCCAGAACGATTGGCACCCACTGGAAGAGGTAATTGGTCAATTTATGGGTGAAAAAAAAAAACGAAATCAGAAACAAAAATACTTCGCTCCCACCATGCTCGAACCCACAACTTTTTGATTTACTGCAGACTCGCTAGCCACTTGCGCACGGTTTGATCTAGCCTAGATCGGAATGGCGTGTGGTATACTCATTGTTCCACTAATTTGGAC